>OZ008369.1:279485346-280063516 GCA_963931995.1 Phaonia tiefii
GGAAAGGAAAGGAAAGGAAAAGGAAAAGGAAAGGAAAGGAAAGGAAAGGAAAGGAAAGGAAAGGAAAGGAAAGGAAAGGAAAAGGAAAGGAAAGGAAAGGAAAGGAAACGTAAGGTAAGTAAGGTAAGTTATGGTAAGGAAAGGTGAGGTAAGGTAAGGCAAGGAACAAAATTAAGATAAATTAGGGATTAAAACACCCGAAAATTTAAATAAATAAATAAATGGTTTCTCATTATATCCCAAGAAGAGATTAGGGAGAGCTTCTCACCAGTGAGCTCTGCGCTTTCTAGTTGTATACTCACTGATTGGGACCTATAGTTTTACATTGATTCCGAACACTATGTTAGAAGCTTTCCATGGCTAAATACTTGATAGTGTTGCCGGGGTGCCGAAAGAAATTTTTAGGGCGGTCAGAGTAAGGGATTTATCCGGGTATTTTATGTGTAAGAGGCGCGCACAATAACCATTGTACCACCGACGGCTATAGTAATAGTAAATAAAAAGTAATAGTAAATAAAATAAGGGAAACAAATTGGATGACTGTCCAAGCTAACCACTAAAGTGTGGGCCATGTAAAATTTGGAATTTAATTCCGCATTAAAAATATACTAACAGAAATTTTTTCAAAATTATGATTTGATTGGATTGCCATTTACCAATGAAACGCAACGTTGTTCAAATGGATTCCACGACTTGCTTTACAGTACATTATTCTATCTGACGAATTTGTCAGTAGATTTTCGATGTGTTTAAAGGCCTCAATGGACTCAGGATTGTTGCCGTAATACTCATATTTCATGGCGTCCTATTGTTAATACACTAACGGGATCAAATAGCAGGTGCTAGCGCGGCCAATGGACTCCCGAGTTTCGGATGCTTATGGGGTTTTCGAACAGAGTGCGCAAAAGATCGATTGTGACGTTAGCTGTTTGGCACGTAGCGCCGTCCTAATGTAACCATACGTCATTCGTGTTATCGTCTCTAACTTTCTGGAACAAAAACTCGCTGAGCATGGCACTGTAATGCTCGCCATTGACGGTAACGGTGGCTGCTTGCTAATTTTCGAAGAAAAATGGGCATGTGATGCCGTCATGCCAAAAACCACAACAATCAGTCACCCGATATGAAGCATCGGCTTCTCCTCAGCGACGTGTGGATTTTCCGCGAAATTCAGAAAACACCAATTGAAGTTCTGCAAATATCAATTGGAATTCAGGAAGCATCAATTTGAATTCAGATATTGCGAATTGAACTTCAGGAGAAATAACTTAACAGTTATAAAATATATACAGATATTCAGAAAACAATCAAATTATATTCAAAAAATATCAATTGGAAATCAGACAAATGTGCATAACGAGACGAAACATCAATTGAAATCTATATATGAAATTTTCTGAATTTCAGTTTATATTTTCTGAATATCAATTCATAATATCTGAATTTCAATTGATATTTTCGGAATTTCAGTTGATGATTTTCAAACTTCAATTGTTATTTGCTGAATTTCAAATGATTTGTTTCTGAATCTCAATTGCTGTTTTCTGATATTTTATTGGCCGTCGGTTGACCAACGGCTAGTGTACATAAGAACTTGGGTTCAACCCCTGCTCTGACCACATTACATTTCCTTCTACCACGACCACCTCGCTTACTGATGGCTGCACTATCGAGTACTTAGCCATGAAAAAGCGTCTCAAAATACCGTTCGGAAACAGTGTAAAACTGTAGGTCCCAATCAGTAAGTGAAAAACTTAGAAAGCGCACAGCTCACTGGTTGTGAAAAGCTCTCCCCAATCGCGTCATGGGTTGCAATGGAAACGGATTTTTATCTGAATTTTAATTTGAGTTTACTGAATGCCAATTAAGGTTTCCTGAATTCCAACTGATATTTTCTGATTGTAAATAAAAATAAATTGTGAATTTCAATTGGAATTTTCTGAATTTCAGTTGGAAATTTGGATGTCATTTGACTGTTTCTTCATTTCAAATGAAAATTCAGAAGTTTAGTTAATATTTTCTGAATTGCAATTGATGTTTTCCGAATATCAGTTGATATTTTTCGATTTTATTATGAGTTGTTTCTGAATTTCAATTGATATTTTCTGAATTTCAATTTGAGTTTTCGGAATATCAATTAATGTTTCCCGAATTGATATTTTCTGATTTTCAAATACAAATTCTGAAGTTCAATTGAAATCTTCTGAAATTCAGTTGATATTTTCTGAATTTCAATTTCAGTTTACTGAATTTCAATTATTTTTTTTTTGAATTTCAGTTGACATTTTCGGATTTTCAAATAGAAATTCTGAATTTCAATTGAAATTTTCTGAAATTCAGTTGATATTTTCTGAATTTCAATTTCAGTGTACTGAATGTCAATTAATTCTTCCGGAACTTTTCTGATTTTCGAACAGACTTTTCAATTTCTGAATTTTCAAGTGGAAATTTTCTGAATATTCAAGTGAAAATTCCGAATTTCAATTGATATTTTCTGAATTAAATTTGAACAAGGTGTAGATATTTTGTTATTAAAAAAATCCAATGAGTGTTCGAACTCACGGGCGATGTATTAACACCTTTTTGCTACACGGTACCTGTTCGATTTCTATGAACACATTCGTAAATGTTAGATTGGAAAATAAAAAACAGCGTTCAATCATATGATGACGTTACAGTTAAATAATATTAATACTTAAAATTATTTAAAGACCCAGTGCAAGCACATGTGTCATTATTTTCTTGCTCAATACTTTTTGTTTTATTACCACAAAAGTCAAAGAATGCAAAGCAACAGACACTTGTACATACATACATACATTGTTATATTCGTACGATATAACCGAAGCCCAACATAAAATACTTTTTTAATATTACTCCAAATTAAAACACTTCAATCTCGGCTCGCCGATATCGGATCGCCTTAATTTTTGGCCTAAACTCTTCGTCGAAACCCGCACTAGCCTTTTAATCCAAAAATTAATAAAATCGGCTATGAATTTCCGGAGAAAATCGCGTGGGAAAATTATATGAAAATCGCCCAATAATCACTTTCAATACCGACTGCCAAGCAACGAACAAACAAACGATGATTTACTCTTACAAACCTAACACTTGCGTATGTATTAAATTTATAGTTTACTGCCCTAGAGGCGCGCGTATAGATGTTAACACATCAAAAATATTAAGTTCCTCTCTTGGTCATACCTACCTCTTTTCGTATACTATTACATGAACTGTTTTTTTAGTTTTAACTGAAACTTCTGCTTATTCTTCAAAACTTCACTCAGTCAAAGCAAGTGTATGTTATAATATGTGAACAAAAGAGATATGAAAGAAATGGTGAACAGAAAAGAAATACAACAACAACAAAGGTTTTTTATTTTCTCTACAAACAACAACTTTTACAACAATTATATTGTTTGGTACGGAACAACAAATCAAAAAACCAAATGGCATGTACCGACATTACATTGTTGTTACCTCAAAACGTGTGTAAAACTGTCTGTCGGTCTATCTCGAAGTTCGTCTGTTTACCTCGTCATACGTCTTTCCCGGCCAATGAATGAATTTTTAACGCACAATACCAACAATCATAATTCACAACAAACAACATTTTAAATAAGTTGTTGTTGGTGCGTAAAGTGTTGTTGGTATGGAAATTTCTTTCCGATGGAACTCATAAACTTTAAGTGCCGAGTTTTAGATCCCCATTTAATGCCTTCCTCCGTATTGTCCCACAGAGGAAGAGATTCATAATTAGCTGCACAAATACTGATCACATACATATGTACATGCATATACCAGTACGAGTAACTAACTACTGTGGTACACGTTCCTGAGGAATTGTGTGACTCGCAAGGTGTAGTACGTATGACTAATTTAAGATGTTGTATTAATGTTGTTGGCATGTAAATTACATAAAAAATACGGATTTGATTGAATGACTTCAAGTGCATACAGAACAGGTCGTTTGACTCTATGAACATTCTACTCAATAGTGTTGGATTTTTGGTGAAAGGCACGTTTTATTGGTTGTTTTTTCTATTCAAATTTAGCAATAATGATTATAAAACCCTTTACATTGTGCACAGTAATTATACAGATGATATCAAATATATAAATTCAAGTCACTGCATAATTACACTGACCAACAAATGTACACAATTTTCAATTTGAAATTTCAGACATAAATAAGTATATAAATTTTCATAATACATAATTGTAATCTGAAAGAAAAAAGTACATGAAAATTATGAATTTTGTACATGGGAACCTTTAATCCAAGAGGTAGGTTCACCTAAAGTAGGTTCCCCTAAAGACATATCCTCTTTCAGAGAGATACCAGTAAAATAGGTGTCGATAATTAGATTGAGAGAATCTCCACTGCAGGTTGCCCACTGCTTAGAAGAGTGATTTAGTTTCCTTATCGTTATGTTGTCTGACGCTTCTACTTTCCTTAGTCTCAACGCCTCAGATATATTTTCTATTGCTTTACACAGGAGCATTCACGAGTTTATCTTGGTACATCTGAGCTCATATTTATGTCGCATTAACTCCCAGACCTCATAATTTGTGGAAGATGTGGCTTTATAAAATAGTCATCGGGATCACGTCTTTAGAATCGCAAGTTGTCTATTCCACCAGGGAAACTTATGTTCCCCTCTTGGTTTATTTTTTATGCAAGAGATTTGTAGTGACTTATTGAGAGCACTCGTGACCCTGTCCTTTAGATTCGCCATGTCATGTACATATGTTATCTCCACAAAAGGTTTGATTAGAAATCAACTCTTGTAAGTCTTTTCATAGAGAAACATGTCAGTTCTCCTCACCGGGCCATGTTCTAATCCAACTTTAATTCGAAGTACTTGATACGCAGTGCAGCAAAACAGAGGTAACTTGTGGGGGTGAATGATACCTTTTCGGAATGAAAGCCTTAGGTGAGTATGTTAGAGGGCGGATCAATAAGTCCATGACTTTTCGAGCTTCCCTCGTAAATATGTGAAATGCAACACTGCTCCCATCCAGTACCGAATGTAAGTAGACCACTGTCAAATTTTGAGCAAGTTCCGTTATTTACTTTGCGTTTAACAGCTGTTCAAAACATACAACCTCGTGCATTTATTTAGAAATGGAAAAAAGTGAATTTCAAGTGTTCATTAAACATTATTATTTGCGAAAAAAAAACCGTCAATCAATCCAAGGAAAAGCTTGATAAATACAATGGGAACTCTGCACCATCAATTTCAGTGGTAAAAAAGTGGTTTACTAACTTTCGTTGTGGTCGCACAAGTACAAATGACGCTGAACGTTCTGGACGGCCAATAGAGGTCAATACACCCGAAAATTTCGAAAAAATCCACGATATGGTGTTGGCCGATCGAAGAGTAAAAGTGTGTGAAGACTGTTGATGCTATTAGCATTTCATATGGCAGTGTGATTTCGATTTTAAATGATCGGTTGGGTTTAAGAGAGCTGTCTGCAAGATGGGTGCCGCGTTTGCTCTCAATTGACCATAAATTGTAAACGTGTGGCAACTTCAAAGGATTGTTTGGAGTTGTTCAACCGCAAAGTTGTTCAAAGCTTTCTCGGAACCCTCCATTAGCCAGCTAGAGTGAGAAGACGAAACGAATGAACAGCCTGATTGGTTATGAGATCACTGATACGTCTCAGGTTAAATATGTGACCCTGTCACTGAATTTGATGGAACAAACAGACATATTCATTTTTCCTTTGAAGACGAATGAGCCAACACTACTGGTCAACGGCGGATCAAAAGCAAAGGAATCAAGACCAGTTTCTACACACTGCATGCCGGTCAGCTTCTGATCCAAAGTCAAAATGAAATATAATCATCCCGGCAGTAGGTAAAATGTAAAAGCACGGTGCTCTAGGGATGCCTTCCGCCAACGTTATATTGGTAATGAAAATACAAAATTAAAATGGGAAACATAAAGCCCCTATTAGTTGACGACCCCCGCAAACGATATAAAAAACCCGTTTCCCATTACATCCCGTCAAGGGATTCTCACAACCAGTGAGCTGTGGGCTTTCTAATTTTTCACTCAGTGATTGGGACCAACAGATTTACAACGGTTCTGAACTGTATTTTGAGAAGCATTTTTCATGGCTATGTACTCGATAGTGTAGCCATCACTAAGCGAGGTTGCCAATGTCGAAGGAAATGTAAGGTGGTCAGAGCAGGGATCGAACCCTCATTCTCATGCACAAGAGTCGCGTACACTAGCCAATGCACCACCGACGGCCACAATCCAGACAGAGGATTGAAATGTTGTACGACAAAAGTCTTATTCAATTTCACTCCATGCATCATACTCGTATCGCGAAAATGTGCAATGGTATTGAGAAACATAATTTTTTTCGTGACGGTTTTCAAATACTATTTCGGCTCAACATACAAATTTCGTTAGACCATAAAAATATTGGGAGGCCTGATTGTCCTTCCGGGATTTTAATATACTCCCCTAAGGATTCCGTTCTACCAAAGAATCGTTCAGCCCCATTCAGTGCACTGTGTTATCAGAATGAATTACCATCAAGTACATTATAATCCTCGACATTCTATTCCTATCTGATCTCTGCTCTGACCACCTTAACTTTCTTTCGAAGAGGGTGACCTCGTTTAGTAACGGCTGGACTGTAGAGTTACGTGCCAATGAAAACCTACTCAAAAAAATATTAAAGCGCACAACTCATTTATTGTGAGACACTCTCACCTTTTCCTTCACGGGATGTAATGGGAAAATATTTAGTTATTTATTTAGGGCACATGTAGCTTCTCAATAAATGTTTCAGCTCTAAAAGTCACCAAGTGTTTCACCAATAAATATTCATTGCAGCAATGAACAATTTAGTACCTCGGACGATTCTGTTGTTATAGCAATGAATATTTACATTGTTTCAATCAATTTATAAGTCTCGATTAAATTATTCGTCCAAATGACGAAACTTAGTTTTTTTTTTAAGTGCATGGTCATTGAACTTAACAAACAAGTCTTGTAGGTCGAAAGGTATCAAAGAAGTTGGAGAAGCGTTGATTACAGTGAGAATTAAAGCATATTGTATGTGACGACAGGCTATCGTTAATGTAGAATGGCATTTACCTTGTGGTTTGCTTTCTTCATTCCAGCTCTACGGTTTGGATGGTTTAAAGCACTTGGAATACTATATGCTAAGATAACAGCTGTACGTATTCCTTTATGTTAGCAAATGAATTGATTTTAATATGTATTTTGACTTTTTTTGGAACCCTGAGATTGCAACAAGAACAAGATTGTTTGAAACAATTCCTTCCGGTGCCTGTTCCAACAAATAATGCATAACTTAATACAAAATTAAAATAAGATCAACCGCCTTTTTTTCTCTATCTACACATTTGCCCTTTGCATACAAAAGTATTTCTGCATATAAATTAAAGCAAAAGCTTTACATACCCAAGCGGAAGGATAGACACGGGCAATGTTAAGGCATTGACACTGCTAAAAGGGGCCACTGTTTGTCTAGGCAATGAATAAATGGCCCCAGCAAAGGTTGCCCGGCCTCTTCATCTATTGTGCTAAGAAAATGCATACAATAGGTAGAAAAATGCATTTCCGCTGACTTCCTGAATGCAATTGTATACACAACACATTCATTTCGTCGTCAAACACAATGGCCAGGCATAAAGTAGTACGTAGCACCTTAGACTCTGGCCAGCCGAGCGTATGTACATACATATGGTGAAGATGTCCCGAACCCAGTGCAGTTACATTTAACGCTCATTTATTTCATTATTTATTAGATAGAAATATGTTTGCTGGTAAGAACGAAGTAACTAATGTGAAACTGTTGAACGAATCGGAACGTAACCTTTACCATCAATGAATTTGTAGAGGGTAAGAATTTTATCGATACAATAAAGAGGAAAAAGTGAGCACAATTTTAGCGCAAAAAGGTCGAACAAATAGGATATGAAAACGTGCAATGAAGGTGAAAAAAGGTTGATCTACAATGACCATATGAATCCATTACAATGTGCTGATCTCACAGATGGCTGGTCAGTTTATTTTGAAAGGAAGTTATAATAAAGATCGATAAATTCTTATACTTAATTTTTATTAATTTGGGAACAAAACGGGCGATTTAATTGTAACGCAGATCTTTGGCAGCTATGATTTGTCATATATTAATGTTTTGTTTTTCGTGCCATTAATACCACAGGCTATGGCAAACTTTGTCATGGAGCGGTAATAGGTTGAATAACGCCTAAAATTTAAAGCTCATAAACATTTTTTTGGTTGCCACATAAAATTTTAGATCGGTCCAGCACCCGAAATTGAGGTTGAAACAACCTGAAAATTATAAATAAATTCAAATTTAAAAGACATCAATTGAATTTTAAAAATCTAATACATGAAATCAGTTACTAATTTTAAAATTTGAACAGTGGAATATTAAATTTCAGTTAATGTCTTTTAAATTGCAATTGATGTGTTTAAAATTTCAGTTGTTGTGCTTAGAATTTCAATTGATGTCATTTAAATTTCAATTGATGCTTTCCAAATCCCAATTGATGTATTTAAAATTTCAAACAAAAATTTCAAATTTCATTTGATGTTTTTTAAATTTTAATTGGTAGTGGTGTAGAAAACATGATGAAATAAATAAACGCAATTCGAAAATTTTGAGTGTATTTCACTCAAAACAGAGCGACGTCGGTCATAAACAGAGCGACGTCGGTCATAAACAGAGCGACGACAAAAAGTATGGAATAGTATAGAGAACTTATTGCACTCTTTTTCCGCTCTCATTTAGAGAGTCTGAGTAAATGAACATAAACGAGTCTTATTCTCTTTATAGAATATTTCAATTTAAATGCACCATTTCTATAATGTTATTACATAAAACAATAAAAAAAAGCATAAATGTTTCAAAAGGCTTCAATGTCAAAAAACATCAAAATCTAAATTGTGATTCAAAATTGTGAATGGACCTAGTTACAACAAAAAGAAAGTAATACGTTTGGAATCATTCGCCAGAGGTCGCCAGTGCTTTGGAGTCATACAATTCACTCCTTGAGTTCTCTATACTATTCAATACTCTTTGGCGACGACGACCTGTTTGTTTGTTCGCTGCCGCTACATCAATACCATCAAACTTATTTTCAGGCAGAGACTATTGTTGTACAACAACCAGGTATGTGATGCTTACGCTGCGTATTGTTTGAATGTGACTTTGGTAGATTGCTCTACCCGTGCCTACACGCTGAAAAATGTGTATTTTCTTGTTGTTTGGATGCAAATATAAAGTGTGTTTGGAGCTTGTCACAAATATATTATACTTGTGTCCAAACACAGTGTGTTTTCTATTCAATATTACATATTTGAGATACAATGATCAATATGTTATAATATATGTGTTTGCGACCCACATATATTTATGTTTGTGATACAAATACAGCTGTGTTTGTTGCCATGTATATGCTCTCTCGAGAGCAAGAGAATAAAAGAAGGCAACGAGAGAGTCTATCTTGTAAGTGTCTATCTGTATTTTTGCATTATCCTCTCAGTCAGAGAGTTATAAATATTCCTGAATAGCGTGCAAATTGCAGATGAAGTGTTTCTTATTTTGCCTGATGTATTGCGTTTCAGTTGCATGTATTCAGCAGTCAATGGTTCATCGGACAGAGGATATCAAGAGCGCTTGATCAGTGAAAAAAGAATAAAGGAAGGCTCGGCCGGTTAAATGGTTTGTGATGTTACTTTGGTTTTTGTGTATGTGTTTCATATATATGTATGTGAGCTACCGAAGTGGGAAACGATTTTGAGGAAAGAAACTGAAAAGGGCAACAACGTGAAGCCCTTTCTCTGTCCGAGCCTCTACTGAGAAAATCGGAACGGCGGACCAATTGTGAAATAAGTGTAATAAAAAAACACAAGTAATTAATACACGCTTGGCTTGCATGAACTTGATTTTTATATTTACATTTATACATTTATTTTATATTTATATTTAAACAACGCATAGCTGAAACCTTCTGGGCTTGTTGGAAAGGTTTTTAAGAGACCTTTCAGAATCAGGCTGATCAAATTGAGGTTATGTGATTTTTTCCCATTTTTTCCGTAAGCTCTGTATCTCGGCGATTTAACTTTTATCTATTTTTTTATTGATTCTGAAAGGCCTCTTAAAAACCTTTCCAACAAGCCCAAAAACAAACAAATCCGACCACTGGCTCAGAAGTTAGCAACTTTACCCTACTACCCTCTGACCGCCAATCCGAAAATTTTGAACCCGCTGCCATTTCGCACCCTTGCATTTTCGGACATGGTCCTAGTGGACTTTTCTTCATGAAATGAGCCAAGGAATACGCTGGAGAAATTTGTCCGGAACTTCCTGAATCACCCTGTATATTGAAATCGAAGAATAATTCGTTTCTAAATATTATTATATTTGGCAGGAAATTCCCATATGTTTCCACGTAAGTTTATGTAGGTTTGGGGCAAACACGCGAATGCTTCCACGTAAGTATATGGATGGTTGGAATGAACAACACATATGTTTTCACGTAAAAGCATACATGTTTGCCAGTAAACATGATACTGTTTGCATTTAAATACAAGTAAGTTTGGGACTTGCAAACATATTAATGTTTGAAGTGTGTTCCAAACATATACATGGTTTCTGCAGAATATGTTTGGGAAAATATGTCAGAGAGGCCGTTATTTTTCAGCGTGTATAGATGCTAACAAATAAAAAAGTTTTTTGTTCTTGTGTTGGAATTATGGACTTTTCAGCGTGTGTTGGTACTTAGGGTTCTTTGATCGATACTAATTCGCATATGTAAAGTGCATATTTGATCGATTGGTAGGAATGGTACCAATTCAGGCAAAATTGTTAGGCATCTGATGATGAAGTTGTCACGGAGTTCGAAAGTAGTCATGCCAGTAAGTGTGCTTAACTGAATTGTCTACTATTCCAAGAAACTCCAAACATTTTTCAATTAGAAAAATGTAACTAAAAACTAACAAAATCGGTCATAAAATTGAAAAATTCAAAAAAATAAAAATTGTTATACACTTGGAAAAATTTTCTGTGTTTTCTTCAATTTTCAGAAACCACATAACAAAAAAAAAAATCAGCCTATATTTTACCCTATGATTACCTGGCTCGATTTGAAAGCAACTATCAAGTAATATTAGGATTCAAAACGAGTTTCCTGGTAAGAACGCTAAATAAGAGATACTTCTGGATATAATGTCTCCTCGGTGGACTAAAAATACCAATCGTAGCCTACTCCTGGTATAGGTTCTTCTTCAGTTACAGTGTCTACAGATGCAACTAACTTAAATGGGAATATAATAAACAATAAGTTACCAACAGACGACAAAACAAACAATACACATATGATTTTCTTACATTTTCCGGTAACATACAAAAGGGAAAACAAAAGCCAAAGACGAAACACAAAAGAGAGGAGAAGAAGAAGAAAAAAAAACAATAAACTACGAAGCATAACAAATGAAAAATTTCCTTAACAGATTTTCACGGCAATTGTTAGGAAATCAACACACTGCACTGGAGGCAAAGGAATTATGGCATGAAAGGCGGAGGATGTGGAACAGGGTATGTGGAATCTACTACAGGAATATGTGAAACTATTGTTTGTAATGTGCCAATGCCTGAATATGATTAATTGCGAGTCAATTGATATTTTATTGGTTTTGGAAAAACCATAAATTGCACTAAACACCGCAAAACAATGAAACCATCTAACACAAAGTCCAACGGGCAAAGATGAGCAAGGGAAAAGAGAGTGGATGTTTGAACAGCATAAGATGTTTGAAAGGGCGGAAGACGAACCAAGATGTATAGACAAAAAACAAAGTGTCAGCAATTGTACAGCATCCTGAAGTCAAAATTCCTTTAATAATAGCAACCGGAAGTAAAAGAATGAGAAAAAGAAAACAAAAACAAAAAGACCAGCGCAAAATTATGTTTCAAAGAAATCGGATCTTCATCGGTCATACTTAATGTGTTTAGAATGAAATCGAAAATGAGAACACAAAATGTGATATGTCCTGTTTCGAAATTGTTAATGCAAGTAACAATTAAACACGGAGATTCACATTTACTTGGGCATCCATTAAGGAATGACTCGCTGTTTAAACGTAATACCCTAATGACTCCCTATGTCCCTAAAGGCCTTTACCATTTGTTTTTTCTCTTTGTCTTTCATTAATTTAACGTTTAAGTGTAAATGGTTTATAATTTGATCATTGTTAATTTAACAAATCGTTGAAAAGAGGAAGCTAAAAACAAAATCAAATACTCTTAACAAACAGCTTCTGGTTCTGGTATTCCATGTGCTGTGGCCAACAACCGAAATGTCATTCATGCATTACTTGACTGACGTTTCCCTTTGACTTCATCGTCGACTCATCTACTATTCTTTTCGATATTTGCTGCCCGAACATGAAACAAGAAGCCGCTGCTAATATTTACAAGTTTTGGTTTCCCTTAAAATCCATTAGACTTAAGCAAATACTTACATTGTTGTTGTTGTTGTTCCCCCCGAAGATTTGTACTCAACTCTTTCTTTACTATGTGACTTAATCACTTTCTTGTTAGGGATGTGCTAACAACTGACTAGACGTGAAAGTCACACACATTAAAAGTCACACACTTTGGTTGTATCCAGAAGTCAGGGTGCAAAGTGCATTTTGTTTGAGCGAAGGAATACACCGCGTCTTAGAAAAACGTAACTCACAACTCATTGTTAAAATGTTGTTATAAATAACTAGGACTTTATGAATCATTCGTTCGAAGTATTAAACTAAGTTGTATATTTTTAAGGTGTTTATAGCTTGGAAATACACGCTTTAAACCGTGTTGTGTTTTGAAAGGAACCGCTTGAAAATGACCCCATGACAGACGAAACCTTTAAACAAATTCATACGTTGACTTTATTTTCCCAACAGGTGGGGTCTTCCGAATAAAATGTCAGAATTCTTATTTTTAAGAAGACTATGTGGTGCAATTGTAGCGTGCGCGGCTTTTATACATGAAAACGTGGTTTCTATCCTTACTCTGACCACCTTACATGTCCTTCGACGACGATCACCTCGCATAGTGAGGGCGCCACTATCGTGAACTTACCCAGGAAGCAACTTCTCAAAATACATTTCGGAACCGGTATAAAACTGTACGTCCCAATCAGCGAGTGTACAATTAGAACCCGCACAGCTCACTGATTGTAAGGGGCTCTCATCAATCATGGAATGTAACGAGAAAGCATTTTGTTTTTCTAGGTTCCAAAAAAACAACTTAAGAGATTTTTGAGTTCTAAAACTAAAACATATCTTACTACGAAAAATCATTGCATGCAAGTAATATATGTATTTGGACATGGGACTGTCCGTGTAGGTGGAGTTTCTGATAGCCATTCACTTGGGAGTGGCCAGAAATCATTCTTTCATTGGGCAGTCCAAGCAGCTCACTACTTCCACGCAGTATGTCCTGGGCAATGGCTTTTCCGAAACCTCCGTTAGCTAGCTAGAGTGAGAAGGCGAAACAAATGAGCAGCAAATCAGGCTCATCTTTTGTCCTTAGAAGGCGGATGAGCCAAACATACGGACCAACGGCGGATAAAAAAAACCAAAAGAAGAAACTCCAGGTTCGACATATTGCATCATGGTCAGCATCTGATCCATAATGGGCGGCTGCAATCAAATATCCTGGCAGTAGGTAAAATGCAAAAACACGGTGGACTTGGTGTGCCTCCCGGCACAGTTCATAATAGCAGTGAAAATACATAAACAAACAAGAAAACATAAACAACCCCAATTTGTTGACGACCCCCGCAAACGTTATAAGGACCAGGATTTACGGATATGCACTTGCAATGTAAGAACTCTATATAGATCCGGTGCAAGTATCCAATTGGCAGATGTCCTCGAAAGTTATAAGGCCGACATTACCGCTATCCAGGAAATGCGATGGACAGGACATGGCTGCAGAAGAAAGAGAAACTGCGATATATACTACAGTTTCCACGAAAAACACATGAATTTGGTTGCGGATTTTAGTTGGCAAAAGACTGCGACATCTAGTCTCTAGGTTCAAACCTGTGACTGAACGTATAGCCACAATCCACATAAAAGCAAAATATTATTATATTTCCCTAATTTGTGTTCATGCCCCGACAGAAGATAAATCATCATCAAAGACATATTCTATGAGCTCATAGAGGAAACGTATGACCGCTGCCCTGGCCATGACATTAAGATTGTACTAGGAGATTTTAATGCTAAAGTAGGCAGGCAGAATGGTTTTCATCCAACTACTGGCAACTGCAGTCTACAGGCTGACAGTTTCGGACAGAGGTATAAGACTGACTGACTTTGCCGCGGCAAAAAACATGGTCATTAGTGGTACAAGATTCCAGCAAAAAGAGATCCACAAGGCTACTTGTTTATCACCTGATCAAAGAACGAAGAACCAAATTGATTACGTGGTAATTGATGGAAGGCACTCATCTAGTGCAATGGGCGTACGAGTGATCAGACGAGCTAACATCGATTCTGATCACTACCTGGTAGCAGCAAAAGTTCTCACAAGATTAAGTAGAGCGAAAATCGTAAGAAACCAGACGCAGAGAAAGCTAGACATCAGAAAGCTGCAATTACCAGAGGTAGCCACAGCCTACTCAAGGAAACTCCCGATGACGATCCTGATGTGCAGTGGACACCCATTTCCGACTCTATAAAAACTGCCGCAACAACCGTACTTGGTTTCGAAAAACCGCTTCGCAATAAACCATGGTACGATGAAAAGAGCGCTGCACGTATGGCAATGCTTCAGTCAATTGCAACGCGAGCTGCGACTGACCGGTATAGGGAGAAAAGAAAGGATTTAAACCGTCTCGTTAGGCGTAAGAAACGGCAGTGGAGATAGCGCGAAGTTGAGAAAATAGAGACATACAAAAGGAAGAACGCAGCCCGAAAATTCTACCAAAAGGTTAAAAACGGAACTAATGGACATGGTTCAGGGCCCCCCTTCAAGGACGGAAATCTCGTCGCAGATGTGCAGAGCATGTTGGGAATATGGGGTGATCATTTCTCCGCGCTACTGGTACCTGAGATATCCAATGACGATGGGACAATCGATAACAATATGGACGACGACGTCGTTTGCCCCCCTCCTAACCAAGACGAGGTCAGAACAGCTATTACCCGGCTTAAGAACTGATAAGATGTGTGCATCAGCTCATTAGCAAAATTTGGTTAGATGAATGCATGCCCAGCGATTGGAGTCTCAGTGTACTATGTTCCATATTTAAGAAAGGTAACCCTAGTATCTGCGCCAACTTCCGTGGATTAAGCCTTTTATCCATAGCATATAAGGTTCTATCAAGTATAATGTGCGAAAGACTAAAAGCAATTATCGCTGATCTGATTGGACCATACCAGTGCGGCTTTAGGCCTGGAAAATCGATAAACAAATCGACACCTATCATCTATTTATCGATTAAAGGCGGCCTTCGATAGTCCGATACGGGAGAAACTCTACGAAGCAATGTCGGAGCTTGGTATTCCTGCAAAACTCATACGCCTTTGCAGGATGACCTTGACGAACAACAAACACGCTGTGAAAGTTGGTAAGGATCTTACCGAACCTTTCGAAACTAAGCGAGGCCTCAGGCAAGGCGACACACTATCGTGCGATCTCTTTAATTTCTTAATGGGGATCATTATGAGAAAAGCTGCTGTCAACATGAATAAAACCATCAGCAGCAAAAGTCACATGCTGCTCGCGTATGCTGATGATATAGATATCATTGCGCGCACAATTAGAGAAGTTACTGCGGTTTTTTTTCAAAAATTGAGAAGGAGTCAGCAAAAGTGGGTCTGACGGTAAATGAGGACAAGACAAAAATAATAGTTTCAACGAGCACGGCCTCCACGCGATTAGACCAAACGGTGAACGTTGATAACCGTTATGACTTCGAGGTAGTGGACGAATTTATATACATCGGATCTGCCGGAAACAAAAACAATAACGTCAGCCTTGAGATCAAGCGGAGAATTGTGCTTGCGAATTATGTTATTTTGGGCTGCAAGCACTTTAGAGATAAAGCCCTCTCTAGAGTAACAAAAGTCCAGCTGTACCAGACTCTCATTCAACCTGTCTTGCTTTATGGCGCAGAATCCTGGGTATTATCGCAAGCAGACGAAACATCTGTAGGAGTCGTCGAGAGAAAAATACTCCGAAAAATGTATGGCCCTATAGTGCACAACGGCGAGTATCGGCGACGCATGAATCATGAGCTGTATGAGCTTTATCCTGACATTGACATTGATACTTAAGTAAAAAGCGGATCAAAATAACGCGATTGCGCTGGCTAGGCCATGTCAGTAGAATGGATGAAGATGAACCAGCACGAAGGGTTTTCGAAACCGAACTCGAAGGTAGACGAAAAATAGGAAGACCAAGACTTCGATGGAGGGATCAGGTTGACGAATCCCTGCGTACACTTGGTATTGCCAACTGGAGAAATAAAGCAAAAGATCGAACTGGTTGGCGAAATATGTTATCTTCGTTTTGTAAGGTCCTTGACCCCCCCGGGGTTGTCCGAGACCGGATAGGTAAGTAAGTAGGTAAGTAATATATGTATTTGTGACCCAAATGTGACTTTGTTTGTTGAAAACTGCTGAAAACAAAAACCTGACGCACAATAAAGGAACCCAAAGCAGCAGATCTTCAATTCACGAAAGCAATGCTTGCAAACATGTACATGGTTACTGCAATATGTTGCTGGGTCCGATATTTTTCGGCATGTATTTGCACCAAGTTTATCATGGCGACAGCTTCATCTACCAAACCTAGGCCAGGTTTAATATATGTATCCAAGCTTGAAGGGCACATTAGTTTACGAGTTTATCACAACTGTTCAACTCTCCACGGTCTAACATTTTCGTTTTATTCATATCAATTTTGTTGCTGTTCACTTATTTATGACTCGTTGGGTTCGATTTTCTTCCATGAACTTTCATTTCATGGTCATTTAATGTTCCATTTCAACAGTTTTCAACATTTCTATTATTTCGATAATTTTAATTAATTTTGCAGGAAACTTTTTCCAACACACTTTTCTTAGTTTACCATAAATTTTATGAAAAATCATCACTGCTGGTAGCGTTCCGGCATGATAACTTCATTATTATAGAAGAGGGGAAAATGGAATGTATATCACCGAATGCATTGTCCAAAACCCACATGCACTTTCTGGTGTTGGATCATTCTGTGTGTTTTTTTTTGTGGATGACGACGGCCTCGATGATTATGAAAAATTACTTAATTTTGTGTAAGCTATAAAGTATCCAAGTTTTAGCAACCAACCAACCAACCAGCCATCCAACCATTTTTAAAGTTATGGTTCAATTGTTCGAATGTTGATTAATTGGTTCCACGAAATCCCGGAGTCGCAGCACAAAATAACCCCGTATAAGGACAGACAGACAGAGCAGTACCAGAACAGAACATAACAGAAAGCAAAGCCGCCGTCGTCGCCGCTCGCTAGAGAAGAGAATATGCATATGCCAATATATTGTTGATAGTTTTACAAAAAGAGATGACACTGAGCAGTGGAGTAAAGGTTCCTTTTTGTAGAGAGCATGAAAACGTTGCGGGATATATGGCAGGAATAAAGAGGAGGACGGGCAGACGGACATCATCACCACCAGAACCCACACGAGAGTTCAACGATAAATTTTAGTTAGAACCTCTCCACAAAACTGTCAAAGTATCAAATGACAATATAAATAATGCAGAAGAAAAAATTGAAAAAAAAATATTATTAAACCCAAACTCAACTCATGCTAGGCACACCACATCTTATTCTCGTTGTGTTTCCAGGATGTAAGAAGGATTGGATTGTGGTTTAACATAAACCGTGATGATGAGTTGGAAAATATGATAAAAAATAAACCCAACTCGAACTAAAGTACTTCAGATATTTCTATTGTTTCTTTCCACCAAGTGTTTTTGTTTTCTTACAAAATTAAGAAATGAAAATATTTTTTTTTTAGAAAACGCCACTAATGTAACAAAACCACTTCACACTTTGCCACTTGAAGAGTCACTTACTTGCTTGCTCGCTTTCGGGCATCCTCAGCTATTTGGGGTTTGGAAAACAATAACATTACAAAGCCATAATGACATGATTATGGATGGCAATTGTGTGTAGGACCCATTTTAATCTAGGCACAAATGACATGTGGGAGTTCATCTCACATATGTTCGAAATATGTAAAATGGAGAAACATCAATAAAATGCTTGAAAGGGCACTCTGGTCGCAAAGGGGTGGTGCCGTCAAATGTGTATGTGATGATTTTCAAATACCAAAAATATTACAGGGGAGTTGGTACTTAAGTAAAAAACACATCTATTAAAACAAAATTGAAGGATTTTGTGTGTCTGCAGACAGATCATAGCCGGTTGAGGCAGAGGAAAGATATAGAGATGTAAAACATTAAAATGATAAACATGTTGTAGTTATTTAAGAGAAAATGTTTGGTGACATTGACATTACAATTCGAAAACAACGAATAGTAGCGTTTAGCCAATTGTTGTTCAATATTCAAAATATTTCCCAAATTGGGGTTATATTTTTGGAATATTACTACAGTTCTGTTACATAAATTATTTTTCCACTACAGTCCATTAACCCACTAATGCCCAGCTTTGGATTAATGGAAAACTTAATTTTTCAATATTTGCTATTCTATTCTCTATATAACACAGTGCAACACGAAAAAATATAACCATATACGGACACCTCTATGTGATAAAAGCAAAAAAAATACCCGTGTCTCCCAGTTTTGCCCAAAGTCATGCACTTTTTTTTATGGGCCCCCAAAGATTTGGGCCTGTGTGTAATTTTTGCAATCATTTTGTCAGGCTCATATCTTGCAAACCGTTCGGAATTTTGATTTACTCACTGAGGAAAAGTTGTAGCTCTTGTCATAAAGTACAAGAATATATAAATAAATATATGTGAACATATGTATATAATATAAACTTCATCTTCAAGGTCAAAATACCAAAAAAAACTTTAAAAAATCGATTTTATTTATTTCATATGTTCACAATGACAAGAGCTACAACTTTCCCTCAGAGCGTAACTCAAAATTCTGAAAGGTTTCCAAGATATGAGCCTGCAAAAATGACACCGAGGCCCCAAATCATTGGGGGCCCATAAAAAAAAGTGCTCGACTTTGGGCAAAACTGGGAGACACTGGCCTTTGTTTTTGGGCTTTTATCACGTAGTGGTGTCCGTATATGGTTATATTTCCATGAGTTAAACAATTACACACAGTGTAATTGCTCACCTATGTATATAATGGCTTCAAATTTAAAAGCCGAGGATGACACCGAGATACCATTACCAGATCAGCGAGGGGAGAGATGGCGTTAATTCTTTACGACACAAACTAGATTTCAGGAGGATGATGATCAGTGTACCCCTTCGGCACCATGATGACCGAGACATACTCACGTCGCAACCGTAGAGGCGATACTTCAACGGATCGCCCGTCGCAACCTCAGGTCGACGCGGCACTGGGGAAAATGAAGGATCACAAATCTTTTGATCCTGATAATATTCCAGCGGAGATGTTCCAAATGGTGCATGGGCGTTGGCAGATATCATTACGCCCGTCATCGGAAGTGCATGCATCGACGAAATCCCCTTCGGCAGCATTCGAACGTCGCAAGCGTAGAGGCGATACTTTAACGGAACGCCCGTCGCAAGCGCAGGTCGAGGCGGCACTGGGGAAAACGAAGGATCGCAAACATATCTTCTGGTCCTTACGTCGTCAGTCATCGGAAGTGCATGCATCGACGAAATTCCCTTCGGCAGCATACTCAAGTCGCAACCCTACAGACGAAACTCAACGGAGCGGCCGTCGCAAACGCAGGTCGAGGCGCCACAGTGGGAAAGTGAGGGATCGCAAATCTTCTCGTCCTGACAATATTCCAGCGGAGATGTTCAAAATCGTGCATTTGCGTTGGCAGATATCATTACGCCGGTCATCGGAAGTGCATGCATCGACGAAATCGCCTTCGACAGCATTCTCACGTCGCAGCCCTAGAGGCGATACATCAACGGAACGCTCGTCGCAAGCGCAGGTCAAGGCGGCACTAGGGAAAATGAAGGATCACAAATCTTCTGGTCCTGAAAATATTCCAGCGGAGATGTTCCAAATGGTGCATGGGCGTTGGCAGATATCATTACGCCCGTCATCGGAAGTGCATGCATCGACGAAATCCCCTTCGGCAGCATACTCATGTCGCAACCCTACAGACGAAAGTTCAACGGAATGCCCGTCGCAAGCGCAGGTCGACGCGGCACTGGGGAAAATGAAGGATCACAAATCTTCTGGTCCTGATAATATTCCAATAGAGATGTTCAAAATGGTGCATTTGCGTTGGCAGATATCATTACGTCGGTCATCGGAAGTGCATGTATCGACGAAATCCCCTTGGGCAGCATTCTCACGTCGCAACCCTAGAGGCGATACATCAACGGAACGCCCGTCGCAACCGCAGGTCGAGCCAGCACTGGGGAAAACGAAGGATCGCAAATATATCTTCTGGTACTTACGTCGTCAGTCATCGGAAGTGCATGCATCGACGAAGTCCCCTTCGCCAGCATATTCACGTCGCAACTCTAGAGGCGATACTTCAACGGAACGCCCGTCGCAAGCGCAGGTCGACGCGACACTGGGGAAAATGAAAGATCGCAAAACTTCTGGTACTGATAATATTCCAGCGGAGATGTTCAAAATGGTGCATCGGCGTTGACAGATGTCATTATGCCGGTCATCGGAAGTGCATGCATCAACGAAATCCCCTTCTGCAGCAACCTCACGTCGAAACCCTAGAGGCGATACTTCAATGGAACGCCCGTCGCAAGTTTTCTGGCAGTAGAATGTTGAAAATAAATACGCAATAGAAAACAGTGCAATGGACAGAAAACATTATCCACGCTATGAACATTTTCTGTGTGGTTTTAGATCATGTTCTTGTGAATATTGTACAATGAAAAATAGTCCAATGAATTTGGCTGCAGATTCGCAAAAAACTTACATCAAAATTATGACCAATTTACATGAAATTGATGACTTATTTACATCAAATTGATGACAAACTTACATCTAATTGACGTATAATGCTCAGCAAATTGATTAACAATTGACAAAAACTTGATGTAATGTTGTTGTTGAATCAACATATACTATTAATGAAATATGGATGAAATGTTCTTCATCAATTCAATGAAATGTGTCATAGGGTGGTAAGTGAGGAAATGTTTCATCAAATTGATGAAGGAATTCATAATTTCGACGAAATTTTTTCTTTCAGTGTACCTAACGGAGTTATGGCAACCAAATCGTTGTTGATTTGTTACACTTACGCAAATACCTTTGTGACCTTTTTAGATATTAAAAATTGCAATATGCCTTAACAGCCTATTCGCTTGGATATGCGGTCTGATCTAGTTCTTAACTGAAATATCTACTTAAATTTGAATAATTTAAAAATGTATTTAAAATTCTGTACAATTTACGACTGTTTTTCCTCTAATGCCTGTACTTTAATAAATTCTCTTTGTACTACTAGAATTTCCATACGCATTGCCTTTAGCTGTTGCTTTTCTGGCGAATTTTCCATGTTATTATCTGCTGGCGAGTGTTTCGGTTTTCCACGCGTTCATCATCCTTGATAATTTCCACTTTTATGTTGTGGTGTTTTTTTTTTTTTTTAAATTCTTGTTCTTCTGTTTTGTATTCTTCAAAGATAAACCTTAATTAGTGCTTAACTTTATACGCGAACGTCTGCACGGCTGTTTAAACTTATTCGTACTTATGTTGATGATGATGTATGTAGCGCAGCTAACAACTACAAGGACCTACTTTAGCAGTCGAAAGTGTTTTTCAGATTCGAGAAAAAGTTTTTGGATCTGAATGAGGATGTGAATTGAGGCATCGTCATCTCGTTAAGTGTTTTTATCTTATCAACGAAAGAGATAGAGATGGTGGGAGAGGGAGAGTAAGAGCGAGAAATTACACCATATGAGTAAAGATGTAACAATATTGTTAAGTATCCTTTGTGACACAAAAGGATAATATTTTCTCTCTCAAGTTTTTGAAGTGGAAAATTAAATAATTTTTTTTTCGTCTCGCTTTATAAAATATAACATGTTTTTGTTAAAAGTAAAGCGTTCTATTTCAGTCTCTCTTCTAAGTGTTGCCGCCGCACCTCCATGTAGTTTTAACTCGCAATTAAAAGGGTCGAATTCAAATTGAATTCAAAGAGTTTAATTTATTAAAAATGTTTTAAAGGATATTTGTTTAAATTCGTTTTATAAAAAAAATATATTTAGGCTACTTCCAATGTTCTGCCTGGGTGGGAGAGCAAAGGTAATCACCCTGTTGGAAAACCCTATAACTTTTGCAAATGTTGCCAAATGTCAATTCGGTTTTGACATTTGTGAAGTAAACAAACGCAGAATACAAATGGAAAAGCCATGCATCGGTTGAACGCGGAATAATTGTTGCAATTTTTTGCGCAACAATTCGTTGGTTCTGTTGGCGCAGCGTGAATTGCGTCGCACATTTCCTGGCCGTCCGACACCAACTGGACAAACACTACGGCGTTTGGCCGCTCGCCTGGAACAACACGAGGTCTTCCCAAGGCTGGCCCCGGAGCAGCCGTTCTGCTGAGAATATCGCTGCTGTTGCCCGGAACATCGACCAGATGACGTGCCATGCAATTGGGCATTAGCCGGCGGTCCCTACGCAAAATGTTATGACTTGTGTGATGATAAATTTCATCAATTCAATGACAAAGTTCTTAATATGTTAAGATTTTGCGTTTCTTCACCTTTTTCAGCTTCACTGAATTTATGGTCTTTTTACATCAATCTCCCATCATTGGAATTTGGACTAAACAGAGACATAATTGTAGAAAATTGAAAATAAATACAAAATAGAAAATAGCTCAATGGACAGAAAATATTATCCACGCTATGAGCATTTTCTATGTGGTCTTATACCCTGCTCTTGTGGATGTTTTACGATGAAAAATAGGCCAACGAGTTTGGCTACTTTTTAACAAACTATTTCTGTCAAAATGATCACCAATTTACATCAAATTGATGATAAACTTACATCAAATTGATGATAAACTTCCATCACATTGATGACAGCCTTACATCTAATTGACGGAAACCGTATTGTAAATTGATGAATAATTTACATCAAAATGGTGAAAAATTTACTTCAACTTGATGATAAAATTACCTCGAATAGAAGTAACGTTGTCGTTGAATCAATGTAAACTATTGGTGAAATATTGATGTACGATTGATGAAAAGTTCTTTATCAATTCAAAGAAATGTGCAGTAGGTTGAGGAAATGTTTCATCAAATTGATGAAGGAAGTCTTAAATTTGATGAAGCTTTTCTCTAATTGCAGACTTCTTTTTATGGGTTTTTGTTTTGAAGTCGCGGGTTTACGTCAACAAGCCTCAGACTGTTGAAGCCCTTAAGGAGAATATTCGTCAAGAATGCTTGAACCTATCGCCCGAAGTTCTGGCAAGAGTTATGGAAAATGCCATAAAACGAGCTCGTATGGTCATCAACTCTGGCAGCGGCCACTTGGGCGATATCATTTTCTCAACTTGATGGAATAAATTCTAATGGACTAAATAAGCAAGTTGCTGAACTGGGAGTAACATTAACCAAGTCGAGATGGGAATCGCCACAGAAGTGTAGAGTAGCCCGATCTCTTTGGCCGGCCATTGATGGAACACGTACCAAAGGGCCTGCTCTCCCTTGGAACGAACACACTCAGCACTCTCACAGGAATCATAACTGGACACTGCGTGATAGGCCATATGGCTGCAACTTCCATATCAAGACTTCTATATAAGCTGTTTAGATGAAGAAGAGTAGGAGTTATGGCAGCACTTGTTGTGCTCATGTATAGCACTGCAAGAGTATCGTCTAGCCTTCATGGGGGGGGCAGGCTCTTCGAAAACATCAATGACCTAGCAGACCCTCCAATTAAACCCCTCATCAAATTCATAGAGAAGTCTAGCTAGTTCAGCAGAACACAAGGAGACAACTGAAAAATGTTTGCGCTAGAATCTCTCTTTTAACTTACCCTCTCTCCAGCAATCTTGCTCTTCTCTACAACTATTCTTTTCAGCTTTCTCGTTTCAACTCTATATAAGGCAACCACAATGGGCCGAATTTAAGGCCGCGGGTGAACTCGTTATTTGTTTTAAACTCAAATCATGGGGTTAGCTTTCAACCTAACATAACCTAATAAACATAATTTCAAAAGCAGAACCAAAGTTTTTATTTAAAAAAAATTACATTAAAAGTATTTAAAAAAAAAGTAAAATTACAGTAAAAGTA
Source organism: Phaonia tiefii (assembly GCA_963931995.1). Lineage (NCBI taxonomy): Eukaryota > Metazoa > Arthropoda > Insecta > Diptera > Muscidae > Phaonia > Phaonia tiefii. The sequence continues at coordinate 279,509,832 of OZ008369.1, forward strand.
CATTGCCCCACCTTGTATATAAAGGGTGTCCCAATAAGAACGCAATTTTTAAATCTGGCAACATTCGAAGTGTCATTGTTTGACATTTGAACAATTGTTATTGTTTGCTAGTAGAAGGTACGAGGTTAGTAAAAATGGAGCGCTACACGAATGAACAACGCATTCTCATTGTGAAATTGTTTTACCAAAATGGTGAAAGTTTACAGTTCGCTACAGTTCGCAAATGGCGATCAATTTGGGGTCACAATAATGCTCCCCCCCTTAAAAGAGGAAATTAGACGCTGCATTAATGAAATACCGCAGCATTTATGCAAAACGGTCATTGAAAATGTCATTAAAAGATCACGTGTATGCCAGCAAAGCCGCGACGGCCATCTGCACGATATATTGTTCCATACATAACCTCATTCTGTCTACTTTACGATAAAATAAAGTTTCACGATTTTTTTTAAAATATCTGTGTTTTATTTAAAATTTAAAAATTGCGCTCTTGTTGGGACACCCTTTAGTATGATTCAATAAGACAGCAGATTTTCTTTTAGAAATAAAACACACCAGAATTAGTGGAAAGGATTTTTTATTATTTTATCATATTCCTCAGTCCATCCATGGCATTAATGCGCAAAACACAGTATCCATTAGCAACACAGAATGCACGAATCAAAATATTCATATGGATTTTATTCCACCTGTAATCCAATTCATGCATTAAAATCACGAGCACACTAACATTTCACAAAAATTTTCAACAAAGTTGAATTTTAACATTTTTGAGATTTAGATTAACATTTTTTAATATTTTTCACAATCACTTGTTAATGATCCATAAATGCACCTTTTAGTGGTGATTGATGGATGACCTTCCAGGAGAGGAAATAACTTTTTTGGTCTTATTAACAGATTTTCTTGCGAAAATACTAATTGTTTAGCATTCATTGAAATATAGAATTTTTTCCGTAATTGTCGTGTGTGTTAGAAAAAATCCTTCATTTAAAGTCCTTTGACTTCAATGACGACTTCCCGCTGACAAGCATTAGTTTGGTGAAGGTTGGTGGTTATGGAGGGTCATACTTACTTTTTCTTGTGTCTTTTTGAAAAATGCCTACACAAATAATAACTTCTATTTGTTGTTGTTCGATCACAAAATATTGGGAGATATTTACAGCCGGTATTTATTATACGCCACACTAAGTGTCAAAATATAACTTAAGTTAATATATAAAATACGTTAAGTTAAAATATAAAATACGTTTTAAACTCGTTTAGAACAAAAGTGAGTTTTGATCAACCATCGCAAAGGTAGGAGTCTTGAGACAATTCTCGCCAAGTTGAGTTTTGTTTATCCCTATAATGTGTGATGATGTACCTAAATACTTGTGGAGAATAGCTACTTATATATTCCCAACCATGCACCATAATAATCAATTTCACATATGATGAATTTCATGTAAAAATCGAGATGCATTGAACCCGACCCCAGCCTGTTAAAATATGTTTTTAATGATACCAAGATCATGGAAATCGGTTCAGCCGATTCTGAGTTATTGTAGTTTAAATGGAGCTCTTTTCGACGATTTTCGCGTTTTTTCGAAAACTTTCCCACTGTGCCACGCCCAAAAAATCCCAAAACAGTCATTTCTAAAAATGAGAGTTTGTTTGTATTGGTCAAATTTAGCTATGAACAAAATTTCATCGATATCTGAGGTGGTCGGGTTCAAAATTTCAGTTTTATCTCGATTTTTAAATGAAATTCATCATATTTGGTTTCTAAAATTTTCTATTAAAATTTACGTTTTCATTAAAAAAATACTTTTTAATAGTTACTAATCGTGAACCGAACATTTATTAAAGAACCTAACAACTGAAAGATCGAATAATAGAAATTTAAAAAGAAAAATATATTTTCAAAATTTTAATAGAGTATTTTTTTTTTCATGGCAGCATTTTTAAATCGTAGTTAAGCCTACTTTATTTCAATTAAGTTTTGAATTTACTTTTATTTTATTTTACATGAAAGTACTATCAAATATATACAATAAATATATTTAAAAATTAATTCGCCAATTACAATGAGAAATACGCGACAAATCTGAAAAATATGCCTGATCAAGGATTCAAAATGCTTCCGTTAAGAAAATGATTTGTCAAAATTTTGAAAATATGTTTTTATAATTATAATTTTATGACACGTCGTTTGAGGTCCTTATTGATCAACAAATGAAAATTTTACCTCGTATAAAAAGAGTTTGACGTTCCCGTAATCAGCTCTTCAATACGTATCTTATGAGATCCCCCCCTCCCACAATTGAAATTTCAAATATAGCGGTTTTCAGTGCACCCTAATATACAGATTTGTTGCGTTGATTGGAGTTGACTCATATTCCATGCCAACTCCATAAGCCTATATAGGTTTGAAGTATTTGATTTCAAAATGAATACAGTTGTCAATGTTATACATGTAATTCACAGTAAACTAACAATTATAATTGTTATAAAGTGTGTTTTTTAGCTGCACCAGAACTATCGATATCGATAACTATGTTTTCACAGCTGAGAAGGTCGAACTGGGTTGAAATTTCTTTTCAGTAAGGTTTGGCAAGTCATCGTGTTTCGTTTAACGCTGCAACAACGCTTCCAAATTGTGGAAATTTATTTTGAAAAAACATAAATCGTCCATTTTACGGTCAACACAATCGGCCTAGTGAACAAGGAATTCCTTTGCAGCGAAGACAAACCTCAAGCCGTTAAAGAATCATCATTACATCCATTAAAATTGTCTAATTTCTTTCGAAATGAGCAAGGAGCTGCCGTTACGGTGAATGACGAATTTTTGTTTCCAAAAATTAATCAGCTAAACATCAACGACATTTGGTTCTAACAAGATGGCGCAACTTACCATACAGCGCACTTAACAATCGATTTATTCCACAATCAATTTGGTGACAACTTTATTTCCAGTAGTGGTCCTGCTCACTGGCCCCCTTGTTCTTGCCATTTAACGTCCCTGGTTTAATTTTTATGGACCTCTGTTAAGGCATTTTGTTTACGCCAACAAACCATCAACTCTTGAATCATTGTAAGCCAACTTTTCAAGCCACCATTGACTGAGAGATTATTTGAGATTTATTGGAAAAAGTAGTCAACAATTGGACTGATTGAATGGACCATGTAATTCGTAGCCGCGGCGGACATATGCCGGAAATTATATTTAAAAATAAATGTCATAAAATTCAGTACCAGATTATAGTAAAAAAAATTCCATTGCAACAATATTTCTGTCTGCTAATGTAAAGTATTCAGATTAGGTCCTCATGTCTAGCAGTTTCCTGACGGTCAGGTTTATATTGCTTTAAATTCACGGTATTCAGCCCATTTCGAGAACTTAAGAGTTTAATGTATTTCAAATATTTGCAGTTCTACCACGTAAAGTAATAATGTGCTAATACTATGAGGAAATCAGTTTTCGATTCACAAAAAGAAAAGCCAACAATTTCTTCGAATAAATTCAAAAAATTTCAAAAACTGCTGTAGCCTAGTCAAACTATAAAAAATTGCAAGTGTTGGGTCTCCTGATATGCAATATTTGTTAGTTTTCGGACAGACAGTTTCTATTTGCACGAAAATCTTAAATTTCACCTTTTTTTTGGAGATAAGATGAACAATTTAAAAACCAAAAAATATCCAATTTTGTAATAAAAGCTGCATATTTTAACCAGAGTTGTTTATGGATATTCAAATTTGTTTTTTTTTTGTAAAAGGTTAGTTGGACGGACAATTTCAACTTCGTTATAAAATTCTCTAATGTCAGGCCATATGTTTCACTTAAGCGATCCACAGAATTGCAATTCATGAGCATGAGCTTGGTCCATAACTTTTTATGTGACGGATGAATTTGAAAAAATATTACCAAGAAATTTTGAAAACATGGTAGTGATGCAAACAACTTCGATTACATTCCGACATTAAACATTAACGATAGTTGGGGTTCATGCTATTGAATGATAAGTCTGTGGTTCGCATTGTTGTTAACACTTCCAAGCAATTTTAAATCAGCCTATAAATAATTTGCAAATCTGATGTAAAATATTTCTAGGTTAACACATCGCACCCTAACTACAAAAGAGTCATGACTCAAAATTTACAAAATTTTGATAAAATAATATTTTTTCTATTTCCTTTGATATAATATCAGGGTTTTTCTTTCCTGCAATTACAAAAAATGTAAACAGTCGGAACCAAGATTTGATTTTCAGTTGATGCAAAAAATTGGCATTGGTTGGTATAAATTCAAAATTATACACATTCGGAATGTTTTTAGACGAAAGTGAACAGGAACACACGGAAGATTTCTACAGCGGCTCGTAATTGTCTTTGGTTATTGTTTTAAACCAACAAAAATAATATCTGACCGTCTTTAGTTATAACTTTGTAGTTAGGTTGCAACATGTACCATATCTTGTGCTCGAAACAGAACCTATCTGGACCATAATTCCGTAACTTTTTAACGACACCAAACGGTAGATTAATTGTCAAAATTTAGTAAGTTTTACCCAAATTCGGTAGACTTTTATCGGAAAAAAAATATGAACTTAAGTTCTTGTTGGCAAAATTTAACACAAGTTTTAGTATACTTTTCTGGGTATGATTTTTGTTTAATTGGCCTTTTTATTGGTACTTTTTTATTTTATTATTCAACCTCAAGACCATTCTATATCTCTATAAATAGAGATATAGGTTTTGAAAAAAGTAGAAGTTTTGCAAAGTGCATCCTCATGATTCCTGGCAAACCTTATAGCTATTTCAGATCTAGCCACAGATCTTCATCAGCGGTTGTTTGGCATGCTGCTTTTGAAACATTTTTCAAACAACCGCGGAAGAAGACCTGTGACTAGAACTGAAATAGCTATACGTATTGCCAGGAATCATAAGGATGCATTTGTAAATCTTCTTCTTTTTTTAAAAAACTATATCTCTATATTTTTGTTTGTTGCGCTGCCCCTCGGCTTCGGTTTAAATATCAATTAAACCCGGTTATATTTTTTTTTTTAATTTTTTTAATCCAATATTTTCATCATATTTCGTTTCAACAAATCTTTCCAACCAAGGAAATATTGCATGCTTGATGAATTACTGAAAATATTTTGCTCCCATTTATCGTAACTCAATACAAATAACATTCATTCATAATTTTAGCATTTCGCTTCCTTTCCACTTGTTCTGCAATTTAAGCAAAAATTTTCTTACGTAAAAAAAAATTACATTAAAATTTCTGTTATCACAACAAAGTACAAGACAAAAATTAACGTAGCAATTTTACGACTTTTATTAATCAGAAAGAACAAAATTCCTTAAATTTTTCACAAACGAACACACACGAAATTCCTCCGCTTCGAACTCATTTGTTGGGAACAACAAATGAGAATGTTAATAGGGAGAGCAAATAAAAACACCTAAAGGCCTACTTCCAGAAAACAGGTAAATGAAATTAATATCTCTCTTAGTACTCAGAGCAGAAATGAGTTAGGCTAAAAACTGGTTATCTCTACAGTGAGAATATTTATTACTAGTATTTTAATACCTACAACGCCATCTAGCGTTGATATTTAGCGTTACTTATAAGCTGTTGTGCTCTCCCGTGTGGTGTTCGTGCTCTCAAAGAATATTCTTATGCTCTTGGTATACACTGTAACTGCATTGTAGTTACTAAAAACATCTGCCGTTTACCAACCAACCCATGCATGAAACTACTCAACATTTTGCGAGTGAGCAATAAATTACACAGTGACACAAATTCAAACTTTTTGGAAAACACCCGAACGTGGCTATGCAGGTTCGATAGTACTACCGGAGCTGAGTAAAACCCTATCTCAGTTTGGCTAGATTGGTTACCCAATTTTTTTTTTGGGCCCCTAAACATTTTCAAAACCCGTAGGCCCCTCGAAAAAAGTTGACATCAGGTTTTGGCCAACAGTTCCTACAGTTTTGGCGGTAGCGCTTTCTACCATTCAGTAAAGTTGGAGGTAATAGTCCGCTTAACAAATTCCTAGAATAGTATATCCAAAAAAAATATCTTTTCGTTGTTTTTTTTTTCAAAAAACTTGGAAAAAAAATAAAATTTTTTCAATTTTTTTAGTCTAAGTCGCAGGGAATCCAGATTTTTTGCATACTCTATTCAGCAAAATTGTAGTATAGATACCACTGAACAACTTCTCTGAACAAACCTATGCAATCTGAACATGTCTAGGGCTATTAAATAGCTGTCAAAACCCACTATTTACTTACAAAAATACTCTTTTTACGGGTTTTGGGCCATAGTATGCCTAGTGTTGGAGATTTATTTATTATTTTATCATATTTTTGTTATATTAATCGATAGTTTATTTTATTCATTTTTATTTCATTAATTTTGTAATAAAAAAAAAAATATTATAAGTATTTTGTTTTAAAATCCCTAAATATCGGGTCACCCTAGCGTCAGAATATTCTATTTTGACTAACAATCAACATCAAGCATGAAACTAGCGCTATTAAATAGCTGCCAAAGCCAATTATTTCCTTAAAAAAATACTGTTTTTTACGGGTTTTGTCCCATAATATGCTTGGAAAGTTTTTACGCGTTATCTTTGCCAAAAACGTGATTATTGCAAAACTCACAAACGTCTGTAAACAACCAATATAAACTTTAATGTTAAAATAAATAAAATTCAAGGGTTTTATTCAATACTTTGTGCAGAATTATTTTTTAAAGTAGCTTTCAAATAAAGTAAACAAAAATTTATTGAAAGTCAATTAAAATTCAATGTTTAAAACATCATTGTAGACAATTTTTAAAAATGCAGCTTTAGAAAAGCATATAACAGCTACGTACTCTTGTATGTTGCACACCCACCTATTCAGTTTAAATATTTCCTAACCCGTTAATTTTCATCATAAAAAACTTCATTATCTTCATAATAATCATCATCATCAGCTTCTGGATCTCTATAGTCCGAAAAATGTGCAGTTTCTTCCTGGACTTTCTCTCCGATTTCATCATTTTCTTCTACAATCGATCCTGTATGTTTTTCGATTTGCTCTTTGAGCAAAGTTCTTGCACGCCAGCAAATTTCGGTAATGATCGCGTCTGGACGCCCCTTCCCTCTGTACCTGAATTAAAGGAAAAAAAGAAAGCTTCAGAAAGTAGTATAGCGTAAAAGTGATAAAAAACTTATTTGAGCAGATTTTGTTACCTTAATTCAAATGGCAATGCTGTTTGATGGAACCGTTCTCCTTGCTCATCGGATTCCGTCGAAAGTTGGCGGCGGAAGTAGTTCAAATAATGGTGTAGGAAGTGAATCTTTAATGACATATGAACACCAATTGTTTCAAATGAAGCCAGCATGTTGCTAACTAATTCCTCATAATTTTGTGCACGATTTTTTCCAAGGAAGCTTACAATGACATGTTTCAGCGAGCTCCAGGCATTCTTCTCAGCGTCAAGCAAATTGCAGCCAAAACGCTTGTCCTTCATCAGTTTTCGAATATCGGGACCGTTAAGCACACCTAGAAAAGATCAAAACATTTTTAAAAACAATAAAGAATTAATAGTAAGTGTTGCTTCTCACCTTCTTTTAATTTGTCTATGCTGGTCTTTTCTTGAAAAACTTGGTGTCTCAAAAAATTTAAAACCTCAAGCGCATTAGCAGGGTTGTCTTTATTACGCAAGACAGCCTTAATAAAGTTTTTGACAAGTCCAAGCTTTATATGAAGAAGTGGCATAAGAATGTTTTCTCGTGCCATAATTGCCTCGTTTGCCACATTCATCGAACCCAGCTTGGGCAGTCCCCTATTTTGCCACGAATGATTTTGGTATTGGTTTCCTTTGTATCGGGAATCCCAATTACAAAGAAAACACGTATATTTAGTGTAACCGCTTTGTAATCCTGACAGCATAGCCACCACCTTGAGGTCGCAGCAAATTCGCCACTTATGGTCGCAGTAGTTTACCAACTTCAAAATTAATTGTAATCGTTCATATGATTCTTTTTTATCAATGCTGTAGGCAATCGGGACAGAAATCTTTGAATTGGTTTTATACAATAAAACAGCTTTCAAGCTTTGCTTTGAGCTGTCAATAAATAGGCGCCATTCAGCAGAATCATATGTAATACGCATGTGTTCCATTAGTTTTTTGGTATCCCGGCAGTACCCAATTTTTTTTCCTCATCAACAGTAAAAAATTGTTGAAGGTCTGCTTGGCGTTTTCTGTAACCAGAGATCTTCACATCGGGCATCAAAATGTTTTGCTGTTTCAAGAGTTTAGCAAGCTCTTCTGACTTGCGTTGTGATAGCTCCAATTTTGCTACAATAAAATCGAGTCGGGCTTGTGTAATTAGGACTGGACCCTTTTGTGCATGGTATGGTCCAGGACTATATTCTGAATGGTTGTCTGATTCTGAGCTGTCACAACTAACAATTACCATATTTCCACTTTCAGCAAGGTTACTTTGATATACAAGATTCCCCAATTTGCACAAACAACCATCATTACATACAAAACATATAGAACCGGCTGATAAGTTCAATAACTATATGAACAAGAAATTGCAAGTAAACGTAAATATATACGCACGTACATATGCAGCGGCAAAGAAACAAACGTTCGATAGCTGGGACCACAGCATCCAGACCAACGATTGAACGAAACAAGACAGTAACAATTGCATGGCGGTAGCGGACCGGCGACTGGTGAAGATGAACGACAATAACAACAACATTACCGGACCGACCAAAGTGGTAGACAAAGTTGTTTGATGTTGATTGTTAGTCAAAATAGAATATTCTGACGCTAGGGTGACCCGATATTTAGGGATTTTAAAACAAAATACTTATAATATTTTTTTTTTTTTATTAGAAAATTAATGAAATAAAAATTAATAAAATAAACTATCGATTAATATAACAAAAATATGATAAAATAATAAATAAATCTCCAACACTAGGCATACTATGGCCCAAAACCCGTAAAAAGAGTATTTTTGTAAGTAAATAGTGGGTTTTGACAGCTATTTAATAGCCCTAGACATGTTCAGATTGCATAGGTTTGTTCAGAGAAGTTGTTCAGTGGTATCTATACTACAATTTTGCTGAATAGAGTATGCAAAAAATCTGGATTTCCTGCGACTTAGACTAAAAAAATTGAAAAAATTTTATTTTTTTTCCAAGTTTTTTGTAAAAAAAAACAACGAAAAGATATTTTTTTTGGATATACTATTCTAGGAATTTGTTAAGCGGACTATTACCTCCAACTTTACTGAATGGTAGAAAGCGCTACCGCCAAAACTGTAGGAACTGTTGGCCAAAACCTGATGTCAACTTTTTTCGAGGGGCCTACGGGTTTTGAAAATGTTTAGGGGCCCAAAAAAAAAATTGGGTAACCAATCTAGCCAAACTGAGATAGGGTTTTACTCAGCTCCGGTAGTACTATCGAACCTGCATACCCACGTTCGGGTGTTTTTTTCACTGTTGCACTGTGTTATCACCACTTCTTTTACTTGCTCTCGTTATCACTCTCATGGTATTGTTATTTACTCACTTAGAGCAAACCTGTTTAGCTCTTTGTTGGGTTTATACTCTATTATATTGTTTGTTTTTCGCTCTCTCTCTCTCTCTCTCTCTTTGTGTCTCATTTTTTATCATTCCCGTTGTTTGGTTATGTTTTACCATGTGCTTGCTCTCTGTTTTCCCTGTGGAACAAGAGTTTGTGATACATTATTCTCTTTGTTTGGGTATTAGTTACGCTCTTGTGAATTTCTATAGCGATGTGTTGAAACCGAGGTATTGTTATAACGCTAGTGGCAGCATAAAATCAGTGTAGTTCGTTGCTTCGTCGTGTACGGTTGTGTACTTCATTAAGATACAATTGTGTTTTGAAATATTAGAGTAGAAAAGCTCGATATTATCTATGGATGTTAAATAAAAATACGAGAATTTTATAGTGGCATAAGCAAGAAACGTAAACTAAAAACTCCCAAACAAACACGCACCGTGATACAAGCGAGCTCATGGATTATCGCTCACGGCTGTAAACAATACGAATAATTTGAAAAACAAAATTAAATAATTATACTATCAAAGAATATTGATAAATTTTAAAACTGAATTCGAAAATATACGAATTGTGGAAACAAACACATTGTGAAGTGCAAAAGTGATAACAAAGAAAAATAAAATCTTCGCGTAATTTGGATAACACAAGAGATTTGCTCAACAACAAAGAAACCAATTGTTAAAGGTGGGTGGCAAAACTACAAATTGCAAAATATTCCACAAACAAGAAATTCTTAAATAAATATTTCAAAATTTTAAAAACAAGTTATTCTTAAATAATGAACTCAACATTAAGAAATATTTATAAACTCTAAAAACAAAGAATAAAGATTACAAAAAAAAAGAAATACTTGAGTCAAAAATATTCCAATTAGCTGAATTGAAAATTGTTGTTGCCAAAAAGATAAAAGTAATTCGAATGTTTGAAATTATCACAAGAGAGCTGATGACATGCCTTGTTGTGCATTGAAATATCTTCATAACCAAACATAATTACCTTCACTTTTTCTTGCAAAAACTAACTTCTGTTAAAAATTATTTGAAATTAATGATATTGAACATAAATTTTGTCAGTGTATAATTATGATTATGATTTTAAAAATAAAATAAGTTTGTCGTTTTGTAGCTAAATCCAAATAGTTAAATATTAAAAAAAGATGTAGATTTGAAATTTTTACTCCCAAATCATTTATTGACTTTCACATAATTTCCGCCAATGTGAAAATTGTGATTTTGAAAACCGAATTTTAGATTTTGTTTCATCATATAGTCTAAAATTTTAAATTGTATAGACATCCATCCAAATTCCAATTTCATTAGATTAGAACTGGGTAACATGACATCTTGTAATGACAAAAATTGAGACTGTAGAAACAAGAGATTTGAAAGGTTCCGATGTGGGATCATGGCTGATTCCTATAAGTTATGATGATACACCTAAGCACGTGTGGAGATGGGAGCTGAGGAGATGCCTTGGTGGGCCTAGAAATTGTTTTATATTTTCCCAACCATCCAACGAAATGATCAATTTCACTTGTCTTGTAAAAAATAATTTGAATAGAAAATAATGATCTTGAACCAAATTATAATTAAAACCGAAAACGACAACTTCATAACGAAATTTGTCTTATTGGAAAAATGTTTAACAAAATTTTTGACTCTGCAAGGAAAATATTTCAAACTTTGTAATTTTTCGCCTGAAATTTTAGATAGAATAGAACAACAAAATAAATAGACCAACAAATTCTGATTCAATTTAAAATGTTAAAAACGTTTCCACTCTAACTTGATCAAACAGTTTGAAAAATAACAAAATTAAAAAAATATAAATTTTTTATATCGGTAGTGTTGTCGTTATTTATACTCTTGCTTTAGTAACTAAGTATATTCTATAATAAAATTTGTTCGATTTTCTAAAATTTTGAAAATGCTTTAAATTGTTTCACTTAAGATATTTTATGAAAAAGGTTCTTAAGACAACAGTTAAATATTTCGAATTTTTTCCAATTAAAAACTGTTTCTATTTCAAGTCAAGTTTTTAAAAATTAAGTAACTTCGGATATTTTCACCATAAAAACAAATTTGAAAAAATAACATCAGATCGAATCATAAACAATACAAATTTTATTTATTTTTATCCTTTTATTATGTTTTGAAAATTTCTTCATTTCCTCTTTTATCAACCTCACAAAAATACTAATTCCTATTTTCTTCTCTTCTCCATTACAGAATATGGAACTTTAACACTTTCCCGCTCTGCAAATTCCATCACGCATTTTTATTTCATCATTTCGCCACAAATTCATCGACATCAACGACGTCCTCGAAAACGTTTTGAGTATTGAGATTCCCTCAATTCCACGTACCGCCCCCCACCCCACCAACGACATGTCTAACAACAACATTGCACTACAACTAACTGTCAGCCTACTGCTGCTCTTCATCGCTTCCACGGTGTCCGCCTTGGCAAATTGTCCCGGTGGCTGTCAGTGTGATGATAACACACTCATTGTCCAGTGCGGCGAGGGGCAATTGGATGTGTTGCCCATTGCCTTGAATCCGTCCATACAACGTTTGGTCATTAAGTCCAACAAAATCAAGACCATCGATTCGTCCATACAATTCTATGCGGAATTGACTTTCTTGGATTTATCTTCCAATCATTTGATGAACATCCCTCAGCGCACCTTTGCCTATCAGCGTAAATTGCAAGAGGTCCACTTGCAGTACAACAAAATTGGCCAAATTAGCAACAAGACTTTTATCGGTCTGTCTGCTGTGACTGTCTTGAATTTGCGCGGCAACCACATCTCGGAATTGCATCAGGGCACATTTGCTCCCTTGGCCAAAGTGGAAGAATTGAATCTGGGTGAGAATCGCATTGGCTTCATAGATCCCAAGGCTTTTGATGGCATGACCCAATTGCGGATTTTATATTTGGATGACAATGCATTGACATCAGTGCCAGATCCCGTGCATTTCCAAGCAATGCCTCTGTTGGCTGAACTGTTTTTAGGTACCAACACCCTGATGACTGTTGCGCCTACAGCTTTTCAAGACCTGAAAGGTTTGACACGTTTAAATTTGAAAGGTGCTGGGTTGCGCAATATTTCCCATGACTCCTTCCAAGGCTTGGAAGCTTTGCGTATCCTAGATTTGTCCGACAACAGATTGGCCCGCGTACCCACCAACAGCTTAAGTCAGTTGGCGCGTTTGGAGGAGTTGTTTTTGGGTCAAAATGATTTTGAAGCTATACTCGAGGGAGCTTTTGTGGGTTTGAAGCAGCTGAAGCGTTTAGAAATTACCGGAGCTTTGCGTTTGAAGCGCGTAATGAACGGTGCCTTCTCTAGCAATACCAATTTGGAGTACTTGAATTTGGGATCCAACAAAATGCTAAACGAAGTCCAGGAAGGTGCCCTCAGTGGTTTGCCTCATCTGAAATATGTCAGCTTGAAAGCTAATGCTTTAACCACATTGGCTGAAGGTTTGTTCCCCTGGCAGGACCTGCAAACTTTGGACATCTCTGAAAATCCCATTGCCTGTGATTGCCGTGTCATGTGGTTGAAGAACTTGTTGGTCCACAAAAATAACAGTGGCGACAGTATCAGTGAGGTTTTGTGCGAATTCCCCGAACGCCTAAGAGGTGAAGATTTGAAAAACCTTAACCCCACCCTCATGGGTTGCTCCCACACTGATCCCCGCAAACAGGCGTTAATTGGTGCTCTCTTGGTTGGTACAGCTGCCACAATCACCACCCTGGTCTTGATTGTCTATCGTTGCCGCCGAAAGATCCGTGAATACTTAAAGGGTGGTTTGTTTGGCAACTCCGCCTTGGGTCGCAAAGAACGTGAATACCAAAAGACCTTCTGCGATGAAGACTACATGACCCGGCATCAACATCATCCCTGCAATTTGGGTATCCATTCCACCTTCCCCAATACCTATACGCCGCATCACATGGGTCAAGCGCATTATGGTCCCATGTGTCCCACCATGCCCGTTAATGGTGAACAAAAGAATTTCCAACAACTGCAAGTACCCACCGCAACCATGATGAGTGACAAGAAATCTGTGAAAGCACAGACTGTTGTCGATGATTCGGATTCCTTTGTAGTGCACATTAAAAACACCGCCAATCCTGCTATACAAAAGTTAAACCACTACACCAAACCCCATTTCCTGCAACAAACTAACGCAGTGGGTGATTCTTGTTACTCCTATGCCGATTTGCCCATTGTCCATGCGAATGGCAACCAGGAGACAAATGTGAATTATCAACAACAACAATCGCTACACTATGGCACTTCGCATGATTACTCGAATTCCACGACCAGTACAGAGATTTTGGATCCCAATTACATATACAGTAATACCCACTACTCGCTGCCGTTGGAGCAAACGAATGGCCAGAGATCCAAAACTCCCACTCCACCACCAGTACCACCAGCATTGCCTTTGCGCAATCCCCCACAAATGTTAAGTGTCAGCACTACTGGACGCCGTTCCTTCAATATTGGCACACAAAAGCACCAGCTAAGTAATGGTCATGCCCATCACTCGGCCGCCGCCGCCGCCACTGCCATCGCCTCTGCCCAAACTATGCGTTATCAACACTGATTGTGGGACTACAAAGGCAGTTTGAAGAGGCCCCAAAAGGGCCATGTCAGAACTCCCGACATCTATCCTCAATTAGCGCCACAAGCAACGTCGTCATCGTCGTCGTTAACGTATCATCGCCAAAATTTAAGCATCTGGGCTTAACCAGGACGAATTCAAAGTGGTCAACTGTGATGCCAGACTATCGTAACATGTAAGGACTTTATCACGTACTGTACAGAGAACCAATAGGTATTTAATTATAACAAAAAGACAAACAAACCGAACAAAGACATTTAGTTTTCTAAGGATCCATATGTAGTGCATATATATATATTTTTAGCAGAGACATTTATAGACTTAGGCTATATCCAAAAAATGCAACTCTGCATTAAAACTCACTTATCATTTTAAAGAAAAAAACAAAAAAGAAAAGAAACCCCCCCCCCCCCCCCACTCACTCAACTCCCGCGTATACATTTTTCGTATATGATTGTGAGTTTAACGAGTTTGGGGGACCCTGTAAATATCGTAAATCTTCTTAAGACACAAGATCTCTTAAAGAAAACGTAAACTTAGTGTTATTTTTAATTTTCATTTAAAAAAAATATTTCTTTTAAAATAATTAACAAATGTAAATTAATAAAACTAAATCTACCCCCAGCACTGAAGTCATTTTTTAGTTTTAAGTTTTAGTTTTAATATAAAGAAATGTATTTATTAAAAACACAAGTATTTAAAACAAAATTATTTTTGTTAAAAATTTTTGTTAAAAAAAATAATTTTATTAAAAGAAATATTTAATTAAAAAAATATTTTTATTAAAAAAAATATTTTTATTAAACAAAAAATATTTGTATTAAAAAACAAATAAAAAGAAATTGTAAATTTATTTATGTAATGAAACAAAAATGTTAACTATTGTTTTTTTAGTTTTATAATTTCTTGTCAAAATTTTATTTTCTTACACTAGTTTAGTCTATTACAAAAACAAATGAAAGCAACAAAAATACTTAAAACTGAAAACAAAAAACACAAAACTTAAATAAAATCAACCAATTTTATTAAAAACATTAATTTTATTAAAAGCTCTTTCAATTGAAACGCATGGGCATGTTGAAGGGTGGAATAACTTCAGAAAGGAGAAGCCACAACGGAGAGCGGCGTGTTACAAGACGTTCATAGAGTATTTCGGACCATGGAATGAACAACGAATCCAAAGTCAAATAATTTTGGAAGCTAGAAGCATTACAAGCCGTTGGTATCATATTTCTCAAATCGAGTCGATCTTATGCGTTTTCTATCTGGTTGGTAACACCAATCTTCAGAAGGAATTTGTCTTTCAGATTTTTCCCGTCCTATTCTACGTTTTGTTTCAAGTACACTCACAGACAAAATTGCTTGAAAAGAGGTTGTAGCGTTCGGAAATGCGACTGCTGCCCCCTCAATTGCATTTGCTACAAACAAATTGAGGTTGCCATGAATGAATTTAGTCCACACAACTGAAATTCGATTGACGAAATCTCTAATAGGTTGTGACAACCACTAATTCAGATGTGATGAAGTCAAGTGATTTACGAATTCAGTTGAGATGAAGTCTAAGTTGTGATGAAATCTAACGCGGTAGTGACAACCTCCGAATTGCATTTGCTACAAACAAATTGCGGTTGTCACGAACAAGTTTTGTCCCCACAACTGATATTCGATTGATAAAATCTCTAATAGGTTGTAACAACCTCTAATTCAGATGTGATGAAATCTAGTGATTTACGTATTCAGATGAGATGAAGTCTAGGTTGTGATGGAATCAAATGCGGTTGTGACAACCTCCGAAATGTATTTACCACAAACGGATTGACGTTGTCACGAATGAATTTAGTTCCCACAACTGAAGTTTTATTGATGCAACCTCTAATAGGTTGGAACAATCTCTAATGCGGTTGTGACAACCTCTAATTCAGATGTGATGAAATCTAGTGATTTACGAATGCAGATACGATGAAGTCTAGGTTGTGACCAAATCACATGCGCTTGTGAACGACCTATAAATTATGTTACTGCTAATTTGAAGAAGCCCAATTATAATTGTACTAAATTACTTACTAAGGTGCTATCAGACACTCCAGAGGGTCAAGGGCCTTACAAAATGAGGATAACATATTTCTCTAACCGGCTCGGTCTTCAGCTTTTCTCCTCCAGTTGGCAATACCAATCCCTTGCAGGTAATATTCAATTACATCTTTCCAGCAGAGCCTTTACCGTTCTATTCTTCTAATTCAAATACACTCACAGGTTAATTGTTCGAAAAGAGGTTGTAGCTTCTTCGGAAATTCCTTTTTTTGCCCCGAATTTCATTTGCCACAAACGAATTGAGGTAGTCACGAATGAATTTAGTCCCCATAATTGAAATTCAGGTGATCCCAAACACTCCAGAGGATGCAAGGGCATTACAAAATGAGGATAAGTTGTTCGAAAAGACGTTGTAGCCTTCGGAAATTCGTTTGTTGACCCCGAATTTCATTTACCACAAACGACTTTAGGTTGTCTCGAATAAATTTAGTCCCCAAAACTGAAATTCGATTGATGCAACTTCTAATAGATTGTAAACACCTCTAATGCGGTTGTGACAACCTCTAATGAAGATGTGAGAATTCTAATGAGGTTGTGGTGAAATCTAATGCGGTTGTGATAACCTATAAAATCGGTTACTGCTAACTCGGAGTATCTCCATTATACTTATACTAACTTACTTAGGTGGCCTCAAACAACCCAGAGGAGTCAAGGGCCTTATAAAATGAGGATAACATATTTTTCTAACCGGGTCGATATTCAGCTTTTCTCCTGTAGTTGGTAACACCAAGCTCTTGCAAATAATATACAATCTCATCTTTCCAGCGAAGTCTGGGCCGTCCTATTGTTCGATGGCCTTCGAGTACGGCATCGAATACCTTTCGCAGTGGTTTTTTCTGATGCATTCTATATATACACTGGCGATCAAAACCGAGTGCATGTTTTAAACATTTGTACTTCTAATGGCATAACCAGCCTTAAACAGTTCAGCCGGTAGTCAATTAGCACCAGCGACTTTTTTGTTGTTAAGCAGGGAAATTTTAGTTCTAACTTCGCTTTGGCTAGGATGGGGCCAGCCGAGACCATAGTCCTGTATGTGTTTAACAACCTCATGTATATAGAAATCTCATGGGACAAGTAAAGCAGATAAGTGATCTCTTCATATTCCCAAAATTCTCTGCACAGCTGTGACAAGATTTCCGTCCTTGTCTCTACAAAAGGGGGCTCTGCTCCATTTCCGTTGGTTTGACTTTGTACTTTTCGGTAGAATTTACGGGCCTCCTTCTTCCTTCTATAAGATTCAATCTCAATGAGAAATCTCGCGCTTTGTCCACAACTATTTTTTTTCTTCTTAAGCCAACGGGTTTCCTCCCTCCTCTTCTCATTATACCCCTCTGTTATGGGTCGCGTAGCAACTGTTTGTAACATTTCCATACGTGCAGAGTACTTTTCATCAATTGCCATGCGACAACCTCCATCGTACCATGGTTTGTCTTTAAGAGGGTTTTCTTAACCAAGTACGGTCTCTGCAGCAGTTTTCATGGAGTGGGAAATGTACTTCCACTGCGCTTCAGGATCATGAGGCAGGGGTGCATTCAGAGCCACTGGCTGAATGATCTTCTCTGCATAGACCTTGGCGAGCTCTGGTAATTGCAGATTGCTGATGTCCAGTTTTTTATATGTCAGGCTTCGCACGACTTTTGCTCTGTTTATCCTTGTGTGATCTTTTGTTGCCCCTCGAATCTATAGTTCGTTCATTACAGCGGTAGAGTGCCCTTCCTTTAAAAGTCGTTTTAACCGAATGTAAGGATGTGTCAGAAAGAATACACTTTTTCATTTTAAAATAAAAACACGTAGTTTTCGAGATAGTTGTGATGTATTTTTTGTATTTTTGTTGGATTCTAAAGAAGACATGTTCCTATTAAGTATGGAATAAGATATTCGTCGAATGGCCCCCACGGCTCTGATGACAGCCCATTAGTCTTTCATGAAATTTTCCAGGACTTTTTCACGGAGATGTGGCTCTATCTCACCGATGACGCGTTGAAGCTCGAATTTGAGATCAGGAGTTGTTTCTGGTTTATTCGTATAAACTCGATATTTCAGAAAACCCCAAAGAAAGAAATCGTACAGCGTTACATCGCATGATCTTGGTGGCTAGTGGACATCGGAATTTCTTGAGATAATTTGTCCAGGAAATCGTTTCTGTAATAAATCGATTGTGTCGCTGTCTTGCTGAAATCATATGTCATCCAGATCTATGCCGTCCAGTTGAGGTCACAATAACTCCGTTATCATGTTCCTGTAACGAGTGCCGTTCACAGTCAGTGCAATTTCGGCCTCATCCTCAAAAAAGTAAGGGCCAATTACGCTGCCAGACCAAAATCCGCACCAGACAGTCACTCGTTGTGAGTGCATCATTTGTTTTTCTTAGATTGCATGAAGATTTTCTGAGCCCCAAATTCGACAATTTTCTGTATTCACGAAGCACTTCAGATGGAGATGCGTTCACAGAAGCGTTGGCTTTTTTTTTTTTGAAAAATTCGAATTGACTTCACTTTGGTCAAGTACCCAGTGAAAGAATTGCAAGTGCTTTCCATGGTCTGCTGGTGTGAGCTCCTAAGTAAGCTGAATTGTATACGCATGATGGTCTAAATTCGCTGCGTAATGCTTCGTGAAATTTGAAGTTGTTGAGAACGATGGCGAATTGATGTTTCGTTTACAGCAGCAGCAATGTTTTCAAGAGACCAACCAGTACGTTGACGCACATGAGTGTTACTCTCCATAACTGACCCAGTTTCTTTTTTGGCCACTCTTCGAAAGGTTGACACATTAGTTGCACTTGCTCGATTAAAAATTCTTCCAAGTTTGCGATCGGTCTCAGCATAACTTCTCTCTTTCGTAAAGCGCTCAATTTTAATAATCAGAATACACATATGTGGCAGCTTCAGAGTTGCCAGTTGCACAAAAAAATGTCACCAAGTTTAAAAAGTCCAACTCTACTGAGACACCCTATATATGAATATATCAACTTCACTTAACCCACTTCAGCCCGCCAGTTGCAATATCATTCAATTGTTTCGAGTTATAGAAAATTTTGTTGTTATTTTCATAATAAATTCAAAAAATGTATCTTAAAGAAAGTTTCGTTTCTGATAATAATTCAACAAAATAACAAAACTTTATTAAACAATTAAAGTGTCTTGAATGGGTTTTGTTGTTTTTTCTCTTAATTAACATTATGCCTTTTCCCCGCACCCTCCCCAAACTTAATTTGACGGTTCACGATCACCACAGCAACTTACAATACAAATACCCGGGCACTTGCAACACTATTTCTTCGAGTCTTTTGTTAATTTAAAATTATTTGAAAAACAACAGTGAAGCCAGGGGAAAAACGCTACAGTCAGTCAGCCAGTCAGTCAGTATTCATTTATTCACTGCGCCAGTTTGGTCCGTCATATTCAGTTCAGTGGTAATGGTCCTCTGGAAACTTAACTCTTTCCAAGCCATCTTAGCCCAATGGACAACAATTGCTTTACTGCGTCACGGTGTTTGTTTGTATAAAACTCAATGGTGGCAGCGGCGATGCGACTGTGGCGACGTTGGCCGCATCGACGGGTGTTGATGATATGGCAACTTTTGCATTTGCTGGAAGTTGACGATGTTGTTGTTGTTGTTGTGTTTCTCTTGCTTCTTTTTCTCTGGTTCCTCTGCTTCCACTTCTTCTGCTTTATATTGTGTTTTAATTTCCTCATTTTATAGTTTCATTGCAATCTTGGTGGTATTAGCAAAAGGGAATACCTTAGTGTTGTTATGGCTCCAGCATTGTGTTACCCGTTTGGCTTCAGACTAAATTCCCCAATGCAATTTTGAATCCCTGAAGTGCAAATGGGATGGCTGTTTGTCCGAGAATTCTATTGTCCTGCGTCTGCTGTGACCTAAATTGGGTTGTTGTTGTGTTAGTTTTAGGTTTTTGTTTCTTTTATTCGAGTAAAAGGAAAGTTTTTTTTTTTTTTGGTTCTGGAAAGTTTGTTGGTTAATTTGTTTATTTTTCCTTCGTATGTCCTTCGTAAACAAATTGAAAAAGAGGTTTCATAGCTTTAACTAATTTAGGATATGAGAAAGTTAGAGGATTTCGACAGTTACAAACCCTACTTGTTGCGTGACAAATGCTGTTTAATAGGCGAATAGATTCAAGTCATATTTGCCAAAGTACTAGAAAACTGTAATGCCTACCTTCAGGTTCTTCGGCTGACAAAATCTGTAAAATTGGTTTCGTTCCACAAACTCTTGGCTGTATAGTGCGGATCTCGAAAGGTTGATTTTATATTTCTCATCGCTACAAACGAACCACAGACTTGTCATTCATGAGCATGAACATCAGCTATCGTTGATGTTTATGGTGGGTTTACCGCCCTGCTTGATACCATATAAGAATGTAATCGAAGTTGTCCGCATCAACATCGTGTTTACAAAAATTTTTTCTAATATTTTTTCAAATTCATCAGTCAGATAAAAAGTTATCGACCAAGCTCATGCTCATGAATGAGAAGTCTGTGGTTCGCTTGCAGCGAGGAGAAATATAAAATCAACCATTCGAGATCCACACTATATACCCAAGAGTTTGTGGATCGAGACCATTTTTATAGATTTTGTCACCCGAAGAACCTGAAGGTAGGTAACACGTAATTAAAAAAAATTGTACTCGCCATACAAAAAACCACAATACTCTTCTACCACATGGACTCTCGTGTAATTGGAGTGTCCAAATCCGAATCCGGTCAACCTTTTTTTTGCTATTGACCGTGTATCGGTAAAAAATGGTTTCCCATAAAGGGATTGGGTACAAAGTGTGGGACCTACAGTTTTTCACCGGCTCTGAACAGTATTTTGAAAAGTTTTTTCATGGCTAAATACTCGATAGTGTAACCACATCTACGCGGAGTGACCGCCGTCGAAAAAAATATAAAGTGGACAGAGCACGGATCGAATCCACGTTCTTATGTACCCACCCTGAATAATCTTTATTTTTATTGTTTGGATGCAAAACTAACGTGTTTGTAGCTTGTCGCAAATTGGTATACTTGTATCCAAACAACTTGTGTTTGCTATTCACTATTAACTATTTGAGACACAATGATTAATAGGTTATAATATACGGTTTTGTGACCCAAATGTGGTTTAGTTTGTTGAAAAATGCTGAAAACAAAAACGTGACAGACTACAAACAAAAAGCTGTAGATCTCCAATTCATGAAAGCAGTCCTTGCAAACATATACATGGTTCCTGCAATATGTTGCTGGGGTCGTATGTTTTTAGACTGTACTGGATAGTGGATATAAGGTCCTCTCAAGCGTTATAATAGGAGCTATTTCGGGCTTAGCGAGCACTCCAGACATGATGTCCTCTCAACGATCCAACTGTACCAGAGTCTCATGTCACCTGTGTTGCTTTATGACGTAAAATTTTGTGGTTTGTAGCAGGGCAGTCGGTGGTGCAATGGTTGGTGTGCGCTTGTACATGACGACGTGGATGCGATCCCTTTCCAAAGCCACCTTATATTTCCTTCGACGACGGTCACCTCGCTTAGTGACGGCGCCACTATCGAGTACTTAGTCATGAAAAAGCTGTAAAGCTGTGTAAAACTGTAGATCCCAATCAGTGAGTGCAACACTAGAAAGCGCACAGCTCACTGATTGTGAGAAGCCCTCCCCAACCCCTTAAGTAAATATAACGGCAGATCAATAAGTCCGTGACTTTTCGAACTTCCCTCGTAGTTATATGAAATGCAACACTGCTCCCATCAAGTACCACCTGTTAGTAGACCTGTCCATCATTTACAGCTGTTCAAAACATAAAACCTCGTGCATTTTTTGTTTAAATGGAAAAAGTGAATTTCGAGTGCTCATTAAACATTATATTTTCCGAAACAAAAACCGTCAATCGAACCAAGGAAAAGCTTGATAAATTCTACGGGGACTCTGCATTATCGATTTCAATGGTAAAAAAGTAGTTTACTAACGTTCGATGTGGTCGCACAAGTTCAAAAGACGCTGAACGTTCTGGACGGCCAATAGAGGTCAATACACCCGCAAATGTCAAAAAAATCCACGATATGGTGTTGGCCGATCGTAGAGTAAAAGTGCGAGAGATTGTTGATGCCATAGGCATTTCATATGGCAGTGTGGTTTCGATTTTAAATGATCAGTTGGGTTTAAGAAAGCTGTCTACAAGATGGGTGCCGCGTTTGCTCTCAATTGACCATAAACGAAATCGTGTGACGACTTCAAAGAATTGTTTGGAGTTGTTTAATTGGGCTACGAATTGGTACCTCATCCGCCATATTCTCCGGGTTTAGCCCCAGTGACTATTTTCGTTTTCCAAACCTAAAGAAATGGATCGGTGGAAAGAGATTTAGCTCCAACGATGAAATTATTGCCTATTTTATGGATCTCGAAAAATCCTAGTTTTTGGAAGGGATACAAAAATTGGAGAAACGTTGGACTAAGTGTATTATTATGTTGAAAACTATTTTTTTTTTTGGAAAAATGCTGTGTTTCATTCAAAAAGTCACGGACTTATTGATCCGCCCTTGTATATATGCTGAAGATCGATCCCTGCAGCATATTGCGGGAACTATGTACATGTTTGCAAGCATTGTTCTCATGAATTAAAGAGCTTCTGCTTTTTTATTTCTTTGTTGTCTATCACGTTTTTGTTTTCAGCAGTTTGCAATTAACAACTCCACATTTGGGTCACAAAAACATATATTGTGTCATATTAGTCATTGTCTCCAGCATGCACGTAAGTAATTGAATATTGAAGAGCAATGTGTTTGGGCACAAGTATACTGTATTTGCGACACGCTACAAAAATGTTATATTTGCATCCAAACCATAAAAATTACTGGGTTTTCATCCTGGTAGTTAGGTAATGTCAATTCACATTGAGGTTTCCCAATTTTTGGCCGTAGCTTCTCTAAAACTCTGAACTCTGCTGAATGGTTTCGAGAAATTCTACGTATTCCCTTTCCTAAATATAACTGGAACACTTCTAATGTAATTTCTACTAAAGTCTTCCTAACCTGTAAACTCGACAGAGCAAATATTGCAAGTGACCCAATCGATTCCTTGCAACTGATTGGTTCGTCAGATGTACAGTGCGGGGCTATTGAGTATTAGTACGTAGGTTTTACTCTTCCAAGTTACCAGATCATTTGAGCAGCTCGTGCAGTACATTAGTTCCATTACATTAATGCAGTACAATTATTCCATCGTCGTTTTAACTTCAAACATCTCTGTTTGTACCTGTATTGTTGTGAAACGGTTAAGAACTATGTTGGCCAAAGTATGTTAACGATTTTACCAAACTAAATGGACAATTTTGAATTGCTTATCTCTTTAATATCATTTAGATTGTAGTTTATTACTTATGCAATTAAAAATCTAAACAAAAATACTATTAAACACTATTACTCTCTTCCAAGGTTGTCGTGTCTATGCACCATTTATTCATATGTAACAATTTGTCTAAAAATAACTAGTCTCGATCCCTTTCGGCTCGCATGTATTTTCAGTATCCAACTCTCCACACAGCTCCGTACTCGTAATTGTTCCCATCATCCCATCCAGCTTTCTGATTGAGGTACCACTACTGCCTCTTACATAAACTATTATCAACTTAATTACTAAAGTCTCGGTTAGAGTAAACATCATCAGGTTTATTTTCCTGATTGCCTTTGCCGTCGTCTAACAGAAACCATAATCATTACTCGGCCCGGCAGGAATTCACCTATGATGCTGTGAGTGCTATCTAAGCTCCCTCCCCGTTCAATATATTGGTGGCATTTACCACCCAGTGTTGGTTGGATTGATGCTGCGTCTGACGTTATGTTTTTTATTTGCTTCCTCCTTTTGGTGTTTCTACTACTTTTTTTTAATGTAATACCTTTTGCTATGATTATTCTACTGTTGTTTGTTGGTTTTCATATCAAATACGGATGGATAATATTTGAGGTACAGTGGTTTGAATGGATTTGTCGTGAGGAGAAATAGTAATAGTGTGGTCTACATTTTTTTCGATTGTAATTCAGAATATAAAAATAAACAACAAAATTGTGTCCCATACAATCCTATTAAAGTATTGAGGAGAGCTTCTCACAATCAGTGCATTCAGAATATATCAATTGAAATTCAGAAGAGATATATTTAAGAATTTCTAATCCAAATTCGGAAATTATAAATTCAAATTCAGAAAAACTTAATTTGTTTCAAGAACTTATCATGAAAACTCAGAAAAAAATTAATTATTCAGAATTTCCATTTGAAATTCAGTACATATCAATTGAAAGTTTCAGAAAACGTGAATTGCAGTTTTCTAAATATCAACTAAATTTCAGTAAACATCAATTGAAGTTCAGAAATTGGGAATTAAAATGTAGAAAACCTCAATTAAAATTCAAAAAAATGTTAATTGAAATTTAGGAAACATCAGATTATGTTCATAAAACATCAATTGCAATTCGGGCAAATGTATGTAATGAGATGAAATTTCAATTGAAATTTTCATGACAAAATACTCGATAGTGTCGCCGTCACTAGGCGAGGTGACTGCCGTCGAAAGAAATTTTAAGGTGGTCAGAGCAGGAATCGAACCCAGGATCTCAAGTACAAGAGGCGCTCACACTACCCATTGCACCACCGACGGCCACAGGAAACCCCTATAACTTTTGCAAATAGCGCCAAATGTCAATTCGGTTTTGACATTTGTGAAGTCAATAATCGCTGAATACAAATCGACAAGTCGTGAATCGGTTTACTCCGAAAGAACCCCGTATAATTGTTTCCACGTTTTTGTGCAACAATTCTTCGGTTCTGTTGGCACAGCGTGAATTTCTTCGCAGATTTCCTGGCAGTTCAACGCCAACTGGACAAACACTGCGACGTTTAGCCACTTGCCTTGAGGAGACTTGGATAACACGAGATCTCCCAAGGCTGGCCGGCCTCGGAGCAGCCATTGTGCTGCAAATATCACTGCTATTGCAAAAGATGTCGAAGAGGAGCCCGGAACATCGGTCACACGACTTGCCACGCAATTGGGCATTAGCCGCCGGTCGCTGCGCAGAATTTTGGTGAAAAATTTGAAGATGTTCCCGTACAAAGTGTGCATTAGCTGTAAGCTATTGACCGCCAAACACGTGTAACCTACGCTCTAGACATCCTGAAACTCAACGAAGAGGTGAACGAGTTTTCATCGAAAATTATCATGAGCGATGAGGCTCATTTTCATCTTGGCGGTTACGTAAATAAACCAAATAATCGTTTCTGGGGCACCGAAATTCCGTGTAGCACCCACGAAGAACCATTACACTTGCTCAAAGTTACTGTGGGGTGAGCTGTTTACGCTCATCGAGCCGTTTGAGAACCCCGCAGGGCTAACGACAACTATGGACGACGCGCGATACAGAGCCATGATTACCGATTTTTTTCTTCCTCACTTGGATGAATTGGGACTGGAGAACATGTGATTCCAACAGGTCGGTGCAGCGGCGCGCACTGCTCGACGCATAACCGATATTCTAAAGGAAGCATTTCCGGTTCGCTTAGTCTCTCGTTTTGTTGATGTGCACTGGCCAGATCACCCGATTTAACCGTTCCACACTTCTTTTTATGTTTTTTTTTTTAAGTCGCCGGTTTACGTCAACAAACCTCACACTCTTGAAGCCGTTAAGGAGAATATTCGCCAAGAATACGAGAACCCGTCGTCCGAAGTTCTGGCAAGAGTGATGGAAAATGGCATCAAACGAGCCCATATGGTCATCAACTCTGGCGGCGGCCACTTGGCCAATATCATTTTTTCAACTGGATGGTATAAAGTCTAATGGATTAAATAAACAAATTTCACAAGCAGAACCAAAGTTTTCCATAAAAAATAATTACAGCAAACGAACATTGGGTGATTCCATTTGCCCCACCTTGTAGATTCTGTAGCCGAAATCTGATAAACTTTTCCGGCGGCAGTCATGTCCATTAGTTATGGCGACCTTCGAGCAATAAACTAAAGTACAAAGAACATACCTAACTGAGTGGTGGAAACTCTCCCCAGTTCCGTTGTGGAATGTGAGGCCAAAAATTATAATGCTAATTGACTTCTTTGAGGTAGAAAATCGTTGCATACAAGGCAACGTTGAAAAAAATCAATTACGAACTATCGCGGATGGAGCTTTGGAACGTACGTATGATTACCGGAATATACAGACAAAATATCATGGAAAAGTATTGCGAACTGATGGCGACCTTCGACCAACTAAATATAAAGACTGTATCTCACGGATTGGCCAAGGTTCTTCCAAATTTCGTTACAGAATGTAAAGAGATCCAACAATTATAATACCAATTGTAGTCTATGAAGCAAGAAACTGTTGCACTCAAGTCAATGTTAAAGTACATGGCGAACTACCACGTACGGGTATGGAATTGTGGTGAGAGAAAGGGCAAAAGATCGAGCCGGTTGAAGAAATATGATACAAATATTCTGGAAGTAAAACAGTTTTGAATAAGTGTCAAAGAGCTTGATATACTTGTACTTTGGGCCCACTGTTCATTCCATTTATTCATCTAGGAGAGCTACAAATAAATGCCATTAAACCAATTCGGAACCATAACTCTATTCGGAGTGGGATAGAGTTATACATCGATATCAAAGTACTATAACACCTAAAGGAAATTTTTTATATTATCTTCCAAAGTAAAGACACCAAAACCACTGTTCCTTTTGCGGCCACATAAGTTCATCCACATATATGATTCGTTTGTCTGAAATGTTTTAATTCATTGCAGCATGAAATTTCTTTATAATTCTCTTGCTGTTGTTACTACCATTCTTTTTACTATTGCTGTTGTTATAATGTTTGCTTCTTCCCCCTGCTACACTTTGTCGCTGTTCTCCGTCGGATCCAACCAACCAACCATCCATCCATTGGGTAAAGATATCATCCATCCCGATTTAATGTATGTTTTTATTTCATATGTTTACAATTTCCACATGCAATAGTTTTCTTCCTTTAACCATTTTTAATGACGTATGTACATTTGTCTGGCAAAGGCACAGTGTTGCACTCAGTCTGTTGTTCTTTCCCTAGCTCATGCCCACCAGGTGAAGTTTTTCCAACTAGTCAACAAGCGGCAGTGCAAGGCCTGCTGTATTAACCGGCAAACACCGGCAACTATAATAACAGCGGCAGCATTATTAAAGCTGGTAGTAGTAGGCTTTTTGTATGTATTTCTGAATATTTTCTGACCAGTAAAAATTTTTTAATTTTAATACCAGTGGGGTAGTATGTTTGTTTGTAGTTGGTAAAGGGTATTGGCTTAGAGGAGTGATTGGAAAAGGTAACGAATTATATACATATGTGCTTGATTTATTGATGTGTTAACATCTATAGGCATGGGTAGGGCAATCTATCAAAGTGAACACATGCAAACATCACACAGCGTTAGCATCACATACGTGGTTGTTGTACAACAATAGTCTCTGCCTGAAAATAAGTATGCTGGTATTGATGTACCGGCAGCGAACAAACAGGCAGGTCGTCGTCGCCAGAGAGTATTGAATAGTACAGAGAATTTATGGAATGAATTGGATGCCTCAAAAGCACTGGCGACTTATTGGCGAATGATTCAAAACGTATTACTCTATTTTTGTCATAACTTGGTCTATTGATAATTTTGATGTGAAACATTGATGCCTTTTGAACATTTTTATGATTTTTGTATTGTTTTATGTAATAACATTGTTGAACATTTTTATGATTTTTGTATTGTTTTATGTAAAAACATTGTCGAAATGTTGCATTTATATTGAAATATTCTATAAAGGGAATAAGACTCGTTTATGCTCTTTCAATCAGACTCTCTACATGAGCGCGGAAAAAGAGTGCAATAAGTTCTCTATACTATTCAATACTTTTGTCATCGCTTTGTTTATGACATAACAAAATCAATTATTTCAGTGAGCTAAATATTGATTTATTTATTTTAACAATATTACATCTAATGTTAAAGAAGGTGTAAGAAAAAAGAAAGTGCAATAGCAAAAGAGCCTTCAGCACAAAAAACTATTGAATAGTATAGAGATCTGATGGAACGAATTGCATGACTCAAAAGCACTGGCGACTTATTGCCGAATGATTCAAAACGTATTACCTCTTTTTGTCATAACTTGGTCCATTTATAATTTTGATGTGAATCGTTGATTCCATTTGAAACATTCAAGCTATTTGTATTGTTTTATGTAATATCATTGACGAACTGGTGCATTTATATTGAAATATTTTATAAAGAGGACACGACTCGTTTATGCTCTTTCAATCACACTCTCTACATGAGCGCGGAAAAAGAGTGCATTAAATTCTCTATACTATTCAATACTTTTGTCGTCGCTCTGTTTATGACAAAACAAAAACGATTATTTCAGTGATCTAAAGATTGCTTTATTTATTTTAACAATATTACATCTAATGTTAAAGCAGATGTAAGAAAAAGGAATGTGCAATAGCAAAAGAGCCTTCAGCACAAATACTATTCTTTTTTTATTTTCCAATGTAACAGTTACTAATGTGTTCATAGAAAAAGGTGTTAACAAATCGGCCGTGAGTTCGAACACTGATTGATTTTAAATAATTATTGCATTATTGTGGATCAAATTCCTATCATTCTTTGAATATCACCCTTCGCTTGCATATACATATGTATAGTGTGAGAGCTTTAAGCAAACGCATATGTTGCGTGCTTTTTGTTGCATACAACCGATTACAGACAACATAATAAATACATACAAACGTATTCATTTTCCACTGTGTATGATGTATGTTTATGAGTTTATTAGTGTTGCTGCTGCTAAAGTTGTTGTAGATATTATTTTTATTACTAAACCAATTTTTATACTTTATATTTTTATATATTTAAATCGGTATTCGTTTAACTCTAGATATATAGCCCAGTATAAATATTTGTTCGTTGGCGTTCATCGTGAGCTCATTAAAATGTGTGCGGCTTTTGTATTACAACGACTTTTGGTTGAAATTTTGGTTTGGCCAAGTGCCTTTGCTGCTACTGAATTCGAATTGTACGGTTCGGTTTGGTTTGGTTTGCATTGGTTTCTATAGATGCTATAGGGATATTTATACTCATACAGATCGCCGTTTTAAAAGTATTGGAGTTTTATAGTTTATGCTTGTAGTTTGTTGTTGGGTATGATTTTATGGTTTTAGTTATTGGGATTACGAGATAAATATCAGTGTATTTAAATCAAAACAAACTATTTTTTTAACGATAATTTAATAATACATTAATCGTAAAATATTTAAAATGCGAGAGATAGATTTAAGTTTGATAAAGGATTTTAAATACCAGGAGAGGATTGGAGTATGTTATGTTGCCTATTTAGTGTGCAATACGTTGAAGTAGCACAGTAGTACTGTAAACAAATACGATGGGCATTAAATTCGGGCAAGCAGAAACTTACATAAGTATCATACTTACTTACTTATTTGCTTAGGTGGCCTCAAACAAACCAGAGGACTCAAGGGCCTAACAAAATGGGTATAACATGTTTCTCGAATCGGTTCGATCTTTGGCTTTTCTCCTACAGTTGATAACACCACACTCCCGCAAGCAATTTTTCACCTAGTCCTTCTAGCGCAGTCTTGGTCCTACTATTTGTCGATATCCTTCGACTGCAATTTCGAATACCTTTCGCACTGGTTCATTCTGATCCATTTTACTGACATGGCGTAACCAGCGTAAACGCGCTATACTGATACGCATAACTACGTCGATGTCGGGGTATAGATTATTCAGCTCGTGGCTCACCCGCCGTCGATAATCGCCGTTCTCTATTATAGGACCATATACATTTTGGTGCATTTTCCTCTCGAAAACATCCAGTGATGTTTCATCAGTATGCGATATGACCCAGGATTCAGCGGCATAAAGCAAGACAGGTTGTATGATAGTCTGATATACTGGGATCTTCGTTTCTCGAGAGACGGTCTTATCTATGAGGTGCTTGCTTATCCCCAAATAACCCCTGTTCTTAAAAACATTTCTTCAAATTATTTCTAGACTGACGTTAGTGTTTCCGTTTACGGCAGATCCGAGGTAAATACATTTGTACACTACCTCCAAATTATAACGGTTATCAATGCTCTCCCATTCCCACCAAACGTTCTGGATGTTCTACTCGTCGAAATCATTAATTTTGTCTCGTCCTCGCTGATACCTTCTCAATTATTCGCTGATTTCTTCGTAACCCTCGAATATACGCCGGTAACTTCTCACAAATTTCGTCCAAATCATCAACATACGCGAGAAGAATATGACTGTTGCTGCTGACTGTTTTAGTCGCGTCGATTGCATATTTTCTCACGATGATCCCAATTAATATGTTGAAGAGATCGTGTAATAGGGCGTCGCCCTGACTGAGGCCACGCCTCGAACTAAATTCTTCGGTGAGATCTTTACCAATCTTTACAGAGGATATCGTGTCGGTCAGTGCCATTCTATAAAGGCGTGCCGACTTAGCAGGAATACCATGCTCCGAGATAGCTTGATACACTTTTCTCCGTATCGCCCGCAAGCAGCCTATATTATAAAGATGCGGTAGGTGTCGATTTGTTTTTCGTGGGGGTTCTCCGTGATTTGTTGTAATGTGTATATCTGGGCGATAGTTGGCCGTTGGTTTGACTTTATACTTTTCCATGGAATTTACGAGTAAGAAATGTAAGAATCTATTCGACAATTTCTCCATAGCCGTTTTTTCGCCCTAATTAAACGGGCTTCCTCTCTCCACTTCGCCTTATAACGATCTGTCGCGGCTCGTATTGCAACTGTCTCTTCCTAAACAAATGGGTTTCCTCTCTCCTCTTCACATTATCTCCTGCCGCGGCTCGCGTTGCAACTGACTGAGGCACTGCCACACATGCAACATTCTTTTTATCACTTGCCATGCGACACTCTTCTTCGAACCATTGTTTGTCTATCAGCGGGTTTCCATAACCAAGTACAGTCTCAGCAACAGTTTTCATGGAGTGAGAAATGTGTTCCCACTGCGCTTAAGGCTCATGAGGCGATGGTGTCTTTTGCGCCAGTATCTGAATGATGTTCTCCGCATAGGTTGTGGCTATCTGACCTTTCCGATGCCCGGAATTCTATATATCTGGTTCCGAATAGCTTTTGTCTGCTTAACTTTGTGCGGACCTTTGCTGCACCCAGGTAGTGATCCGAATCGATGTTAGCTCCTCAAATCACACGAATGTCAATTGTACTAGTAGATTGACTTCCATCAATTACCAGGTGTTCAATCTGGTTCTTCGCCTGTTGATCAGGGGATATCCAAATAGCCTTATGGATCTGTTTATATTGGACTCTCGTCCTAACTGGCCGATCAGCCTGTATATATAAAGAGGCGATTTCCCACTTCATCACATAAATAGTTTGGGGAGAGCTGTTCACAACGACATTTCTACTGGTTGGGACCTAAAGTTTTATACCGGTCTCCAGCAGTATTTTGAGAAGGCTTTGCACGCTAAAAGATCAGCATTTTGTTGTTGTTTGGATGGAAATATTATGTCTTTGTAGCTTGTTGCAAATATAGTCCGAACACACATTTTCCAAACACACACTTACATGTTAGAGATACAATGGTTACTATGTTTAATATACATATGTTATTGTGACCTAAATATGGCTTTGTTTATTGAAAACTGCTGAAAACAGAAACATGATAGAAAGCAACAGATTTTCAATTCGTCAAAACAATGCTTGCACTTAAATATATTCCAAATATATAAATGGTTATTCCATAATGGCCGTCGGTGGTGCAATGGTTAGTGTGCGCGGCTCTTGTACATGAGATCCTGGGTTCGAACCCGGCTCTGACCACCTTCAAATTTTCTTTTGGCGGCGGTCACCTCGCATAGTGACGGCGACACTATCGAGTATCTAGCCATGAAAAAGCTTCTCAAATTACCGTTCGGAATCGGTGTAAAACTGTAGGTCCCAATCAGTGAGTGAAAACTGGAAAGCGCACAACTCAGTGATTGTGAGAAGTTCTCCCCAGTCCCTTCATGGGATGTAATGGGAAACCATTTTTTTCTTTTTTTATTCCATAATGTTACAAGGCCCGTTGTTCCGACGTGTACATACTTCACATCTGCACAAGATGTTTGATTTTTTCAAGACGTGTACTGTAGCGAAGTAGCGACAACCAAGTACTTCGGGGTACTGTCGACAAAGCATTCGTATATTTGTGTATGTGTGTGAAAACAAAAACACACAGCCAAAGTCACGATGTCGAACGTTAGCGTTCGCTTTCTTTCTATGCGACGAACAGCTGATTTGGGAGCCACTAACAAGCGAACGAAAACATATACAATTCAGTACAAAATCGGACCGCACTTACACCCTCTCCTAAAAAATCCAAGCGAACGAAGCCATTCACTCACTTTCGTTTCAAAAAGGGAGTCACTATCTTTCGACTTGTCGTTCGCATGGGTTTACCTGTGTTTGTGTGGTTGTTGTTCAAAGCAATAAGATAAAGTTGACGTTCGCCATTTAATTTCGGAGCGAGAGAGAAGAGTACGAGGGACCAGTATCTGCAGTTGCCGCAATGTTGGCGTTTTTCTGCTGAAATGGTAATATATTTTAATAACAAATTTATTATAATGACATTATTTTCTGTCCATTGTGTTTCTTCCATTGAATTCTATGTAAATTGGTTTTGTTTCAAGCTTTTATTTGATGACAGCGAAAATAGTTAGTGGCTTCCGATTTTGCAAAAACACAACCACACAATAACATTTAAAGCCTGGGATAAGAACAAAAGTGAGTGACTGGCTTTCGTTCGCTTAGGTTTTCTTTCGAGATCGTGACTTTGGCTGACAATACGATGTAAAGCGAACTAGAAGAGTAGTATTGAATTTTTGTGCTCTACAGCTTCACACACATGCACAAAATCTTTTATTTTCAGACACTGAAGTATTTGGTTGCCGCCACTTTGCCAGGATACATGTCTTGAAAAAACAAATGTCTTGAATGCCCATTCAAGACGTCTTGTGCAGATGTCTAGTACATACTCGATAGTATGACCGTCACTAAGGTAGGTGATCGCCACCGAGCGCTGGATACGATACCATTACACCACCGACGGCCTTTATATATAGAAACCATACAATTTAACCAGAACACTGAAGTATTTGGTTGCCGCAACGTCACTACGGTACATGCATTGAAAAAAGAGCAAATGTCTTGAAGTACCATTCAAGACGACTTGTGCAGAAGTCTAGTATTCAGACACTGAAGTATTTGGTTGCCGCCATTTTGCCAGGATACATGTCTTGAAAAAATAAATGTCTTGAATGTCCATTCAAGACGTCTTGTGCAGATGTCTAGTACATACTCGATAGTTTGACCGTCACTAAGGTAGGTGATCGCCACCGAGGGCTGGATACGATAGCATTACACCACCGACGGCCTTTATTTATAGAAACCATACAATTTAACCAGAACACTGAAGTATTTGGTTGCCGCAACGTCATGTACCGTAGATGACGATGTAGATACTCGATAGAGTGGGCTTCACTAAGCGAGGTGCCCGCACTACCATTAAACCACCGATGGTCTTTTTTACAGAAACCATAAAATTCACTTCGTCATAGTGACGAAACGGTTACTGTTATTACACACAATTTCGTTGGGTTTATGAATCTTTACGTCATCTGCAAATATTGTTCGATGAGTAACATTTTCTAGCTATTTTGATTTTCTTAAAGGAACTAGTTTCATGATATCCTATTCCCACTTAAGACTGAAATGAAGCCTTTCAATTTCTGCTTGAATATTCTACCTACTGCAATATATCGACAAGAATTAAAACACAATTTATCATGCATTTTCAAGGTGGCCCTTAAATGTTTATTTCATTCCCTAATTAATGAAGCATTTCCAACCCTGATTATCCTCTCTAACACCTTTTCAACAGATAAATTAATTAAACCATGACCGAACCAAAGTTGCTTCCGCATTTTTTCCAAAGATTTCCCTTCTTAAGACATTTTATAATATCCTTTGAACAACTAGCCTTTGCTGCATCTGCTCATTTGAATCAAATTGCAATTCGTTTTAAGCAAAATTTCCATAAAATTGCGCATTCCTTTAGACAAATGATAATGCTGTACCATAAAATTTGCCTTCATTGTGTCCTTCGTCCTTTTAACTTGCTGAAGCGGAAATTGACTAATATACCTTAAATGGCAAATTCGTTGGCAATTATTGGCTCTTTATTAGTTTATGGTTAAAAGCATGTACCCTTGATATTGCTGGATAGTCATGAGCAAAATTTGGCCAAGGACTTAAAGATATTAAAACGTTTCAGGAGATGATGCGGACGAGGATGGTTTTGCTGATTTAACCAAAGGAAATCCTATAGATAATGCATACGCGTTAAAAATGCATATCAAAATAGGACATGAATGCAAAATATAAAGGAAATGCAGAAGGTATCAGACCAAGGATACGCTACACAACGAAAAATATCTGAATAATCCAATGAAAGAGAAGAAGGAAGAAAATTCAAACTAAATTTCTATTAATTCACAGCAGTCTATCGAATTTTGAGCAAATACCCATAGAGTTAAAAATAAAAGACACAAGGGATTTACAGAGAAGAAACCAGAACCATTATTACAGCTCAGGACATCATCATCACCAACCTCATGGTCAGACTGACATCATGGGTTCTTGTCCTAAGCTATTGCAAAGTAATGATGAGATATTAATGGTTTGGCAATTTCACACAATTTCACCACAGCATGACACCCAGCCTAAAGATGACACCAACAGACAGGGCAATACACGACACCAGTAAAAGGACACTCGGGCAAGAATCATGTTATACGAAAGAGAGAGAGAGAGATAGATGAGTAGTTAATGTATACAAGGGCACAATAAGATACTGTAAAACAAAACCTTGATGTAGCAACATGATAGTAACGCCATTCTTGTTGTTGTTGTTGGTTTAAAACAGGATAATGCACATAACCTTGTCGTAGCATTTACTTGATTCACGCCTTTTGTTTATGAGTTTATTGTTATTGCTAACTTCAGTTGTTCTCTTTCTTCGTTCTTGCAGTTTCACCTTCAGCATCATTGTCGTCCTTTTGCAACAATTGCGGAAAAGGTAACATAAAACCATTAAAATATCCTTGCAACATATAAAATAGAATTGTTATTGCATCCCATGTTCAAGCTCATGCTGCGTATAACAAAGACCCTGACTGCAACTCAAGACATTGGCTGTCACCGTACCGTTGTTACCTGTTTTATTATCCTTTTCTCGGGATTTCCTAGCACTTCTTATTGTGCTGTTTTTTCCATCTTCATGTTGAAGTGTTGCATCAATTGCTGTTACCACTCACAGTCTGTCTTCCTTCGTTCCTTTGCCTCTTGCATGTCTTAAGAAACGCCATCTGTTGTAAAATTAGTTAGATATGTTTGGTTGGTTTCAGCGAAAGTGGCATCATCTGCCGCTGCTTGTCGGGACAATCTGATAAGAACAACAGACTAGGGATTGCAAGAAATTGGAAAAAACCAAGAAGATGCTGAAGGCAAAGATGGAATCTAAGAAAATAAATCTGGTAAGGATTCTGTATAGTGATTGGAGATGAATTACCAGCACCTGTCAATGAGAATTTTCGAAAGCAGAATATCATATGGGTTATTCCGTAGAAACGAAGAACAACAAATTAATGTGGGAGAATGATACTATTGATCAAGGCTGCAGGATTCATCTGGCAAACTAATGTAGTCTTATAACGCATTTACTCCGACGTTTATCGCGGCCAGTTTAGCGATAACCTTGTTCTCTAATCATTTCCGTTTACACCGCCTAATTCGAGATTTAATTGACATTTTAGTTGGCAACTCCGTGTTTAGATAAACTCCGCGCCGAGACAAAATTATCGAAGACGGCGGCACAACCGACAAATTTAGTTTGCGGCTATCGGTTGTGCCAGTTTTGTACAAATTTGGAAATAACTGAACATTTACCATGTGATCAGTGAGTCAAATGGGGTCAATCGTTAAAATCTGCTCACAGTTCAAACCAATAAGAGCCATTTATATCAGCGGCGGCGTGAGCTTCAAAAAAGTTTTGATGGCGGCGACGCGTCGAAAAGTTTTCGATCGGCTTCCATCTGTCAAACAGTTGTTTTTTTGTGTATGTGTTTACTATGGTTGTATTTTTTAGGAACTAAGATTGTTTCATCAAAATGTACACCAGTTTAAAAAGAGGTTAAAGGTTAAACTTCAGTTTCTACAGATTACAATTGTACTTATATGAGTAATCTTTTGTGTTAACGCGGGTTAACAGAGTTAACCCTCGAAATGCGCTATACTTGGTAATTGTGAATGCCGTATTACAGTCTGTGTTGGCGTTTTGGAATTATTGCAATGAATTACTTTCAATAGAACGGGTGACTTTTTTGCATCTGTGTTTTTCAATGTTAAGTTTTTGTCAGTTCGCGCGTGATTCGTGACATGTGTCAAACTCAAAAATGATCAGGTTGTCTTATCATTTCATCATGAATAGACTTACAAACCAATAACGCTTACAAATCATTGAGTTTAATTATCAAAATTCTGGCTTCTGAAAAATGTGTTTCCTAAGTTTCGTTGCATTTTTGTCTTAAGCGGCGATGTCCATTTTTGGCTCAATGGGTACGTCAATAAACAGAATTCCCCAATTCGTTCCGAAGAGGAGCCAGAGGATGATCAAGAGCTGCCCAAAGCACCCAGGAAAATTAAATGGTAGGTGCGATTTATGGACCGGCGGCATCTTTGGACCGTCTTTCTTTCACGACGATGATGGCCGAAATGTTACGGTCTTAGGAGCAAGGTACGGTTCGATGATCACGAACTTTTTTATCCCCAAAATGGAAGAATTTAACGTGGTTGAAAGGTTGGTTTAACAGGACTGGTCCACATAACACAATACACGCGATACCATGAACCAATTGAGAGGCGAGTTTGGTGAGGAATTAATCTCACGTTGTTGGACTGTTAATTGGCCACCTCGTTGGTGTAATTTTACCCCACTAGACTAATTTTTGTGCGGACTCGTGAAGTCTCTCGTCTATGGAGGTAAGCCAACCACGATTGCGGCATAGCAAGACAATATTACATGTGTCATTGGTGAGATAGAGGCCGAATTGTTGGAAAAAGTGTGCCAATATTGGACCTTTAGAATTAACCACGTGTATCGTATCCATATTTTCATCGGACAAAAAGTAAATGGCAGGCATTGATTTATCGATCGAAGTAAATATTTCATTCACTCGTACACATTTTATGTAGTTTCTTCAATTTTCAAACACAAATGGCAAAAAATCTTTCTTTATAACTACAAGCTGAAAAATAGCGGGCCCAGCAACATATTGCAGGAACCACGCACATGTTTACAAGCATTGTTTCCATGAATTGAAGATCTGCTGCTTTTTTTTGTGTGTTACGTTTTTGTTTTCAGCAGTTTTCAACAAAAACAAAACACATTTGTGTCACAAATACATATATTTTCAACTATTTATCATTGTGTCCCAAGCATGTTATATTGAATAGCAAACACAATATGTTTGGGTACAAATATATTTGCGACAAGATACAAACACGTTATATTTGCGCCCAAACAACAAATAAATACAAGTTTTTCAGCCTGTATTAAACCTGCTGTGTTAAACCTGTGGCAACCTCTAGTTCTATTGAGACGACTTCTAAATGCGGTTGTGACAACCCATATTTCTCTTTGAACGAGTTCTAAATGCGGTTGTGATAACGTCTAAATTCAGTTGTGACAACATGTGCGTTCGGGAGCAGATAAATCTGTTGTTTTAAAGGATTATGTGCTAAGCCAAGGCATACTCGCACATCTTTTCTCACCAATGACCTCCTTGGCAATTGTCTTCAACGATCGAACAATGCCTTGGTAGGTATTTTAAGTGTTCTATGCCAAATTAGCCAGTAGACCCATTAGACGTTGTCACAACCACACTACATATCACATCCGAACTAAATGTTGTCATAACCGCATTAGAGGTTGTAACCGTATTAGAAGTTGTCACAGCCCATTAGAGGTTCTCACAACCTATTAGAGTGTGTTACAACCTATTAGAGTTTGTCACAATGCATTAGAGGTTGCTACAACCGAATTTCAATTGTGGCAACCGAATTTCAGTCACGACAACCACAATTCGCTACAACCACTCTTCAAACAACTAGTTCTGTGAGCGTAGAGTTTAATCGTACATCATTGTGTAACATTCCCTAATTGGGTTGTGATAACCTGAAGTTCTTCTGAGACGACTTCTAAATGTGGTTGTCACAGCCTCTACTTCTGTTGAAATGACTTCTAAATGCGGTTGGGACAACATCTAAGTTCGGTAGCAGCTAAATCAGTTGTCTTAAACGAATTATACCATGGGTGTAGGTGGGATGATATTGCAAACTCACTCAGTGTTAAGAAAGGTGGGCACAGCGTGGTCTTGTGTAGTTAATGACTTCTTTACGTATCACACTATTTCGTGCAGGGCTGTATCCGGATTGAGATTCAGGCCGAAGCAAGAAAGCGAGAGTAATGATTATTTTTTTTTCCAATCAATTATGTTTTACTCAATATTTTAGAAAAATAGAAAATATCTTTAAATCTACAAAATGTGATAGAAAATTTCATTTCAAAATACTGCTTCCGTTCCGCCCACTGCACTACATAATAACTAGGTAGTTGTGATAGTCATTGTCTAAAGTACTCGTATGGTGACAGATAATTCCGGTCGGTACTGCATTAAAAACATCTGTGGTAATTTGAAAGCGTTATGGTTTTAAGCGCTGCCTCCTTCCCCTTTACAACTATTACCGCACATAAGTAAGTAGTACACCGGGTCATTGTTACTCTCGTCTCATTAAGTTGTTAAAAATGTACACACAATCTATTTGATTTGTTTTATCAAAATCATTTCCTTTCCAAACGTCCCAAATTACTTCATCCTCAAAAAAAATTACTAAAAAGCAGACAAAAAAAAACAAACCCCTCAAAACTTAAAGTTGAAACGGTATCAACCAAAAAAAAAAACTCCAAATGAGACTTGTGCTCATTGACTGGGTAACTCGTATGCTCGTGTGTGGAGAACAATTAAATCGTTAAATTTAAAATCACGTTTAGAAATAATTTAAATTATACGCCATTGAATGAGAAGTGTTAAAAATATTGTATAATTACTTCAATTACGAACAAAAGTCAAAAGAGAAAGGAAAGACGACGTGAACCCCCAAGAAGACCCAATTAAATTGTTCTGGCCGGTCTATAACCTTATGATCGCCATACACAGAGTTAAGGTAAAAACCAACCAATCCGTCTGTGTTTTCATTTGGGCCTAGCGTAACCGAATAGTTGGAATTTGATAATTATGGCAAAAGAAGATGGTGAATGAGCGGAATATGAAAGACAAAGTATTGAATATGGGTGAATTACAAAAAAATAACAGTTGTTTGCAACCACCCTATGTGCGGCGTGATCGACCTTCGTTCACAAGGTTTCAACAGTCGCAATGAGTGCGTACAAATTTTTAAGGTACAGCTCACGAAGATCTATTATCAGAAAAATCTTCTCAAATCTTCTTCCCCGTTCCCATCAGTGAATTGTTCATGTAATATTATCGTATTTTTTATTGTATCTATGAAATTAGTTATCACATCTAATGTAACATTTCGTTGATTTAAAAATAATCATCAAGTTCGTAACATTTACGAAATTAGTGTTAACGCTACATGCAAGTTAATAAGAATATCGCAACGAAAACCGGGAATTCTTTGAAACACAATCGATTTTACGGGGGCGACCCCAAAACTGGACGATCTAACAAAGAAAACAAAAAAAGTTGGGATAAAAAAACTAAATGATCTAACAAAGAAGACACAAAAAAGTTGGGAACAATTTTCGTTATTTTCCGTCATACTCTGCTTTTTCCAGCAAACTCCTTAAAATAGCCATCAACCGCAGACTCCAGCTCTTCATTGTTGGTAAATCGTTTACCACGGATCCAATTTTTTCAAGTGTGGAAATAGAAAATATTCCGAGGGAGCTAAATCTGGCGAATTCATTCATTAATTTTTGCCGTCGCAACAAAAAAATTACAATTATTGGAAAATATAATACATATTCTTACAAAAAGGACCTAAAAATATACTTTACAAAAAAATACATTCCATTAAAAAAAAATATTTTATCATTTTACAAAAAAGTATCTTCTTAAAAACAGGGTGATTCAGGAAGTTCCGGACAAATTTCTGCAGCGTATTCCTTGGCTCATTTCATGAAGAAAAGTCCACTAGGACCATGTCCGAAAATGCAAGGGTGCGAAATGGCAGCGGGTTCAAAATTTTCGGATTGGTGGTCGGAGGGTAGTAGGGTAAAGTTGCTAACTTCAGAGCCGGTGGGGGTTTTTTTGGGCTTGTTGGAAAGGTCTTTAAGAGGCCTTTCAGAATCAATAAAAAAAGTAGAAAAAGTCAAATCGCCGAGATACAGAGCTTTCGCAAAAAAAATGGAAAAAAAATTCACATAACCTCAATTTGCTCAGCCACGTAACTTATGTTTGATAACTTGTGAAAGGTGGCCATGCCTCTTAAATGGCCTAAACGAAGCCCTGAGGTCTTACCATTCCAAAGTTATGTCCATTTTACTGAAATGCAAAAATTTTTGTTTTTATTTTGGAAGCGAAATAACAGCACACATTTGTTTTTGTAAATTAACACGTTTAAGATTGTATTTTATTGAAATTTTTGGCTGAAGAAACAAACACAAAGGAAAAAAACCATTTGATGTTAAAGGAAGTTTTCCATGTGGTTCTTAAAGACCTTTCCTACAAGCCCAAAAACAAAAAAATCGGACCACTTGCTCAGAAGTTAGCAACTTTACCCTACTACCCTCCGACCACCAATCCGAAAATTTTTAACCCGCTGCCATTTCGCACCCATGCATTTTCAGACATGGTCCTCGTGGACTTTTCTTCATGAAATGAGCCAAGGAATACGCTGGAGAAATTTGTCTGGAACTTCCTGAATCACCCTGTATATATGTACATACATATGTGTTTAAATTATCGTTTTTTTCAACGGGCGCCTTAGACGTGTTGGAACTAAAAAGTACATAATATACAGCGAAAGGAACTTCGTTCCTAGGTAGTTCCAACACGCCTAAGGCGTCTGTTGAAAAGTACTATAAAATATCTCGAAAACTGAGCAAGCTATCGCAAAAATTTAAGTTTTTTTTTGTTTATTTTCCGATTTTGTACCAAATATTTAAACATTTTGAAAATTTTTCGAATTAAAACAAAAAACGATATATTTCACACATTTATCGATAACTAAGCAGGTTATTCCAAAAGTTTATTTAATTTTATTTTGTTATTTTAGGATTTTATATCCAACCCCTTATCAACAATTTCATTTGTTTTTAATTTAGAAAGTCTGTAATTTAATATTTTTTAACTTGCATGACTCGATTTTTTTCATTTAATCTTTTATACTCATCCTTATTACGAGTGTCGGCGTCGTATTTCGACTACTACAGTTTTGTAAAAGATTAAAGAGAACACGCCAACATTGTCTTTAATCTTTTACAAAACTGGCGTAGTCGAAATACGAGAACGGCATTCGTAATAAGTCTACCTTATTTCGAACCTGTTCACATAAAACAACTGCCAGATCGGTAGCAAGAAGTAGTTGGGATCACAAAATCACTCCATATGCCTAAACTTCGAGGGCCCGTAACTCCCAAAATAGGGATCCTCGCTTTTTTTTAAATCATTTTTTGTTTACAATAATGTGTTCTACACCCCCCTTTTGCTTGGGGGAAGGGTGGGGCTATAGTAGATAAGTTCTAAAAATTACATAAATCCACTTTAAATGCTAAAAAATACAGCAGTTGGTAAGAAAATGCTAACAAGTATTTAACATTAAGCGTGTTTTGGTTACACCGCTTGCTTATATATTCGCTTGTTTTGTATGAAGCACTTAGCGCGAACTTAACAACCAGAATCATTTTCGCTAAGTTTAAACAATTTTGTTTCACATCTTTTACCGTTTTCAACCCTTATTCATATGTGGCAATAAAATGACTTATCGCTAAATTGCCGTTTTCTTTGCAACGTAGCAAGCGACAATCGCTTGCTGGTAACCAAAACACGACTATTATTTTTTATCCAAAAAAAATGCTGGTCAAAAGTAGAAAAAGTCAAATCGCCGAGATACAGAGCTTTCGCAAAAGAAATGGAAAAAAAATTCCCATAACCTCAATTTGCTCAGCCAAGTAACTTATTTTTGATAACTTATGAAAGATGGCCATACCTCTAACCTTTCCAAAATGACCTAAACGAAGCCCTGAGGTCTTACCATTCCAAAGTTATGGCCATTTTACTGAAATGCAAAAATTTTTGTTTTTATTTTGGGAGCGAAATAACAGCACACATTTGTTTTTGTAAATTAACACGTTTAAGATTGTATTATATTGAAATTTTTGGCTGAAGAATCATTATTTTTTATCCAAAAAAAATGCTGGTCAAAAAACACATTCTAGTAATGTACTTTTAATGCTGACATGCCAACGCTGGTTGACTTTGCTTATTTACCCCACCTCAAAACAAATTGCAACCAACTGACAATTTAGTTGGGTGTATTGATTCTCTTTCTGCATGCGCTATTGTTGTTCCTTTTCTTGTTCAACGTTTCCTATTCTGTTCAAAAATCCATCAATAAGCCAGTTTTTTTATTCCCTGCTAAACTATTCTTCGACGACTTTGTATCGGGAGCCGATTAATATCTCTTAATTTACCATACAAAGTCGTCGAAATATTAGTTTAGCAGAGAATAAAAAAACAAGCTTAATGTGTTCTACACACCCCCTTTTTTGGGGCGGGGGAGGGTGGGGCAATAGTAGATAACCTCCAAAAATTACATAAATGCCAAAAAATACAGCAGTTGGTAAGAAAATGCTAAAAAGTATTTAACATTAAGCTTGTTTTTTTATTTCCTGCTAAACAAATTTTTCGACGACTTTGTATGGAGTGCCGCTTAAAATCGTTTAATATCGCTTAGATCCCCATACAAAGTCGTCGAAAACTTAGTTTAGCACGGAATAAAAAAACAGGCTCATTATTTTTTATCAAAAAAAATGGTGGTCGAAAAACACATTCTAATAGAGCACTTTTAATGCTGACTTGTCAACACTGGTTGACTGCCTATTTACGCCACCTCAAAAAAAAAATTGAAACCAACTGATAATTTAGTTGGGTGTATTGATTCTCTTTATGCATGCGATATTGTTGTTACTATTCTTGTTCAACGTTTCCTATTCTTTTCAAAAATCCATCAATAAGCGTGTTTTTTTATTCCTTGCTAAACTAATTTTTCGACGACTTTGTATTGGGAGCCGCTTAATATGGCATAGTTTCTCATCGGAAGTGGTCGAAACTCTAATTTAGCAGGGAATAAAAAAACAAACCAATTATTATTTACGCACATTTTTGTTCATAAAGCTGTATGTATGAATGTATGTTTGTTTATGTTACCATTGACGATCAACATTGATGTTTATTCTTATTACTGTTCTAACTCCCTCTTAATATCGCTTAGTTTCTCCTACAAAGTGGTCGAAAAATTAGTTTAGCAGGGAATAAAAAAACAGGCCAAATATTAGATACGCATATTTTTGATCATACAGTTGTATGTATGTATGTTTATGTCGATCGACATTGATGATTATTCTTATTACTGTCCTCTCTCCCTCCCGTGTTTGTTTTATTCCCAGCTGCACTAAATTTTCGAAGACTTTGTATGGGACAAGCCTAATATCGCTTAGTTCCCCATACACATTCGTCGAAAAATTAGTTTAGCAGGGAATACAAAAACATACCTAATATTAGTTACGCACATTTTTGATGAAAATGCTGTATGTATGTATGTATGTACGTATATTTATGTTACTATTGACGATCAACATTGATGTTTTTTTTTTATTACTGTCCTCTCTCGCTCTCTCATTTAAGAAGAAAAACAAAGAACTTATAGAGAGGGGGTCCAAAATGTCTCACTCACAGATCGAATAGCACGTGATAACAAGAATACAATTAGAA
Organism: Phaonia tiefii; assembly: GCA_963931995.1. Lineage (NCBI taxonomy): Eukaryota > Metazoa > Arthropoda > Insecta > Diptera > Muscidae > Phaonia > Phaonia tiefii. The sequence continues at coordinate 279,554,323 of OZ008369.1, forward strand.
AATATGGGGAAAGTTAAAAAAAGGAAACTCCAAAAAAAGAAACAATTTGCTTAAGAAAACAATTACGATAGAGTAACAAATCTATAGGATTGAAAGTTGAAACAACAGTAACAATTGATGAAATTAATGGATTGTTGTCAACCATCCTGAATGAAGGCTCCGGTAACAACTGTAGTTGTGGTTTAAGTAAAACATAAACAAGCAAGTTTTAGTTATGACGCAAAAGCAAAAATTATACCAAATGAAAGAAACTATACATAGATGTAATTCTTCGTTATTTCCCTAAATAAGAGATTTGATTCACCAAAAACAAAACACACTTACCTTTCTTTATACCGCGTACAAGTGCTTGCAAACATTTTCTGACAATTTTTGGGAAATTTAATCCGTTGGCGACCTAATTATCGTAGTAATCAGTTCTCACAGTTCGATGTCTTTGCATTTTTGTCCTTAATTTCTTAATATTTTTCTTACAATAACCACTATTTCATTCATTCACTATTCCCCTCTTTGAAAGAACACTATATTTTTACACAACTATTCTTAATGAATTTGTTATATCGCACAACTTTTACGAAACACTAAACCGATCGACTGCTTTACGCAGCTTCGCGAACTGCACTAAATTCTTAGGTTAATATTCGGTAATTTTTGGAGACAAAACGATTAGATGACCTTGATTTATTATTATTACAATCCTCAATTAACATGTAATAACTCTTTAATAAGATGAAAAGAGCAGCCTAATGAGAAGAAGAGGTTAGAATTAAGAGTGAATGACCAAAGGAGAAGAACGTCCAACAAGTTGTTAGCAAATACATACATAGACCCAAAGCAGTGATGATATTTGATAGTTGTCGCGGGGACTTTTTGTATTCTTCTGAAAGTACTTTTTTCGACGTAAGAGTACTTTTTATAAAATATTTACATAAATCTGTATTTACACCGAAAGATTAACGTGCTGTTTGTAGAACATATTAAAAAATGTATTTAATCTGCGAACTGTTTGTCACTTTTTCTGTGTAAATGCAGTGAAAGCCTCAGGCACACATATATTTCAATCATATAACACAAAAAATAACAATACATACGTCTTGGCAATTTCGATCAGCTGAGTTTGACAAGGTCGGCCCTTGGTATAAAAGCAAAATTCCTGCAATTCCTACTGCTTACCTTACTTATTTTGCCATGGGTTGTACTTAGAACCCTCTCACGTAAAATTTGGTGAGTCACATCCGAAAGTACTCTTACTGGACCGAAAAGGAGTTGGGGACTTTTTGAAATCGAAAGGAGGTAAAAAACTCCTTATCCACTACAACTATCATCCCTGACCCAAAGTCCCAAAAACGAAACAAATAAAAGAGAAAGTAATTGTAGGGGAAAAAAAACAAATCTATAGGATTGAGAGGGATTTAGAACTGTTACTGCATTATAGCATTTTTTGTTGTTACAATAAAAATGCTAAAGGTTTTTTAACACTTTTTTTGGGTGATTTTTGAAACTTTTGACAGATATTTTTAAATTTTTCGATTTTCTCGCTTAATTTTTAGAATTTTTGGTCGATAAAGTAATAGTTTGTTCTATAATGTATGGCTGGTTCTGATATTTAATTAGAATAAACTCTGAACTAAAGCGTAATTTTAACCAAGTATTATAATACATAAAAAAATTACATGAGGTGTCAGGGGACGCCCGGTTGGAACGAAGTTCCTTTCGCTATATATTATGAACTAGTTAGCTCCAACACGCCTAGGCGCCTGTTGAAAAATACTGTCATTTAAATGGATTTTTAATAAAATATTCTTTTTGTAAAATGATAAACTTTTTATAAGAAATTTTTTATTTATTGAATGTATTTTTTTTAAAAGTACTATATGTTTAGGTCCATTTTGTAAGAATATGTATTATATTTTCTCGATAATGACATTTCTTTGATGAGAGGTACAAGGTACTTCTTTTATTAAAAGCTAATGTTTCTGATGTGTTAACATCTATAGGGTGGGGACTAAATTCACCAAGTGAATCCATCCCAAAACAGTTTGTCCGACTGCGTTCACACAGATTGTCCGACTGCGATCACAGATTGTTTGGAGTTAGGCTCCTCCGAAACGGCTGGAGCGATTTGTATGAAATTTTGTGTGCATATCGGGTAGGTCTCAGAATCGGCCAACATCTATTTTGCTAAGGGTGGCCCACGCCTATATAAAACTCAGATTTGTTCGCCTGCGAAATACAGATTAGCCCTGTTGTGATTACAAGCAATGTATTATCGCTTGCTAAGGTGTAAAGAAAAAGGCTATTTACCGATGAGTAATTTTATTCAACAATTTGAAAAAAGCTTGAAAACGATAAAAGATGCCAAAAAAAGAATTTGTTTAAACTTAGCGAAAATGATTCGAGTCGCTAAGTTCTCGCTAAGTGCTTCATACAAAATAAGCGATTATATAAGCAAGCGGTGTAACCAAAACACGCTAAATGTCAGACCGCGAAAACCATAGAGTAATCTCATACTAGAGAGAATATTTAGCTCATCTCTCGTTTTACACTCTCACACTCTTCTTGATGCGGTCGGTGTGATAGAGAGATGTTTGATGAAAAGTGACATACACCAGGTGGAATTACAATAACTTCTTGCTTTAATTTTTCATGTCGTTTTGGTGAAAAACTGTGAAATTTAAATGTGGTTTAAACTTTTTTATTGACTGTTATTGTTAGCATACATTTATGTTGTATTTAAGACAATAATTTTAACACACAAAACGAAATGCCGTTGTTGTTATTTTGTTCGTTGATTTGAACCAATGCCTCTATCTGTTATTAGTAAATCAATTCTTTTCAACATCAAACGTAAATATCACACCAGGCCAAATGTCATAAATTTGGTGAGAGAACTATTAGGTCTACTATAACTATTAGTCTATGGCGAAAAAAAAAACACACACTGATGTAGCGGCAGCGAATAGTTGGCTTGTGTGGGTGCGGAGCACTCTCAGAGCAAAGAGAATAATGACGTGTTTATACCAGGGATGATATTTGTAGTGGATGAGTACTTGTTTACCTCCTTTCGATTTCAAAAAGTCCCCAACACTTTTTTGGTCCAATAAGAATACTTTCGGATTTGACTCACCAAATTTTATGTGAGGTTTTTAAATACAACACATGGCAAAATAAGTAAGATAGAATCAGGTGGAATTTTAGGTTTTATATTAACGGCTGACCTTGTCAAACTCAGCTGATCAAAATGGCCAAGGATTATTTCTTATTTTGTATGTAATAAGACCGAAATATATGTGTGCCTGAGGCTTTCACCGCATTTACACCGAAAGATTAACAAACCGTACGCAGATTAAATACATTTTTTTTCATATATTCTACAAACAGTCCGTTAATATTTCATTGTAAGTACAGATTTATTTAATTATTTGATAAAAAGTACTCTAACGTCGAGAAAGTACTTTCGGAAGAATACAAAAAAAATCCCCTCGAAATTTATTAAATATCATCACTGGTGCGGAGCACTCTCAGAGCAAAGAGAATAATGTCGTATTACACCCAATTTATACGATGATTTTTACGACGTTGCTTTTGCGACGTCTTTTTTTAACATATAGTCGAAGGGTGTAGAGAAGCAAGAGCGGTTAACAAAAAGACACGATTTCTGTTTTTTCCATAATGCCCTTCTCTACACCGTTCGCGTATATGTAAAAAAAGACGTCGCAGAAGCAAGCAGAAGCAACGTCGTAATTTGGGCGTTATATGTATATAAAAATGAGATAGCAAGAGAGCAACGTAAATTGTGGGAAGTTGTGTAGCGTAGGTACGAACATAACAATGTATGTATGTACATGTGTCTGTTGCTTTGCATTCTCTTTGTTTTGTGTGGGTATAAAAAAAATAGTAAGCTTGTTTTTTTATTCCCTGCTAAACTAATTTGTCGACGACTTTGTATGGAGTGCCGCTTAATATCGCTTAGTTCCCCATACAAAGTCGTCGAAAAATTAGTTTAGCAGGGAATAAAAACACAGGCTTAGTAGTAAGCAAGAAAATAATAAGCCTGTTTTTTTATTCCCTGCTAAACTAATTTTTCGACGACTTTGTATGGGGAACTAAGCGATATTAAGCGATTTTAAGCGGCACTCCGTACAAAGTCGTCGAAGAATTAGTTTAGCAGGGAATGAAAAAACAAGCTTAATAATACATGTGCTTGCACTGGTCTTTAAATAATTTTAAGTATTAATATTATTTGAATATAACGTCATCTTATGATTGAACACTGTTTTTTATTTTCCAATGTAACATTTACTAATGTGTTCATAGAAATCGAACAGGTACCGTGTAACAAAAAGGTGTTAGTTAACACATCGCCCGTGAGTTCGAACACTCATTGGATTTTTTTGGTAAGAAAAAGTCTAAGAGTATGAATTTTTTTACAAAGAATTATTTTTTTTATGAACAGGTACTTTTTAAAGAAGTGGTACTCTTGTTAGGAAAAGGATATTTTTTGAAGAAAATTTATTTATTTTCAGGAAGGCTACTTATCTCAAGAAAAGAAAAGGTATTATTTTATTTTTAGAAAGGGTACTTTTAAGAAAAGGAATTTTTGTAAGAAAAGCCTTTTTTTAAAGAGAAGGTATTCTTTTTTTGAAGAAAAGCTTTTTTTACGAAAGAATAGGTACAATTTTGAGAGTAGGTACTTATCTCAAGAAAAGTTATTTTGTTTTACAAAAAAAGGTACTCTTTAAAGAAAAAGTAGCTTTTTAAGAAAATGCGATTTGTTGTAAGAAAATTCACTTTTTTAAGGAAAGGTATATATTTAAAAACAATACTTTTTTAAAGAAACTGTAGTTTTTTTAAGAAAATTTACTTTTTTAAGCAAGGGTACTTCTTTAAGATAAGGTTTTTTTTAAGAAAATTTACTTTTTTATGCAAAAGTGCTTCTTTAAGAGAAGGTATTTTGTTAAGCAAAGAAACTCGGTTTAAGAATATGAATAGGTATTGTTTTTGAGAAAATTTACTTCTGTTAAGAAAACGCACTAGTTTAAGAAAATTTTATTTTTTGACCTTCTTTCGCTTTCGCTTTTCTAAATTTACCTTTTATTCAGTTCAAAACTACAATATGTAATAAACTGGCTCCATATAGAAAATTTCCCAGTAGACAAGAAATATCGCCCCATATGTTAGTCTAGACACAAACCAAACCAAAAGTACGTGGGTAAGAGTAAGTGTGCTGCCAAATTTAATTCCATGCTCAGGGTTGTACTTCATGGATTTGCCAGTCTTGCACTTTGGCTTTTCTAAATTTACTTTTTATTGGGTTCAAAACTACAGTATGTAATAAACAGGCTCCACCTATAAAACTTCCCTTTAAACCAAACCAAACCAAATGTACCCAATATAACGGGGTTTTCAATAAGAGCGCTACAAAAGTTTTTTTAAATAAAACAAAACCGGTTTCAGATACCAATGAAATTCTTTGTTCCTGTGAAAGTACGTTCGATGCCATTATGTATGGAACTCGATTTCTTTTGCATGGCCACCAGGAGCACGCTTGCAGAAGTCCAGACGCCGAACCCAATTTTCGGCGGTTTTCAAGCATAAATCGGCCGATACTCTTGCAATTTCACGTTCAATATTCGAACGAAGTTCATCAATCGTCCCTGGCTTGTTGGCATAGACCATAGACTTGACGTAGCCGCACAGGCAATAATCTAACGGCGTCAAATCGCTCGACCGAGGCGGCGGTGAGATAACACGTTCACCAAACTTGGTTACCAATAAATTGATTGTGGCATTCGCTGTGTGGCTTGTGGCGCCGTCCGGTTGGAACCACATGTCCTCCAAGTCCATATTATCCAATTGGGGCCAAAAATATTTGGTTATCATTGAACGGTAGCTATTCGCATTCACAGTAATGTGCCGGTCTTGATCATCACGGAAGAAGTACGGCCCAATGACGCCGCCGGCCCATAAACCGCACCAAACCGTAATTTTTTCGGGATGTAATGATGACTCATGGATTACGTGTGGATTGCTGTCTGACCAATAATGCATATTTTGCTTATTGACGGAGCCATTCAGCCAGAAATGAGCCTCATCGCTGATTGTTGAGGCCTCTTAAAGTTGGCCTCTTAAAGTTGAGGCCACTGACTCAAAATTTCGGTAGTAAATTTTAATAATTTCGACTCGTTGTTGGCTCGTATATCTTTCCATGATGATAAAATGCAAACCTTACTGAAGAGAAATGTCAAAAGAGCGGGAAAAAATATTGCGTCGTTTGCTGTCCCTATTGATTTACATTTGTAGCGTCTCTGTTGAAAAACCCTTTACATAGTTGACAATAATGGCTTGTAATAAAGTAGTTTAAAAAAGTTGTTTAAAATTTGTTCATTTAGCCCCCATACCGCAACGTGCGAAAAGATAGATTTTCAGCGTGTGGTGTCTACAAATAGAAAGCACACAGCTCACAGACTGTAAGACGCTCGCACTTGTCCTTCCGTGGGATGTAATGGAAGAATATTTATAAATTTAAAGAAAATTCCTGGCTATGTGTAGCTCAGCTACCAATCGTGGTCGATTCCCAATTTCTACAATTTTCTCACTTCTGTTGATTTTAAACGGTAAAACTATTAATGACCATTACTCTCAAAATTATATTCCTGCCTCTTGAGCTACATCTTGGACTTAATCATTAAATCGAAATAATCACAGATTTAGTTTTTTCCTTTTGCTTTGGTGGCAACAGTGTTGATGATGCCTTCCAAGCGTCATTATTGGGGTACTCGTAGAGTTAACGCGCATTTCAATAGCCCTCCGCCAACCATAGGATGGACAGCCAGTCAAACGATGGAACGGTCGAACGGATATACTCGTATCAGATCGCATATATACGTATTTTTATTTTTGCTTGGCATCGTTGTTTCATCAACTCATTGTCGTCACAAGGTGGCTGGTTAATAATAAAGATTTTAAGCCATGATGTATTACACTGAGTTGATGATGGTTACGGCAGTGGCGATGCTTGAAGTTTGATGATAATGGTCAGAATGCTATGACTTCTTGGTGGCTTGATCTGTTTAATGGGGGGGCCAAATGTGTTACAGTAAAACTAATCAAACACAATAGATTCAATAGCGTTTAATACGATACCACGAATGAGGTTGCAATGCAACGGAATAGGAGAAAAGTAATGACATTAACGATAATTACAATACGAGTATGTTAACGATAGGGATGTGTATGTGGTTTTTGTATAAAAACTATATAGATTTTAAAAGTGTTTGATCTCAACGAATTCTTCTTTCATACAGGTTTATAAAAGTCAAATTTTTGACTGCATACAGGAACTGTAAAGACTTTAATGCAGAATGACTTCGTGGCTACTATAGAAAAATAAATTCATGGACAAAGTAAGTTTTTGCAAAGAAGCCGTGGTACGCCAACAAGTGTTACGTACAACAGGAGCTAGTTACGAACTTAATAATTTAGGTACTTAGTTAAATTAAGGTGGCCGCCGCACAGTGGTTCCGAATCGATTGCCATCGGCCAAAATGCAAAATCCTTTGAACTAGTAAACATTTTTAAGTTCTGTATAGAACCGATTGTAGGCCAAGGAGTCAGGGATCTTCACGATATGTCAACAATGAAAATATTTCAGAAAAGTTGCAAAAGTTGGGAATAAATTTACTTTAAGAGCACTTGTGTGATTTACACCAAAATTTCAACACCGATAGAGTTTGCTGCACTGAGTTCAAAAACACAACTTCTTGAGATATAGACCTTTAAAGCTTGAGTATATAATCGGTCATATCTCAGAAATGTATAACCTGGTAGAGTTCAAATGAATGTCGTTACAAAGGTATTTTTAAATTCTATACATTCTTATATATATATATTTTCTTTAATTAAACCATTCGGGGATTTATTTAAAAAAAAACTAACCTCACTTTTCTTTTAAAACTGTACTATGCATTAACTCCTCGGATACCGGAGACAGGCCCGCGCGGTTTAATCCCCAAACCCCACCCGTAAATATTTTTTTACTTGTATTGCAAAATAAATGTCGTATTTAGTTTTGGTAAAATTAGTTCAAAACATATTTCATTATTTAACATTAATCCCTTATAAAAGAACAGCCGTGAAGCTGGTATTGGACTCATCCCAGAGGAGAAAATTCCTAAGCCCGACCAAAGGCCGGTCACGTAGAAAGCCTGATAGCACAAAAATACTATGCCCAAGCCACGCATCCGGTGTTGGACCCAACCCAGTGTAGAAAATCCTTAAGGGCGGCCGAAGGCCGGCCACGCAGAAAGTTTTGTAACATAAAAATACTATGCCGAAGCAGCGAAGCCGTTGTTGGACCCACCCCAGAGGAGAAAACCCCTAAGCCGTCCATGGAGAGACTTTTATAAAACAAAAATTGTATGAACTTTACTTTAGTTTTAACTTTACTTTTTAACTTCCATATCTCCGGTCTTTGAAGGATTGTTGGTGAATATTATACCTTAAAAATCTAGGATCTTGTCTAGTCTCGAAGCCTACCAAAAGATAAGTATAATAGTTTTTTTTTAGTTTTTATCAAAAAAGTCAGGTTAAAAATCGTTTTTCGCCCCCCAATGGGTTAATAAAACTAAAAATTTTATACACAGATTTATAGAGTGTAGAAAGGCCTTTGTAATGATATACATTTCAGCCAGATCGTATTATAAATTGCTGACTTATGCCCGATAATACACTAAAAAAAAAAAAGCTTTGAAGGCCTATATATCGGACAATTGGAACACCGGGCTATTTTTGTTTGTTTTTATAATCAGCGTTTGATGCTCTATCAGGCAACAAAACTCAAAAAAATAGGCCATTTGCTACTAAGTAAATTTGCTGCTAGATGGCTTTAATATCGCCGCCAAGTTTTGTTTAGATCATAATCAAACTCATTAGATCGGTTGTACTATATATTTCAGTTTTGAATAAAAATTTAAATTTGGACCAACATAACTTCTTTCCTTCAAAAGTGATGAACATAACAGACGGTTGGAAAGACTGATCTGTTCCCCAATTTCTCAGGTACGGTAAGACAGAACTAATCACGTATAAGGTTTTGTCGAGCGTATTATGTGAAAGACTAAAGCCAATTGTTGAAAACCTGATTAGGCCTAATCTGTGTGGTTTTAGACCAGGCAAGTCCACGACTGACAAAATACTCACTTTTGGCCAAATCCCGGAATAGACCCACAAACAGCAAATCGATACATACCATCTTTTTGTCGATTACAAAGCTGCTTTCGATAGCCCCAAACGGGGAAAATTGTACGGAGCTATGTTTGAACTTGGTATTCCGGCAAAAACCATCCGCGTCTGTAGAATGACGCTGACCAACACCAAGTCAGCAGGGAAGGTGGGGAAAGATCTCACCTAACCATTCTGTACATTCTGTGTTCAGGACTGAGCCATTAGGCACACTTTCGTGCAACCTCTTCAACATCTTAATGGAGATAATAATGAGAAAAGCTGCAGTAAATACGAAAAAGACTATCAAGACGAAAAGCCATATAATGCTGGCGTATGCTGTCGACAAATACATCATTGGTCTAAATTTGCGAGAGGCTACTGCAGTATTTTCAAGAATCGACAAAGAATCAGCGGAGGTGGGTCTTGCTGTTAATGAGAGCAAGAAAAAATTGATTGTGTCAACGACTAGACAAACTCTTGGTCCCCACTTGAACGTTGACAATCGATTTAATTTTGAAGTGGTTGATGAATATGTCTACCTTGGATCCGTCGTGAGCAAGGCAACAACGTCAGCCTGGAGATAAATAGGATAATTATGCATGCAAAGAGATGATATTTTGCGCTCTCTCTCCAGCTATACCAGATTCTCATTTTACCTGTCCTGACAAATGGCTTCGAAACTTGGGTCATATCGCAAGCGCATGAAAAACTCCTGGAAGTTTTCGAGAGAAAAATTCTCCGTAAAATATGTGGTCGTGTTAAAGAAAACGGCGAGTACCGATATGGAACCAAGAGCTATATCAATTGTATTCTGACGTGAACATAGCTAGGCGAATCAAATTAAGCCACTTGCGTTGGCTATGCCATGTTATCAGAATGGAGGAATATGAGCCAGCACGAAAGGTTTTCGCTACCGTATCCAATGGAAGCAGGAAAAGAGGACGACCAAGACTCCGATGGAAAGACCAGGCCGAAGAATCCCTCTGAATCCTGGGTGTTACCAACTGGAGAGAAAAGGCGAATGATATAACCAGTTGGAGAAATATGTTAACATTCGTTTAATTTATTTATATATTTGTTTAATTAATATGTGGAAGACATCTCACCTCATGACGTTGTAAACCAATCAATAAGGTTTTTTATGTTCCAGGCCGTTGTTTCTGATGTGTTAACAACTACATATATCCACGGGTAAATCTATCAATCAAAGTGAACAATCAAAGTGAATCTGTCTACCAATCTATCAAAGTGAACACATGGAAACAACACACAGCGTTAGCATCATATACGTGGTTGTTGTATAACAGTAGTCTCTGTCTGCAAATAAGTATGATGGTATTGATGTAGCGGCAGCGAACAAACAAGCAGGTCGTCATGGTCAAAGTGTAATGAATAGTATAGAGAACTCATGGAACGAATTGTGTTACTCAAAAGCACTGGCGACATCTGGCGAATGTTTCAAAACGTATTACTCTATTTTTCTCATAACGTAATTTTGATGGGAACCAATGATGCCTTTTGAAACATTTATGCTTTTTGGATTGTTTTATATTATAACATTGTCGAAATGGTGCATTTATATTGGAATATCCTATAAAGAGAATAAGACTCATTTATGCTCGTTTACCCAGACTCTGTGCATGAGAGGGGGAAAAGAGTGCAATAAGTTCTCTATACTATTTAATATTGTTGTCGTCGCTCTGTTTATGACAAAATAATAACAATTGTTTCAGTAAGCTAAATACTGATTTTTATTCAGTTGCATGCCAGCATTCAAACAAGCAGGTCGTCGCTCTGTTTGTGGCAAATGCTTTATTTATTTTAACAATATTAAATCTAATATTAAAGCAGATGTAAGAAAAAAGAAAGTGCAATATCGAAAAAGCCTTCATTACAAAAACTATTCTTTTTTGTATTTCCCAATGTAACAATTACAAGTGTGTTCATAGAACTCAAACGGGTACCGTGTAACAAAATGGTGTTAACACATCGCCCGTGAGTTCGAACAGTCATTGATTTATCCAAACCTTTTCACTCCACTCCTGTCTGCGCATATGGTCATTTTCCATTAGTAGTTGAGCCAGTTGAATTTTGTACGGGAATAAACGCAACATCTTTTTTGAGTATTTTGAACAAAGTTAACGATTAAATACGAAATTCTTGTAGACGGTGTCTAACTGACATGTCTGGGGTTTGCTCAACATATTCTCTCACTGCAGCAATATTTTGTGCCGGACGTGTATACAAAGTTTCAAAATAAAAAGTCCCGAAAAATGCTTCGGGTTTTTACAATTGAAAGATTATTTATATAAAATGTTTTAATAACTTCAACACGTTGTTGGTGCGTTAGATGCTCTATAATAAATTGTTATCGACTGCCATGCACAACTGTCAAATACAAACTGACAAATGTCAACCAACCAGAAATGGCGGTTAAAAAATATCGGCCTGGAACTTAAGAAATACTAGAATCTGTCATTAAGTCCGAAATATAGTTCTGCGCAGATGCATATTAATTTAATTGTAACTTCAACCAACTCCATTAGAAATATAAGAGTACACGTTATTTTTGACACTAACCCAAACTCCCGCAGTATATCTGATCCACTCGCAGCATGAGAAACTTTTTGACACTGAAATTATGTTAAAGTTCAGGCCAATGAATGTAAAAACCCACAATGGATGGGAGGTGAACCCTGAAACAAACCAAATCCATAAGAAGTACCTTTTCTTCAGCGTTTCAGTATTTGGTTTCATAAGAGCTGATGTGCTTTGTCAGTAGCTGTGAATTGAAGTTAAATTATAATGATTATAAATTATTATTTCTTACGATGCGGTATTGTGTCCATACAACACCTTCACCATCATTACTCTCACCTTTACCCGAGATCGACGTCGTCATCCATCCAATCATCCGTTCGACCTCAATAATCGACATGATCGTTACTTTAAGATCTTGGCCAGCATTTACTTTAACCAGTAGTGTTTATATATTTCGATTTCAAGCCATATAACTTTATGTTTTATGTTTCAGGTGTATTGTTGTTGGCTTCTTATTCTTTATTTACTTTTCTTTCTTTTCATAAAATTTTTGTAGTTTAAGGTAATTTCAAATCATTGGTGTAATCGAAATTTGATGAGTTTATATAAAGTATTATAAGAACTGCTTACCACATTTTGAAGCGCTACAGCTGGTGAATTATTTGTGGCAAGCTGTTGGTAACATACAGAACAGACCCAGCAACATATTGCAGGAGCTTTCCCTAACCCCTTCATGGGATGTAATGGGCAAATATTTTTTATGTACGTTCTTATATATGTTTGCAAGCATTATTTTCATGAATTAGAGATCTTGTTGTGTGTCACCTTTTGGTTTTCAGCAGTTTTCAACAAACAAAGCTATATTTGTGTCACAAACACATATATTATAACCTATTAATTATTCTGTCTCCAACATGCACTATTGAAAGGTAATCACAATGTGTTTGGACACGAGTATACAATATTTGAAACAAGCTGCACACACGCCATATTTTCAACCAAACAACAAAAAATAAATATAGATATGTTTGGAGTCCTCGAAACAGCAGAGGTTTTCAACATAATGTATTTTTATTATCAAGGTGGGCAATCTGCTGCAATGAAATATTTGGTTCTTCAAAAGAAATCAGATAAGGTAGGCAGATAAATGTACGCTTAATTGATAGTGCAGGTAGTTGCAAAACCTTCTTCTGAAGGAAACGAGTCCATGTTATTGAATATCATGTTGCTTCGGCAGATATTTAATATTATGTAATTTCATATTGTACATGAGAACGTGGCTTTGATCACTGCTCAGACAACCTTACATTTCTTTCGACGACGGTCATCTCACTTAGCCATGAAAAAGCTTCTCATGATACCGTTCGGAACGGGTATAAAACTGTAAGTCCCAATCAGTTAGTTTAAAAAGTAGAAAGCGCACATCTCACTGATTGTGAGAAGCTTTTCCCAATCCCTTCATGGGATGTTATGAGACACCATTTGTTTTATTTATTTTTCACTATTATTAATCGAACTAGAGTTTTGATTGGGAGCCCCCCCATTGTTGTTCTTAGGCTAACGGGATAATAACGATCAAAAACAAAAAACAAACAAAAAACACATGATGTCCGGACTATAGAGGTAAAATATATAAACTGTCCGAAACATTGACCTGTCCGAATTACTGGATAGTCCGGACTAGCGAGTGTCCGGATTACAGAGGTTATACTGTAATTCAATTTTTTTAAATGATGCATAAAAACAACTGAAAATCTATGTGCTTGTCGAACATGGTTTCAAAAGGAGTTTTGCTACAGCCCGCGATTATTAACCGATTTCAAAGAAAATAATACATCGTATACTCGACGTAATTGGCCATGTATCCATCAAGGTGAATTTTTAAAAAAATTTCAATAACTATTAAATGTTGGAAATGCAGTGATTTATATGTTATAATGTTTCTATTATGCAAATATAGCTTCGATTCTGATACAAATACTTCTGTATTTGTTGCACGGTTTGTGCGCTGTGCAGCCTTTGCTGGCATTGAAATCTGCTGAAGAATTGTAAGAAATAACAAAGAAGGAGAAGAGAAATCAGCGGATTCTCATTTCATGCAGGCTGAAAAATTTCTATTTTGTTTTTGTTTGAATACAGATATAACGTATTTGTACCTCTTCGAAAATGTCAAAGACTTGTGTCCAAACTCATTCCGTTTGCTATTGAATATATCATCTTTGGGACACAATGATTAATATTTTATAATATATGTATTTGTGACCCAAATGTGTGTTTGTTTGTTGAAAACTGCAGAAAACAAAAACATGTAACACGTAATGGAGTCTGTGGGGTCTGTTGTGGTTTGGTCTCACTCCATGTGCGGCAATATTGTTTATTAACAAACCTCTTAAGCCAAACATGAGCCTCATGGCTGAACACAATTTTGCGATAAAACATCGGGTCAGTTTCCAACTGCTCTAGACCCCAATCGGCGAAAGAATGACACATATGATGGTCTAGTGGTTTCAGTTCCTGCACCAGGTGTAGGAAGTCTTAAAGAAATCTTGCAGATGTTTGTGTACAAGCAAAGTATATAATGCCTCAACATTTCGTTGGGAATTCGAAGTGAAGTCTGCGGGATATATCGAAAGACCTCAGTCTATATATAGAGAATGGTGTCATATCTGATTTGTTTATTCAAAAATACTGTACCCCTTAGTCTATATTACTTACTATTTTCTCATTAGAGTACTTATCCTCGATCTTAACGATCATTTAATTCCATACTTAAAGCTTTGAAAGAAGATCTTGTGGTAAACTGAAATTAGATCATTGTAACGATTTAAATATCTTATGGGTTTCATAGAGCAACATTGTTAAAAACCACAATTGAAGTTTTGGTTGTTCGGAAACATGGTGAGGAAATGTCTGCAATTGGAGAAATTTCAAAATCTTTTTTTCCTTTCTCTCCCCCTCACATTAAGTACTCGTACACAGATTTTCATTCATTCAGATTGCGGTAGTCTTCTCATAAAAATTATGAGTTTGTAATTACAGCTTTAACGAAAACTAACAAATGAAATGGCAAAAGAAAAGCCAACAGTAACAACAAAAAAACAGTGTATCGGAAAGTTATATGAACCAACAAAGGTAGATACACTACAATAACTTGTTTTCAGTACAAGCCAATGTTAAACCCTTAGACAAAACTTTCAACGCTTAAGTAGAGCAAAGTAATCTGGTATTGTATTGCGGCTGCGCGCAATGCACAGCAATGACTGCCGCAGCTCATGATGATGATGATGATGACGATGATGATAACGATTGGTGATGACGGATTTGTTGATGCTTTTGTCGGGCACGGAAGATTTGATTTGATGTGCTGCTTTTGAAGATACCTTTTTCCTTTTGAGCAACAGGAAATGCTGTTTTAGTTTTGGCCTTAAGTTTATGTTGTAGTTATTGTTACCATTGCTTTTTGGAATGCATTCATTGATGATATGATTATATATTCGCGGTTAAGAGATCGATTATCATTTGGTATTACGATATACATTTGTAACCATATGAACGAAGTTTCTCTTCATTTAACTGTAAATGATGGAAAAGAAAAGGTCTGCAATCTTTGCAGTGTAATCGATCTATTACGGATATTCCCTTGTCTGATGTTGGAAATACGTTGAAGAGCATTCAATTTCTTTAGATATGGTGAAGAAATATTCATTTAATCTAAAGGGGTAAGATACAAAAGCTGTGAAAAAATAACTTTGTTATCTAGCATAGTGTCCTCTTGGGTAAATGCACCTTGTCGAACATTTTTACAGGGTGTAACATTATTTAAACTTTGGTGTATTGAGATTATTCAATGTCTAATTCTTGATCAAGACGCTTATGTTTTTCCTTGGGAAATGACTACTATAAAATAGTTATTATGACTATAATTAATCAGCAGTTGGTTAGCGTGGTTGATTAATCAGTTAGAAGTCTGTAAACGTTTTGGTTTGTAGCCAATTTAGGGCAAACGCGGCACCCATAATGCTCGCAAGATTTTCATACACAATTGATGATGCTGAAGCTGAACGATTTTAAATGATTATAGCCTAGAGAATCTCCCCGAATTTTCATTCTTTGAGCGGCCTACAAATGTTTTCAATTATTGCTGTTATTATGACCTCAGTTGGGCAACCAGTAAAGTTGGCTTAACTACCGCTTGTAGGACCACAATGAAACTCAGTTAATAACCCAACAAACCAAATGCTTCGAAATAGCAAAGACTTTGCTAAGACTAAAATTCGGCATCGTTCAACATCAAATTTCACGAAGCACTGCGCAGCGAAATTTTGTCAAAAGACAAAAATTTGGAAAGTTATGCTGAGATCGCTCGCAAACTTCGAGGAACCATTCGAAGAGTGTTCAAAAACTTTGAACAAACTTGGTCGGTTAAGGACTGTAGGAATCCTGTGCGGCAACGTATCGGTCGGTCTCTTGAAAACATTGCTGGTGTAAACGAGAGTATCGCCGAAAACCCGAAACCATACATTTGGCATCGTTCTCAACAACTTGAAATTTTACGAAGCACTTCGCGGCGAATTTTGACAAAAGACCACCACCTTCATGCGAACAAAATTCAGGTGACTCAGGAGCTCAAACCAGCAGACCATGGAAAGCGCCAGCAATTCGTTCAATGGGTGATGGAGCAAAGTGAATTCAATGCCGATTTTTCAAAAAAGTCATCTTCTTCGATGAAGCTCATTTCTATCGGAATAGCTTCCGGAATACAAAAACTTGTCGAATTTGGGGTTCAGAAAACCCTCATGCAATCCATGAGAAACAAATGCACCCACAACGAACAATTGTCTGGCGCGGATTTTTGTCAGTTTGCGTGATTGGGCCTTACTTTTTTGACGATGAGTCCGAAATTGCAGAGACTGTGAACTGCATTCGTTTCGGGATCTTGATAACGGAATTCTTGTAGCCTCAACTGTATGGCATGGGTGATGTGGTTTCAGCAGGACGGCGCCACCTGCCACACCGCGCATAAAACAATCGATTTACGGCAGTAACGATTTCCAGAACAAATTATCTCAAGAAATTCTGATGTCAACTGGCCACCAAAATCATGCGATTTCATGCCGTGCGGTTTCCTTCCTTGGGGTTTTGTGAAATCTTGGGTTTTTGCGAATGATCGAGAAACAATTCCAAAGCTCTAATCCAAGATCAAACGAATCATCGGTGAGATACAGCCACATACATGTGAAAAAGTCCTTCAAATTTTCATGAAAAGAGTAATGGACTGTCATCAGAGCCGTTGGAGATATTTGACGGATATTTTATTCCATGCTTAATTGGAACCTGTCTTCTTTACAATCCAATACAAAAATCACGCCCGTCTCAAAAAATACGTGTTTTTATTTTAAAATGAAAAAGTGCATTTTAGAACTAGAAAATCGGAATTATTTGCTTGCCAACCGAATATTTGTGTTTGGAAGAAGACAGAATCAATTAGGGAAACAGGGTATTGCATGTGTGGGTTCATATAAACTTGATTTCTCCCAAAGAAGAGATAAACGAATCATGAGACTAATCCGCTTTAAATGTTGGCGTGTGTGAGTAAACCCTTTCGTTTCTAATAACGTGGGATTTCTTTATTTGCAGCAAAAATAAATTATGACAATTTTGTGGTAAAAGATTTTCGTTGCTACAAAACGGTTTTCTCAATTTTCGGCAAAATTTAAGTACAATTTTGCGGCAAATAAAAGTTCGTTTGCAACAAACGAAACTTATTTGCGGTAACGTTTTTTTTTGTTGGCGACAAAAGTATTGACGTTTGCAGCCAATGCTGGGCCTTGTTATCAGGTGATCAAAGTAAATGTTTTCGAGCCAAACTTCATTAAAACTTTTACTTTGCGTCCACCCTCAAAGATTCTGTTTACCTTCACTTTTCAAAATTTCAGTCTTTCATACAGTCTATACATGTTAACGATAATGCTCCCATTTTAACCCATTAAGAATGACCACCATAATCATTAAGTAATATAGTAAAAATTTTAATATTTCAATCAATTTAATATTTTTTTGGGCAAGTATTCAGTGCAATAAGTACTCGTCTGCATCATAACAATTATCCAGTAAAATATAATCAATTTACCCTGTTCCACTTCAACTTGTATTGAATTTCTGCTGCTGACCACGATGGTTTGGGTTTCTTTTTTGGCCATTGACTCTTTTGTTGTAACTGTGTATTATTCTTCTGCCACCACTCGTATTATTGGTTGCTCTTGGTGCCGCTCTCTGCTGTGTTAACTTGATTTCACCAATCATCGATGTTTTAAGTTGCACGTACGCGTATTATAATCTTCACTTTCATGGTCTTGAATTGCAACATATGAATCGTATATAAAACACAGTCGGGTGTATCCTTGCATTGAGAAAACGAGGGTAATTGGGAACAGGTGGGAATAAGAAGCTGATATTAAGTAAAACTTTGATTAGTTTTCTCATAGTTTTCAACAGTTTTCAACAAACAAAGCTAAATGTTGGTCACAAAATCATATAGATATACATATAAAATATTAATAATTGGGTTTCAAACATGTAATATTGAATAGCAGACACAGTGTGACTGGACACAAATATACTATAGTTGCGACAATTTAGAAACACGTCATATTTGCATCCAAACAACAAAAAATTCAGATTTTTCAGTGTGTACTAGTTCAAACAGTACGGTCTCTTTACGGGCATCCTAACAGTAAACATGCTGGGCACCAGAGAACAATGTTCCATCAATACGTGTCTGCAGGTGTAAACCCATCAGTAGTTCTAAAGACTTCAGTAGTAAAGATGATAGGCGTTTAGGCCTGAAATCTTTAGGAGCAATGTGAGACGTTTTTCGCTCTTTGGAAATAAATACAATTTTTGTATTCCCCCACCATCTAGGTATGTATCAGGAGATCAATAGATCATACAAAGTTTGAAGTTCTGCTGGTGATACCATGTCGGACCCTGGAGACTTAAAGGGCTTGAAGATGCCGATCGTGCATTCGTTCATGAATTTGGTAACAACTCCAATGCCAACTTCAGATCTGTGAGGAGTATATTCACTTGCAGCGGTCATCTCGTTGAAACAGCTTTGCCATGAAAACATTAATTTCTGTTTTTCCTATAAGGAGTATAGGATCTCAACGATAGCGTTCCATTCCTTTTTGTCTGATACGAGAGGTTTCAGCTCGTTCCACGATATGTTTATCTTCGCTATTTCCATACCCAGCCTTCCGTCGCCAATTGTGATTTGGACGTCCTCTTCTCTGGCTGCCTTGAGGATTCCATTCTATGGCTTCAGATTGTGGTCTTCGCCAGGTTAATAGCTGCCCATAAAGAGATTGAGTGAATCACAACTGTGGTTTCTCTATTGGCCAGAAGAGTCCTTCACGTGACCAATCGTTCTATTGCCTGACGCCAGTATTTTCTTTTGCTTCTATTGATCTAAATTCATGTTGTTCCAATAAGGAGCATAGGGCCTCAGCGATTTCTTTCCATTCCATTTTGTCTAATATTAGAGGGTTCAGCTCGTTCCACGATATGTTTATCTTCGCTATTTCCATACCCAGCCTTCCGTCGCCAAGTGTGATTTGCACGTCTTCTTCTCCGGCTGCCTTGAGGATTCCATTCAATGGCGTTTCTGGTTATATGGGATTGTGGTCTTCGCCAGGTAAATAGCTGTCCATAGGGAGATTTAGTGAATCACAACTGCAGTTTCTCTACTGACCAGAAGAGTCCTTCATGTGACCAATCGTTCTATTGTCTATTTTCTTTTGCTTTTATTGATCTACAGTGGAGCAGCAACTACAATCCCTTGGATCATAACAGCGCCTTCTTATAGAGCCTTAGCTCAAATATTGTCATTATGTATGGCGCAGAATCATGGACCATGTAGAGATTATATACATGAAAGATATACACATGACCGGATTGTCTAAAATCACTGGGAAGGTTAGGTGCAGTGGCTGTCACTATTGACATATTTCAATCAATAAGGTCCCTTGTGATACCACAGGACGCAATCATTGAACCTGTAAACTGACCTGAAATGCTTAAGGTGCGTTGGTTGGTTGGTTCACGTGGTTGCTGGAAATACTATTTAGGATCAATTAGTGTCTTGGGACACCGTTTTGCATACCACATCACTCCATACAGTCTAATGTACAGTGTCTATATCCAACCTGTTAATCGGAGATACCTCATTAGATCCCCTAGATGTATCCCGTGTGTCTCAGGGAGGCTGTGTAGGAAGGGACGACCTACAGTCTCTAGGCGTCTATTCATTAGAGCCGGACAACTGCAGATGAGATTTTCCACCGTCTCCTCCACCTCTTCGTCTTCGCAGGTACGGCAGTGGTCATTATATGGAAGATTCAGCCGATTACCGATTGGCCAGTGCCCAGTCAGCACGTCAATTTGCCTTGATAAGATCCCCCTAAATGTTATATTCTGGTCATGTGTTTCTGGATATGCGGCACGTTTCCGTTCTATACCATCTGACCTTAGCTCGTTCAAGGTAATGCAGGAAAATACCTCTTTTGACTAGCCCTATAGGAGTTGCGACTGACACCATATGGAGCTCGGTGGAAGACAATCCTGCCCTGGATAGTTCGTCTGACCTTTCGTTCACAAGGAGCCCCTTGTTGTCTGGTACCCAAGTAAGAACCACATTGGCCTGTCGACCTGGCAAACTAATTAGTAAAAAAAAAATAAATAGATTCCCATTACATCCCATGAAGGGACGGGCGAGAGCTTCTTACAATCACTGAGCTGTGCGCTTTCCAGTTTTCACTCAGTGATTGGGACCTACAGTTTTACACCGATTCCGAACGGTATTTTGAGACGATTTTTGATGGCTAAATACTCGATAGTGTCGCCCCGTCACTATGCGAGGTGACCGCCGCCGAAAGAAATTTTAAGGTGGTCTGAGCAGGGATCGAATCTAGGATCTCATGTACAAGAGGCGCGCACACTACCAATGCACCACCGACGGTAGTGTGTTAGTGCTCCACCAAAAGGTCCTAAGATCAATCAGTATAATTCCCTGAAAGTCTGTTATGCCCAATATGAAATAAAATCCTGTATACTAATATTGTCTACAGTCCTCTCGATGACTTGGATTTTTTAAATAGCCAAGGGCATGACTTGTTAGATTCGAAAGTTTTTTATTCCACCCGGGGGGTTTCTCTTCCCCCTTGGTTTCGGTCTTTGGCAAGAGACTTAAAGCGACTTGTTGAGAGCAGTCGTTACCCTGTCCGTAATATTATCAATGTCATCTAAGCATTTTAGCTCCACAAATGTTTCAGATCCCAAGGTCTTTTGATAGAGAGGTCCTCGAGTCTTACTCACACTGCGACGAATTACTTTAGGCTGGGTCATGTTCAAGTAACTATAACTGGAATCTGATGAATTTATGATCAGAGAACAACTTGTCGTCTAGAAAGTTTCATTCCCTGATCATCTCGTACAGGTCCTCCGTTGATGACATTGTCTAGCCTTTCCTTGTCGGATCCTTCCTTGTCTACGTCCTTAGCTCTTTCTCTTTAGAAATTTACTTCATTTAAAATTGACTTTATTTAGGAATTTTAGGGAACCATTTTAGAGGAATAATTGTTCTACATGTTTTCAACTCAGTGGCAAAATTTTGTTTCAAAAAGTTCAATTTCAAATTCACTCTCGACCGGCAACACAATACGTTTGGCCGCCGTTTCATTTAATAATTTTCTGAAACAAAAATTTCCACAATATTTTATACCACCATCGTTCTACGGTTATCAGTTTGTTGTTCTACTGAGCTGCTCCTTTTTATTGAAATGTTGTTGTTCTCACACACACCAGAGAGTTGGTATGAGTTGGGCATGTGTGCCAACCGCACACACACACACAAACTCTATCCCACACAAATTTGCACTCCTTTTTTATTAAATTGTTTTCGCAATAATTTTATGGGTTATGATAATATTTATTTTAATTAAAAATAAACAACAAACGTAATGATTCTTTCACAACGTTGTTCGTCGTCTCTCCAGGAAAGTTTATCCTTAATGCCGGTCTTGTCCGATGTCCACTTGATGCGATAGATAGGTTTCCATTTCAAGGAGTTTTGCATTTCGATGGAAGGTTGTTGCAGGAGGGAATGAAAAGAAACTGCCAAGTGATGGCAACTTTTTAATAAATTTAATAATTGAACACATCAACAACACGCAACAACAACAATTGCCAATAAATATATCCAGGATACGTTGCTCTTACTGGTTGTACGGCTTTTAACGAAATGATTAAAGAGTTTATGGGATTTTTCATCAATATCGTTTATTGTTTCAGTTTTTGTTTGCAATTATTAATTTGGTTTTTGTGGAATCAATTTTGATTAATATTAATAATAAAAATATTAAAGGGATTACTTGGAATCTGCATTGCACTTATGAGATGGAAATTTATTAAAATCTCAAAAGGAAATTGATGGTTCCCAATTTTTTTCTTACACCGCTTCAAATTGAATAACAGGAAAATCGTTAACGTTGGAATGCCTGCCCATTTCTATGTTATTCATACCCGAAAATCTTTATCAAAACCAATAAATTTTATTAATCAGTTGTCCATTTTGATTTGCGGATATTAAAAGCATTTGCATTTTACTATCATGTCATATCAGTGGAAATTTCGAAATAATATGCAAATATCAATTAGACAAGTGGAAGTTGGATGGAAATTTTGTGCAACTGAGGAACAAGTTGACAGCCGAATGATGGACAAATGCAAATGTTACATTTATATTATACAATAGTTGTCCAGCACCGGCCATATGAAACCCTACACTACAGGATTAAACGATTTGTAAACAAATCTTTAACCCTACAGTAGCACCACCAAGGTTTTGGAACAAATTGCAAAATATCTTCAAATTATGAATGTTTAGGGTACAAAGATGTACGGATTACCCTCTCCCATGTCATTCCCTCATTTTCCATCATATAATGTTTTTCAAACCGTGTTGAATTTCAAATATTATCATTTTCCCACCACAAATAACGAGTTTGCCAAATTTGTAGCTCCATCTTACCCATTACCCATTTGTAGCGCCATCTAACAACACTCCGCACAATAACAACATTCTGTATTGGCCTTATGGTCCGAGTACTTAAGGGCAAAGCTTTACTAATAGGTTCATTTTGTTTTTAATGAAAATTGCATTTAAAACAGTATTCAATGATGCATTATCGTCATCATTTATGCATTCAGACACTTCAAAATGGACAGTGCACTAAACGAACATCAAGAGGAACAACCACAAACAAACAAGTGAAATAAAAATATGACACTATAGACACTGCGTTCCACTCGAATAAGGACACCTGTGGTTAAAGGAGATACACATCTTTTAACTTAAATTATAAAATTATTAAGAAACAGTAGAGTACTTTTAAGAAGAAATCAGTAAAAGCCTGACCTGACCTGATGCTGATTTTCTAGTTTTTACCCGGAAAATTTCGAGAAATATGTAGGGCACTCAGACGTTTCTTCGTGCGATCTTTAACATCACTTGTGCAGTTTAATTTACCGTCGAAGAATGCACGGAAATACTTACCCCCAGAAGATTATTGACACTAATACACCATCTATGTGTGGCTGTCAGTGGTGTATAGAATAGTGTGCGTGGCTCTTGAACATGAGAACGTGACTCCGATCTCTGCTCTCATCACCTTACATTTCCTTTGACGAAAATATTCTATTGAGTATTTGGCCAAAATGTGGCCATCGGTGGTGCAATGGTGATTGTGTGCGCCTCTTGTACATGAGATATTGGGTTCGATCCCTGCTCTGACCATCTTAAATTTCTTTCGGCGGCGGTCACCTCGCATAGTGACGGCGACACTATCGAATATTTAGCCATGAAAAAGCTTCTCAAAATACCGTTCGGAACCGGTGTTAAACTGTAAGTACCAATCAGTGTGTAACTAGAAAGCGCACAGATCACTGGTTATGAGAATCTCTCCCAATTCCTTCATGGAATGTAATGGGAACCATTTTTTTATTTTATTTAATTTAGCCAAAATAGCCGTTCGTAACATGTTTAGATCCCAATCAGTGAGTAAAAAAATGATTTTATCTTCGGCTGAGGTAATCTCAGTCGTCTTCAGGGTTGTCGTAAGGACCCTCAAAACCTTACGAAGCGAATTTCTCCCTGACTAGCGCAATAATATAGTCTTCATTGCATTTTGTTTGATTCACAAAGTTCATATATTAAATTTTGACGAAATCGATTTACGATCCGTTCAATGGATAGATTCGGGTTATACGTTCGGAGATGATAGATGGTGGTTAATTTCTCTGGGTTCTCGGCGTCTGCATGAACATCAGGATTGGTGTAGCCTTAAACTAAGCGGATTTAAGCGGTAGTGAACGGATTCAGATTTCCGGTTCGGGCCGATGAATGAAATCTCGGCATTCGGTTATTCGGTGAGGGCACTGGACATTCACAACGTCCGTGACGATGAACGACAAGTACGTTGGAGTTACCGGTTCGGTGATGTCAGGTAACTGTCCTGGACAGTAATATAAAATAGTAGCAGAGGTAATGAAGCGGGGTTAGTAAACGCTGAAAAATTTGTCGTTTTTTGTTGTTTGGATGCAAATATAACATGTGTTTGGAACTTGTCGCAAATATAATATACTTGTGCCCAAACTATTTAATATTACATGTTTGAGACACAATGATTAATATGTTATAACATTTGTGTTTGCGACCCAAATATATCTGTGTTTGTGAAAAAAATACATCCCTGTTTGTTACACTATTTATGCTCTCTCGAGAGCAAGAGAATAAAAGAGTGTCAACGAGTGTGTATCTGTGTTTTTGCATTATTCTCTCTGTCATTGATTCATAGATATTCCTGAATGTTCGTGCAAATTCCAGATGAAGTCCGTGTTTCCTATTTTTACTGATGTATTGCAATTTAGTTTCATGTATTCAGTCGTCAATGGTTCATCGGGCAGAGGATATCAAAAGCGCTTGATCAGTGAAAGAAGAATAAACAAACGCTCGGACGGTTTAATGGTTTGTGATGTTGCTTTGGTTTGTTTGTATGTGTTTCGCATATATTAAAATCGGAATGGCAGACCCTTTGTGAAATATAATAAAAAATACAGCAGACAGTTGTCCCTGCAGGCTGTGTCAGAGACACGGCCATTAAGTTTAACGTAGAATACGCCATCCGATAAGACAGAAAACATATATAACAATAAATGATAAATAATATAAGCAAATGAATTTATTGTTATATATGTTTTCTGTCTTATCGGATGGCGTATTCTACGTTAAACTTAATGGCCGTGTCTCTGACACAGCCTGCAGGGACAGTCCGTGGCCGAAGGCCTCGGACAACTGTCTGCTTTAATTTTTATATTTACCAACGGCATTTGATTCAAGTCCGTTTAAAAAAAAAAATATTATGTTCAATTTTTTTAAACTTAATTTAATTTATGTATTTTAATTAATATTTTTATTGAAATAAGTTCTGCGAATGTTGAGAGGGCCGCCCTAATATTAAAAAAGGTTTACCTTATCGAGTCTTCGCAGTAGCATTCGAGCGTTGTGTGAAAGCTTTACGCTTTACAATTCAAAATTAATGTTACAACAGCTTTATTGAAGCTTTCGCAAAAAAGCTTTATTACGTTAGCTTACTGTTTGTTTCACTTTTTACTAGATACATGTTGCCAAGCAACATTAGCTTGCTGTTCGTTTCACTTTTTACTAGATACATGTTCCTAAGCAATGTTGAGCAACCAAAAACACTCAACCAAACACCACACATATGTTTGAGTGTATGTGTTTAAACAATTTTCATTTGAGAAATTAAAACACTAGAAATATATCAACCAATATGAAATGTATATCAAACGAAAGATAACATCTTCATTTACCTACAAAAAAAAATTTTAAAAAAATTCATCTAGCCGTTTCCTCAAATTCAATGAAATAAAGATTACAACAATAAAAACCTGACATGACTCCTCATACCGTAAGGTAAGACGTATTCTACGTCAAAAACACAAGTAATTAATACACGTTTGTCTTGCATGAACTAGATTTGTATATAAGTATATTGTTTGTGTTCCAACGCATAGTGATAACAAACGCATAGCTGAAACCTTCTGAAAACAAAAACGAGAGGGACAACTCAATGGACGAAGAAGAAGCAAAAGAACTGCAGAATGCAAGTAAATGTAATATGTAAATGTTTAATTTTGATAAAATTAATTATATTAAATAAAGAAAAAAAGAATAATTCGTTTCTAAATATTATTATGTTTGGGACAAAATACGCATATATTTTCACGTAAGTTTATGGATGTTTGGGATGAAGCACGCATATATTTTCACGTAAAAGCATACATATTTGTCAGTAAACATGCTAATGTTTGAATTTAAATACACCTGAGTTTGGGACTTGCAAACATATAAATGTTTGAAGTGTGTTCCAAACGTATACATGGTTCCTGCAGAATATGTTTGGGAGAATATGTTACAGAAGCCGTTTTTTCCAGCGTTCAGTTCATTACTCAATTTTTTATCACATCCCCTGAAGATATAAAATTGTACTTCTTAAAACATAATATCAGAATGCATTACCATCAAAATTTGGATATTCGAATTTTTCGGTGTTTCCAGTACTTGCGGAAACCCACAAAGTTATTGCATTTAATTTAAGCAGCCTCATTCAAATAAACCCCAGTGTATATCTGCATTCGCTCTAACAGTCATACTGTAATCAGCTGAGCATCCATCCATGTTTATGTTCGAATATGGATATTCGTCAATTTCAAATGCAACATCCATCTATAGAAATAAATATTTCTCCAACGTCTCGCATCCATCCGTACAAAACATCTATGCGTTCATATATTTTTACAATCGGTCCCTCCCTCAATGTATCCTTTGACGAATTATGCATAGCTCTCGTGAATACATCTCCACTCCAAAACATTTACATATCGTATCCTTTCCGCTCTACACTTTATAGTCGTGATACACATATGCCAAGGAATTGAGGATGTCATTTTAGTCCAACTAAATTTCAATAAATTGAAAATTTTGCTCCACCACCACCTACATTGCCGTTTCCTCATCCCCACTCTTCTTACATTTCCGAATCAGTCACAAATTCAATTGTAAAATTTAGCATTTTTCAGATCAGTAATGAAAATCATTGAGAGCAGCTAGGAAATTGCAAAAAATAAACCCAAAACAGGCAAATCGCTAATACTCTAACGATATACAACCACCATTCAAAGTGATTCGTTCCTTTGAATAATTTTCACTGCTGCGTTCATGTCCTTTTTCGGCTATTGCTGGAGCAGCAGCTCCTCCTCTTGCAATTTCTGGCTGCATATAAATTTACTTTTATATGAATGCGAGACATGATTTCTAACTACATATTCGTATTGGCACAAAACGAACAGCACGCGAGAGAGTATTTTGCTAGTGCAGAAAAGTTACTAGAGCGATTCATTTTAGAAATGTTTCCCTCCCCAATGGTGTATTTTAATTACGACAAGTTGTGAATTGCAAGCTGGAATAGGGCAATAGTGGCTACGAGAGGTTCGCTACATGACATAATTGGAAATGTCTTACATATTTGTCAGATCCCTCATCATTGACATCAGCCCATGTTCAGAGAAACGCAACGATTCTTAGTTAAAAGCTAAACACTAAACATCTGCCACATGACGTCTTGAATGGCCATTCAAGATATTTGATTTTTTTCAAGACAAGTACTGTAGCGAAGTTTCGGCAACGAACTAGTTCATTGTTCGGAAAAAAAAAATCATTCGTGTATGTGTGCGAAGGTGTACTACACGAACAGACAGTACTACTACTTCTACTTCGTTTCACATCGTATTGTGGTTTTGTGTACACTTATACACGAGTGCTCTGTCGACAATACCTCGAAGTACTTGGTAGCCGCAACTTGGCTACACTACATGTCTTGAAAGAAATCAATGATCATTCAAGACGTCTTGTGCAGATGTCTAGTAATATGTAACACGTTTGTAAGTCAGATCTCGAACGAAAAGCTAAGTGATCACTCATATTCGACTCAAATTGAGTCCCTCTAATTCGATATTATCATTCGACTGATTCAATAATTGTTCGCAAGTAACAGCATATTTGAAATAGAGTAATCCTAATTTGTACTGAAAAGTTTTAATAAATTTTATATTTTCATGTGACTTGAAATGACACGATTTCGGAACCAAAATCAACATTCTTTCGAATGGAATACGAACGAAAGCTTTTGTTAGATATCGAGCAACAGGCAGTTATATTATTGCTATCTAAATAACAGCAAAACAGTTGGCAAATTTTTTTAGTTTTTCCGAGAATTATGACTTGTACATATATAATCTATCCCTGTCAACCGACTGGATTATCACATGTGCTATCACGCAGGATATGCCTATATGTTTATAAGGGCATGCGACTACAGTCCCGTTTCTCTGGATACATCGTTGTTCCTCGAAGAGTTGCCTCAACCAAATTGCTTACTAATATCCGCAATTTCTCCATTGTAAAGGGGCGGATTCTTCTTTCCCAGTTCTTCCATTCTTATACAAAATTGATTTATGGATTTTTGGAGAAGCCCCGAGACCGTGCCCGCTATATTATCTAAGTCATCTATACAGGTTATCTGTGCACTAACTTCTACGATCAAAGTTATTTCGCAGGCTCTTTCATAGAAGGACCAGCTGGCCCTACTTACCAGCTGCTCCATCCTTCCAGCTGGTCCTCCTTCCATACACGTCATACTTTGCGAATATGACACATACAAATTCTAGGCTGGTAGCAGTGACAAATGTAAGATTATTGCCTTTATGAAATACGGCAAGGATTGCACCCTGTCGGCCCTCTCAATTATAGAAGTACTAAAACATGTGGATTCACCCCCAATATCACAGGGGAATTCAATGTGTACATACTTGGTCGCCGGTGGTGCAGTGATAGTGTGCGCGGCTCTTATACATGAGAAAGTGGGTTCGATCGCTTCTCTGACCACCATACATACCTTTCGGAGACGGACACCTCAAAATACCGCTCAGAACCATACACATCTTTTGGAGACGGGCACCCAAAAATACCGCTCGGAACCGGTGTAAAAGTGTATGGCCCAACGTGTGAGTATAAAATTAGAACGAAGGGAGGACCCGGCGGTCGGCCTCCAGAAATTATTTTTTAAAGCAGTGATTTTTGAACGTAATGCTATATTTCAACCTAAATTTCAAATTGTCCGAAATAAAAACCTGCATACGTGCCTGGACAACAACGTTACCCCAGCTCTGGGAATTCTAACACCTAACAAAATTTCAATACAAGATTTCGGGATTTTGTTAATTTAACCAATTTTTTGTCGTTAAAAAGTGACAGAATTCCGGTGCTGGCGCGACTATAAACGATAACTTGAAAAGCCCAGGGCTTTTGGATTAGGACCACGTCCGCCTTGACATTTGCTAGACGAAAGCTTAAATTTGCATTAAGGTATCTTGACGGTGATGGAGTATGATCTGAAGTAGCCACAACCTTAGTTGACATGTCCACTATCATCGTATACTGTTCGTTGTTATATAACATGTTTGAGACACAATGATTAATATGTTATAACATAGGTGTTTGTGACCCAAATATTCTGTGTTTGTGATGCAAATACAGCCGTGTTTGTTGCACTGTTTATGCTCTCTCGAAAATATGAGAATAAAAGAGTGGCAACGAGTGTGTATATATTGTAAGTATGGATCTGTATTTTTGCATTATTCTCTCAGTGAGTGATTCATAAATATTCCTGAATATACGTGATATATTGCGTTTTTATTTCATGTATTCAGTTCTCAATGGTTCATCGGACAAGAGGATATCAAAAGCGCTTGATCAGTGAAAGAAGAATAAACAAACGCTCGGACGGCTAAATGGTTTGTGATGTTGCTTTGGTTTTTGTGTATGTGTTTCGCATAAATTTATGTGTACAAGGGCAACAACGTTAATCCCTTTTTCTGCCCGAGCCTATACTGAGAAAGCCGGAATGGCGGACCAAATGTTAAATATACTAAAAAAAAAACTCAAGTAATTAATACACGCTTGTCTTGCATGAACTAAATTTGTATATAAGTATATTTTTCGTGTAGCAACGTATAGTGATAACAAACGCATAGCTGAAACCTTCCGAAAACAAAAACGTGAGAGACAGCAAAGAAAGGCGGAACAACAGAACAGCAGATATAAAACAAATAATGCAATCAATGCAAGTAAATGTAAAAAAAATTAAATCTTTCAATTTTTTGTATTAATTATTTATATAAGTAAGTGTGGATATATATTGATACAATTAATTATAATAAATAAAGAAAGGAAGAATAATTCGTTTCTAAATATTATTATGTTTGGGGAAAAAGACGCATATGTTTCCACATAAGTATATGGAGGTTTGGCAGTAACACGCGAATGCTTCCACGTAAGTCTGTGGATGTTTGGGATGAAGCCCGCATATATTTCCACGTAAAAGCATACATATTTGTCAGTAACCATGCTAATGTTTGCATTTAAAGACACCTGAGTTTGGGACTTGCAAACATATAAATGTTTGAAGTGTTTTCCGAATATATACATGGTTCCTGCAGAATATCTTTGGGAGAATATGTTACAGAGGCCGTTTTTTACTTTAAATGGGGCTCTTTAACTGACTTAATGATACATTATTTACACAAATGTTTCCACCAAGTTTTCTTACAGCGGATATTTTTTCATGAAACATCTATTAAAAAGTTGTTTATTTTTGTTGTTTGGATGCAAATATAATGTGTTTGTAGCTTGTCGCAAATATAATATACTTGTGTGCAAACACAGTGTAGTTGCCACCCAATATTAATTAAATATTGCAGACACAATGACTAACAGGTTATACTGTATGGTTTTGTAACCCAAATGTGCTTCTGTTTGTTGGAAAATACTGAAAATAACAACATTGCAGACAACGAAGGAACAAAAAAACGGCAGATTTGCAATTCATTAAAACAATGCTGGCAAACGTATACATGGTTCCTGAAATATGTTACTGAAATATGTTTCAGCTTGTATAATATGCTGTTTGTGGAATAGTTTTGTACCAACATTTAAATTTCCATGTTTCCAGCTAAACCAAAATGACCCCAACATTGGTGTAGCGCCTGTTGCTAAATTTGCATCGACTGATGTTCCCTAACAATTTAGTTATTGCATTTTTTCTGTGCATACACAATCTGGACGCGCTAGTTAAATTTTCCAAACTATAAATATGGAAATGATATTCAATAACATGATTTGTATTTTATGTTCCTTTTTGCTGCTTTTGGTTGCCAAACTTGCTAAACTATGGTAATTTTGTGATAGGCTAGTTAAAACTGGTCTAGCAATGATTGAATTATATGAAAATCCGCAATGAATCAAAGGAAAATAAAAAATATATATTCAAGAGAAAGGCAGGAAAATCGAAATGATTTAAACGAGATGGATTGTAGCAGGAAGATGGAGGAGTTTTTAGATTTATAATAGACGAGGAAATTATACAACTAAACACGATTTTCAACTGTAAGTTACACAACTTTAATTCGAACTCGAAAATTATTATTGCGAATTTTATAAACGTAGTTGCATATTTTGTAAATTTAGTTTCAAATTTAAATGACTTTAATTGAAATTTATAACGTCATAAGATATACGTGCGGCATTTCGTCTAAATAGATCACAATAAAGATCGTATGAATACATTTCTTACGAATGCTTCGGCTTGGACTTTGGTGACTTGAAACGCAACTTAAATACACTGATAAACATCGACAACCAGTTGTAGTCGGAACAGATCATTGTCTAGAACGCCTAGGTGAATCAGTAAGCCTAGACGAACATGACGACTGGTTCTATTTTTTTTGATACATGCTGTATAATTCCTTAAACGGGATGCCATAAATTTCGAAAATTGTTGGAGATTTTAGATTTTTTGTGCGCCTTTTTTGTACTCAGGGATTCGTCAACTTGATCCCTCCAGGGGAGTCTTGGTCTTCCTATTTGTCATGTTCCTTCGAGTTCGATTTCGAAAACCCTTCGTGCTGGTTCGTCTGTCTTCATCCATTCTACAGACATGGCCTAGCCAGCGCAATCGCATTATTTTTGTCCGCTTAACTATGGACAATGTCTGGACATAGCTCATACAGCTCATGGTTCATGCGTCGTCGATCCTCGCCGTTGTGCACAAGAGGGCCATAAGTTTTTCGGAGTATTTTTCTCTCGAAGACTTCTACAGACATTTCATCTACTTGCGATAAGACCCAGGATTCTGCGCCATAAAGCAAGGCAGGTTGTATGAGAGTCTGGTATAGCTGGATTTTTGTTATTCGAGACAGTACTTTATCTCTAAAGTGCTTGCTTTGCCCAATATAACATCCATTCGCAAGCATAATTCTCCGATTGATCTCGAGGCTGATGTTGTTGTTCTTGTTTACGGCAGATACGAGGTATGTCCTATTAACACCCACAGAAAAATTAACCAAATTAGCCGTAACCGACTATATATGTTGTCACAGCCGCACTAGCGGTTATAACAACCGCGCTAGAGGTTGTCGCAACCTCACTAGAGGTTGTAACAACTACATTAGGGGTTGTCACAACTACACTAGAAGTTGTGACAACCGCACTAGAGGTTATTACAACCGCACTAGAAGTTGTCCCAACCGCACTAGGGATTGCCACAATCGCACTAGAGGTTATTACAACCGCACTAGGGATTGCCACTATCGCACTAGAGGTTATTACAACCGCACTAGAGGTTATCATACCCGCATTGGATGCTGTCACAATCATGCTAGTGGTTGCCTAGACCTAGCAGAGGTTGCTTTAACCAAAATCTAGTTGTGGGGACTAAATTCAGTCACTACCATCTCAATTCCCCGGTAGCATCCAGAATTTCAGTTGCATTCAAGTGACTGGCATTCGTTGGAGTTCGAGCAACAAGGTATTAATGTTTTTTCGAATTTCAATAGGAAAGTTTGAAGAATTTTGGTGACAACAGTTGCTCTTTAAGTATTCGATTAGCTGCTGCGTTTTGAATTTAGAATTATGTTATTATTTTGTAAAACAAATTGATATAATTTGAATTATAATTAATCTCTTTTGAATTTCAATTGATGTATGGTGATTTTTTCAATCAGACCATTTTAAATAAAGAAATTTTCAAATGATATTTTTGAAATATCAATTTATTTGGTTTCAAATGATATTTTTGAAATATAAATTTATATGGTTTCAAATGATATGTTTTAAATATCAAATGATATTCTTTGATATTTCATAGGGAAATTTAAAATAAAAAGTTGGTTGGTTGAAAAGGCTGCAAGACAGTACAGTGTCTAGCACACTTAGGCTAAAGAAGCCCATTGTGATACCTGCAGTTTCCTCTATAGTAACTGTTTACTAGTCGTCTAGCCAATTTGACATTTCAATGAATTTGTCTATAAGACGTACAGGACTATCCTTTAGGGCTACGGTGCTATCTACATGTGTTCCGAATATCCTACTTCTCAGTGCTGCCAAAGCAGGGCAATCCAAGAGACGGTGTTTCGTCGTTTCCTCGTCCTCTTCCATGCAGCAGCTACAGAGAGTGAAGTTTCTATGTCCTAATCTTAGAGCGTGTTTTCCTACAAGAC
The DNA here is from genome assembly GCA_963931995.1 of Phaonia tiefii. Taxonomy (NCBI): domain Eukaryota; kingdom Metazoa; phylum Arthropoda; class Insecta; order Diptera; family Muscidae; genus Phaonia; species Phaonia tiefii. The sequence goes on from OZ008369.1 coordinate 279,587,839, forward strand.
AATGTCCCGTAAGTGTTCCTATGATTTTGGATAACCTGCCACTCGGCAAGTTAAGTAGCTGCCTAGTGCTCTTCCTGTACACCTGTGGCAAGAGGACCCTGGCTTGTATGCAAGTTGAAGTAAGTGTCCACTTGTCCTTGAACATATTATCGGCCCACTGCCTGATCTGCAAACGGCAGGTAGAGATTGGCATACTAACACCTTCCATTGCCGGAAGAACCTGTGCCGTAGTACCCTGTCCAGCTAACGCATCCGCTACGCAATTTCCTGGAATGTCGCTGTGTCCCGGTACCCAGATGAGCCTGATGCCAAAATAATCTGCCATCACCCTAAGTGATGAGTGGCATTCTTTCACCGTCAGGGACGTAGCAAACATGGCTTCCAGGGATTTTATGGCAGCCTGGCTGTCTGTGTAGATACATATTCTCCGGAGGGTTGTGACACTACTTTTCAGTAGTTCATCAACCTTCAGTATGGCGGTAATTTCCGCCTGAAATACACTACATTGATCAGGCAGCTGGAAGGAGATATTTACATTTAGATCCGGTGAATGGACCCCATAGCCTACTTGCTCGTCCAACTTTGATCCATCCGTGAAAAATCTGATACTACTGGTGTCCCCTTCCAGTGACTTTTCCCAAGTACTCCTGTTCGGAATAGAAGCCCTTAGATTTGTCGCTGGTAGAAAGTAGGGGATACAATATTAAATTTTTACGGGAATAGAGTTGATCCGGTGTAACAATTCAGCATGTCCGGAATGCACCAATATCAAAACGCCCCAATCTCCGATTCTCACCCGGGATGTATGGGCTGCCGATTCGGCCATGAGATCAGGAGTACAGATGTTCAGGATAGCACTAAGTGCAGTGCCTGACGTCGTGCCCATTGCCCCACTAACGCTAATTAGTGCTGATCTTTGAATTATCATCAAGGAATTCAGAATATATTTCTTCTGGAGGGTCCTCCACCAACCTACGATGCCATCGAAAAGTATTGGTCTGACTATTGCCGTATAAATTCTCAAGGTGATCTTAGGAGACAGTCCCCAGTGCTTTCCTATCGCCCCTTTACAGCAGTAAAGAGCAACAGACGCCTTTTTCACCCTCTCCCCCACATTCGGTTTCCAAGACAGTTTTCTGTCGAGAATTATTCCCAGATACTTAACCTTTTCCGTCAACTGTAATTGTACCCCATTTACCGACGGCAGTTCAAATGCGGGCATTTTATATTTCCGAGAGAACAAGATAAGCTCGGTTTTAAGTGGGTTAAGTGATAGTCCGTTGTTAGGGCTTCAGTTCGAAATCAGACTAAGTAGGCTGGTTGTACGAATGCTAAGTAAATTGAGGTTTCTACCCGTACAGATGATAGTAATGTCATCGGCATAGGCAAAGACCTGGCATTCGGCCCTGTCAAATTCAAGAAGCAGTTCATTGACAGAAGTTAACCATAATGGTGGAGACAGAACTCTCCCCTGAGGTGTCCCCCTGTTAACGTTCCTAGCAATTGTAACACCACCCCATTCAGCTTTGACGGATCTATACACCAGAAGCTACCCAATTAGGTGTGCCACTAAGCCATCGACTCCTAGATTCCGTTACGATCTGAGCATCGCCGAAGGTTGAATGTTATTGAAGGCTCCCTTGATGTCCAGGAAGGTCGCCAGAGCGAAGACCTTATTCGCAAGAGAGTTTTCTATTATGCTGACTATAGAGTGGAGAGCCGTCTCAGTTGACCTGCCCTTGTTATAGGCATGCTGAGAACTCGATAAAAAGTTACACCTGTCTAATAAATGTCTGACTACATCTTAATTAGTTTTAACTTTTACGTTGATTTTTAAATTTTTCCTCCATCACTTAAAACTTTCCCAATATCCTGTTAAGTTTCACGTCTGGTATGAAACAGTATTTGACTTTATTCTACTGAGTTCTCTTTCTTTCTTTTCTTTACTTTCATGTGCATCTTCAATTCTATTTTTTCCCATAAATAGTATCTAGTGCAATTTCCTAATCGAATCACTGGCACATACGTTGCAATCCCTGCCTGCTGCAGTTGCAACCGTAATTAATGGGTCCAGTGAAAGGCAGCAAAGACCACAACAACGCTAAAGAAATCCATCTAAAGAACATTTTGACTTTTTCGAAATTAATTTCCAACATTTAATAGTTTACGTTCGCGCCATTCCAAATGTTGGCTCCATCCAACAACGAACAGGACGGATGGATAGTTGGCATGGTGATTGTTGCCCAAGTTTGGTGCTACAATCAATTGCCTCCGTCTTCCCAGCGTTTAAGGTCGGTATGTTTTTTTTTGTTTTTTTGTTTCTAATGGCGCGACACTGTAGAAAGTACGAGCACTGCTAGAATCGGTGGTTGCAAGAAAAATAGGCAACAACATCAGCATGTTCGTATATAAATCTTTTGTTTTTTCTTTTTGTTCCTTTAGTTTCGTTGTTCCAACAACCTAACAATCTCAGCAATTTATCATTTTCTAACGAGCGCCATGCCACGCAGAGGGTATAACAGGTTGTTGCTGCATCTGGTTGCAGCGAGACGACGAAGGGAAAGCCTTGTAGCTGGGCATATGTTGCAGCTACACGTCATGGCGTTGCATTGCATTCATGTTACACAGTGAACAACAATATCAAGAAGCCACACCAGAAAAGTACAATGTTTAATGTAGTGTGTGTTTTCAATGACACGTCTTTAAGATACTGGGAGAACATGCTACATTTCGTACATGGTGTAGAAAAGGGAAGGGCCTAGTGTGGAATATTGAACAGAGCTGGTAATTGAATTAGCAGATGTAGCACTGAACATAAGAGGAATAAACTGTGGTATAAATATATCGTAAAATTCAATTCTTATGACCGAAAAAATCATTATTTGTATACCAAGTTATCTGGGAAATACTTTCTCTATCACAAATATTTCATCTTCGAATTCTTTGTGCAAGTCGAAATCGCAAGAAACTTTCTATTTGATGGGTTACGATCTATAGGCACGGGTAGGGCAATCCATCAAAGTGAACACACGCAAACAACACACACCGTTAGCATCACATACGTGGTTGTTGTACAACAATAGTCTCTGCCTGAAAATAAGTATGATGGGATTGATGTAGCGATACCGAACAAACAAGCAGATCGTCGTCGCCAAAGAGTATTGAATAGTATAGAGAATTCATGGAACAAATTGTATGACTCAAAAGCACTGGCGAAATCTGGCGAATGATTGAAAACGTATTACTCTCTTTTTGTCATAACTTGGTCCATTCATAATTTTGATGTGAATCATTGATGCCTTTTGAAACATTTATGCTTTTTGTATTGTTTTATGTAATAACATTATCGAAATGGTGCATTTATATTGAAATATTCTACAAAAGAGAACAAGACTCGTTTATGATCTTTTACTAAGATTCTCTACAAGAGAAACGAGTGCAATAAGTTCTCTATACTATCCAATAATTTTTGTCATTGCTCTCTTTATGACAAAACGAAAACAATTATTTCAGTGAGCTAAATATTGCTTTATTTATTTTAACAATATTAGGTCTAATGTTAAAGCAGATGTAAGAAAAAAAAGCGCAATAGCAAAAGAGCCTTCAGCACAAAAACTATTCTTTTGTCATTTTCCAATGTAACATTTGCTAATGTGTTCATAGAAATCGAACAGGTACCGTGTAACAAAAACGTGTTAACACTTCACCTGTAAGTCCGAATACTCTTTGATTTGTTTAAATTTGAGTCTCAGTAATTCTAAAAATTGAAACTGCCGTTTAGAATTCCATGAAATAGAAGTTTTGAAAAAAAGTTTAGAAAAGTCCGAAAGAAATTGCGTCTTTCATTTTAAATGCAGAAAGTTACAATTTAATTTTGGGGATTTCGGAAAATAAGGAATTCAGTAACAAATTGGGAAAATTTAAAAATTCTAGTTTAGTAAAAAAAATTACATGAGGTGTCAGGGGACATCCGGTTGGAACTAAGTTCCTTTCGCTATACAGTATGTACTAGTTAGTTCCAACACGCCGAAGGCGCCATTGGGAAATAAGATAATTTAAATGGATCTTTAAGAAAATATACTTTTTGTAAAATGATAAAATTGTTTAAGAACGATTTTTTTATAGAATGTGTTTTGTTAAAAAAAAAAAACTATATTTTTAGGTCTTTTTTGTAGGAATATGTATTACATTTCCAAAAAGGTCATATTTTAAGGAGAGGTACTTCTTTTATTAAAAGCTAAAATTTTTTTAAGAAAAGGTACTATTTTTAAGAAGTACTTTCTGGAAGAAAAGGCCATAAGAGTGCACATTTTGTTTACAAAGAAGTACTTTTATTTAAGAACAGGTACTTTTTAAAGAAGTGGTAATCTTTTTAGGAAAAGGTTATTTTTTTTTAAGATGGAGTTGTTTCCAAAAAGGCTACTTATCTCAAGAAAAGAAAAGAAAACGTATTATATTATTTTTAAGAAAAGCAATTTTGTAAGAAAAGGTAATTTTTTAAGAGAAGATATTTTTTTAAGAAAAGGTTTTTTTAAGAAATGGGATTTTTTAGAATTGGTCCTGTTTTCAAGAATTGGTCAATTTTTAAGCGTTATTTTGTTTCACAAAAAGGGTACTCTTTAAAGAAAATGTAGTTAAAAAAAAGGCAATTTGTTGCAAGTAAATTTACTTTTTTAAGAAAAGGTACTTATTATAAAAGAAATTTATTTTTTTAAGAAACGCACTTTTTGCCAGAAACTTTACTTTTTTAAGCAAAGGTATTTCTTTCAGATAAGGTATTTTTTTTAAGAAAAAGAACTTTGTTTAAGAATATCAGCAGACATTTTTTTTGAGAAAATTTACTTTTTTTTAACAAAAAGGCACTTATTTAAGAAAGTTTCCTTTTTTAAACTTCTTTGCCATTTGGGTTTTCTAAACTTATTTTTATTGGGTTCAAAACTGCCAAATATACTAAATATTTGTTACAGGCTCCACCTAGAAAATTTCCCATTAAACAAGAAGTTTTACCACATACATATGTTAGTCTAGACACAAACCAAAGCAAAAGTACCCAATAGAGTTGATACTACTGGGTTGTAGCATAATAGTGTTAAGAAAAGTTGTTTATTTTTTTTTTCATTTAGCCCCCTTCTCGCTACTTCGTTCCAAATGTCTAAACAAAATAATGAATATAACAATTTTGATTCTAATGTGAAGCATGTGGAAAAAGTGGAATATTTTTCTTGATACTGTGAAACGGATGAATAGCTTTTTTTTGAATTCGAGAGAGCATTTTGAAATTAGGGTAAGGAATTTGTTTATTACATATCCATCATGTTACCCAAATCTTAAGGTATCAGCAGAAAGTCCTGTTTTATATCTATAATCCTTCACTGAAAAAATAGAGTTTGCCCTACTAGAGAAATTTATTTTCTTGCCGACGAATATTTTCATCGAAAGTAAGCTAACGCACACATTTATTCGTGTGACGAAAATGGAACGAATGCATTTCATTGCTGCTAAGTTCATTTCATATTTCTCATTGCTGTATTAAAATGTTGTTAGTTTTTTATTACTTTTAGCATTATTTTAGCATATTTTTATTACTTTACATTTACGTGTGCTCTTATCTTATACACTACTGTTCTTTCGAAATACGAAATTATCAAACGCTATGTTGGCTTTGTATTTCGACATTCAAATAGAAGTAATGAAAAGCAGACTAAAATCAAAATTGCAAGATATAAAAACATCATCAGCATTACAAGCAGCACCAGTATCAGGCAGTCAGACACAGTTGCCAACAGCAAAAGAAGCAACGGCGACAGCAAGAACAACCAACCTAATTTTTTCAGCAATGAAATCAACAACACCAGCACTAAATAGCAAAAGAAATTATCATTTGTACACTCTTGAAGGTCTTAACAATTGTTGCATGACATGATTTTATTACTGGCAACATCAGCAACAACACTTCGACCCAACAATCTAAAGGGTGGCGAAATTGCACATCAGCCGCCAGAGTGAATCAAAGCGAAACGAAAACTCAAAACAAGAGAAAGAGAGTCCTTGTGTTAACGAAATGGGAGGTCAATTGGAACATTTATTTCTTAAAGTTTTTCATTTGCATTTTCATGCATTCTCTTAGCTGATTTCATTAAAAAACTTTTTCACAAAGTCTCAGACCAGACCAGCAACTCCAGCCACCAGCAGCACAATCGCCGTCAAAATACTCTAAAATCTTAGGAATGAGAATTTTTTGTTTCTTTCTTGCCTTGATTTTACGAATTCTTAAGAAATTCGAACGCCCTTTTGGTAACACGATAGCATTTGTCGTATTAGCATTGAATTTAAGCAATTTTGTTGGCCAAGTTAGTGCGAGCAGTCCAAGGAGAGAGAGAAATCTAATAGTAAGCCAGAAGTTACAAATGAGAAAAACATCGTTCTCTTCAGAACTTTAAAAGGCGTCTCATGCAACTTTTGGTCTCCAACACGACAATGAAAATTATTTGGAAGTTCTTTCCAATTGTCTTAGCATTACTATTTACTAGCTAAGTAACTGCTGTGGTACATAAAAATATAAGTGTCTTTAGTTAAAGCATTGTCTTGGAATAATAGGCGTGTTTTTGTTACAAGCTAGCGATTATAGCTAACTTGCTAGAAACCAAAACGCCAAACTAGCGTTACATTTTGAAATATATATAGTTATCTTACTCTAACGCAAGGTTTGCAGTTACATTTGCATATGTATATCTTCCTCTCCTTGCCTTTGAACTCACAACAACGATATCCAACACTGTTTTTCTGATTTTTCCATACTGGCAACTTCGTGCCCCTTTAAACCGCAAACACATATAACCGTCTTGATCTAATTCCTGGTTTGTAGGTATTCTTGCAATCGTTTATTTTCTTCTCCTTGGCTTTGAAGTCTCAATAACGCTATCCAACACTAACTACACTATGGTAACTTTATGCCTGCTTATGATTTAAATGGAAGCGTTAATTTCATGTGTCGCTTAACCCCGCGTAGCTCTCCATACAAAATATATGATAATCTAAGCAAGCGGTGTAAACAAAAGACGCCTAAGTTGAGGATACCTCCAAATAACTGAAGTTAATCATATGTCGCCTTAGTGGCGTCCTGAGTCAGGCTACAACAAGTTGCCAGCTCAACAGTTGTTAACGCTATGCTATTATTTAAGCATTCATCATTTATTCATGTGCACTCTAATAATCAGTGCTGGTTAACGGCTTAATATAGTACATAAATCCCAGAGATTGCGTATTCGCAAGACAATACAGAGGATTAATGGTATTTAGTGCTGATTCTGCCCACTAAGGCCCTTTAAATTTTATAGCGTTTACCTCCGTTTATGTGGCTTGCCCAAACTACCAGTGTTGGACAACATCACAACGTTTCAAATTTTTGCAATATCTTTTGTCTATCGTGTTTTATTTTCGAGTTACATACATCTATTTGATTCTTTCTACGAATTCCTAATCACATTTTATTTTCAGTGTTGGTCAACGGCCTAATATAGTAAACTACGTCCCAGCGATTTCGTATTTAGCGCCATGTAATTCGCAAGACAATACAGCGGATTAGTGGTATTTAGTGCTGATTCTGCCCACTAAGGCCTTTTAAATTTTATAGCGTTTACCTCCGTTTTTGTGGCTTGCCCTAACTACCAGTGTTGGACAACATCACAACGTTCCAAATTTTTGCAATATCTTTTGTCTGTCGTGTTTTATTTTCGAGTTACATAAATCTTTTTGATTCTTTCTACGAATTTTCTATCACTTTTTATTTTCAGTGTTGGTCAACGGAATAACATAGCAAATAAATCCCAGCAATTTCGTATTTAGCGCAATGTAATTCGCAAGACAATACAGCGGATTAGTTGCATTTAGTGCTGATTCTAACCACTAAGTCCCTTTTACATTTTATAGCGTTTACTTTCGTTCCTCTGGCTTACCCTAACTACCAGTGTTGGAGAATTTAATAACGTTTCAAATCCTTCCAATTGATTTAGTCTATCGCGCTTTGTTTTCGAGGTACAAAAATCTATTTGATTCTTCCTACGAATTCTCAATCACATATTATTTTCAGTGTTGGTCAACGGCGTAATATAGTACAAAAATCCCAGCAATCTCGTATATAGCGCCATGTAATTAGCAAGACAATTCAGCGGATTAGTGGTATTTAGTGATAATTCTGCCCACTAAGTTCCTTTTCAACTTTATAGCGTTTACCTCCGCTTTTCTGGCTTACCCTAACTACCAGTGTTGGACAACTTCATAACGTTTTAAATTCATCCAATTGATTTAGTATATCTCGCTTTATTGTCGAGTTACAGAAATCTTTATGATTATTTCTACGAATTCTCAATCACATTTCATTTTCCACGGGTAGCACCATAGAGTAATGATGTATAGACACGCCAACTCTCTCAGTAAATTGATGGCATTTGGTGTGTTGTAGATGGACGTTGCATGTCGGAAAGTATTGCTCTAATATTCCCAGATAGAGGCAATGGCTCAAACCATCCACCAATAAAACAGCAACGTAATTCCGATTTGTGCGTTTAAAATATTTTATACAATTACATACTAACAATAAAATACACCAAAATAGTCCAAAATATGTTTAAATGTCCCATTTTTTAGTCAAAACGGCATGAAAAATTTAAGTCCACAATTTTTGTAATTCCACCTGGTGTAAGGTAATTTATGTCAACTAACTCTCTATCGCACCGACCGCACCTACCGACGAAAGAAAATGTCAGATGAGAACAATGGCAGCACTATATGTCATTACTCTATGGGTAACATGGCATTTTGTATGTGAGTTAAACAACCATTGTTGTACAACGTACATACTTGACAAAATTTCTTAAGCAATTTTGTCATTAGCTCCTCCATTTAATGTTGAACATACCAAGCCCTTGAGGGGCTTTACCACATTATAGGGACTATTTTCCTTCTTTTTCTCGAGAGTTTGTTATTATGAGTTTATTATGTGTATATTCTGTCGTTTCTACAATCAGTGATGGACAACGGAATAACATGATCAATACGCGGTTTCACGCGGTTTACCTGATTAATATCTTTAAGCGAATCCAGCTGACCCAAACAAGTTACTGCCTAATTCTTCCATCAACTATCATTTCAATCTTTCATTTCAGTCTATCATTTCAATAGTTTTCACTTCTGTTCTATGTTTCTTTTTGCATTAATATTTTCATTACAAACATTATCCGTGCTTTAACTCACAATCAGTGTTGGTTAACGGAAAAATACAAGGTTTTCCCATAACTGATGAATTCATGCAAACCGATAGTTGGCAGGCCCTTCGAATTTGTATTTGCATTTGCATTTTTGGGAACACTTGTCATGAATTGAAAAATTTTGAGAATATTTAGCAGCATTCTGGCTTCACCATATGTGACCTGCTCCACGAAAAGGGACCTACCTCTGTGCCGATTTTTACTTTTTGAGTGATTCTTATAGGAAAAAACGCTCTTTCAAATGCCGCAAACCGCAAGTTTCTACGTCGTTTAGTTTTTTTACAAATCACCTGTAAAGATGACCATAATTAATAAAAAAATTGAAAAATGTGATTTAAATAAATATAAATATATTATAATATTTGAAATTTAAAAAAGTTGAATATCAAAGGTACAAAATTACAAAAATATCAAAATTTTACACTTTTTTACTCCTAACACGCTTTTTTGGTGGTTCTTCTGTAGCGGAAAAACGAAGCGCTTTTTTTTAAACGCGTTTTTCTCAATAACTTCTTTTCGGCGCAGAGGCGCAGAGGTTTTCTAAATAGAAGTTTAGAAAGTTTTTCGTCTTGATTAGATCATCCAGCTAAGTTTATGGTAATACAATAACTCAATTAATCAATTGGGAAAATCTTGTGGGAATAAGTAACTGATATGGAGACAAATTCCAACAAAGATTCAAATTCAAATCAACAGGTATCCACAAATGCCACCATGTTCTACATTAATCACTGACTTATTTTGGTAGTTCTTTTAGTGTTGCATGTTACCAATATTGAGGTAGTTTTTGTTGTTGTTCTTGTGGGTGCTTGATGTCTACAAATTTGGGGAATTTAATGTTGGCCACAATAAGGCTAACAACAACAGCAACAGCAATACTACTATTGATAACTCTTTGCGAACAAAACGAACCATAGAGATGATATTTAGCGTGGCATATGAAATGAGGCAGACGACCATAACAACCACCGCCATAGGTGGTTAATCACCAATTAAACTCTACATTGGTAAAATTTGTAAATTCAAATGATTCCATTTTATTCAAAAACTCTTTGGTTGCCCTTCTTCCTCCATTTCCATCTCTTCCCATGTCTTGAGTCGTGTTTATGTTATTTGTCACTTGTTGTGGACTCGAGTTGGGCTTCCCTCGATGTAGTGGCGAACACTGATGTTGGGGATTAAATTGGTGGACAAGAGTTTCTTGGAAACCACAAGAGAAACATCATCGAAACAAAGCGAAATGAAAACCACACAAAAACGTAATTTCTTATTCAAATTCTTCTTAAATGATCTTAAGCCACAGATACAAATGCCGGGATCATTATTTTCCTATGGTGTTATAAATCTTCTTAAATGGTAGGGCATGTACCCTTAAATGGTGGCATAACACGAAACATGAAGCATATTACAAATGGCAACTGCAAATCATGACCAGTGCACCGATTTGAGGGTAAATTGAAGTGGCTATTTTTGAAGTATTTGGAAAGTATAATAGAGTACAAGTCAGCACTTGTAATTGGGTTAGGTTAAATCAACTTGTGATAGAGGATTCGAAGCATTTGTGCTGCGAGTCAATGACCCATTTCTAAGCATAAGCTTAAGCCAGCAGGTTTTATAATTCAAAAAAAAAATATAAAAAAAATTTTTTCTAAAAAGTTACCCTTAAGGACCCACTTCCAGCACTTGGTGGCAAAATTTTTTAATTTTGACCAACAATTGTAGCAAGAAACAGGGGTCAGAGGTCACGAATATGTGCTTGGATTTGCAATAGCTCTTCTAATTTCCCTTTGGTCCTGAAAGGGTTAAGGTGCGCTGTCCACGTTCTCGGGAGATACCTCAATTTTTCCTCAGTTTTCTCCAATAAGCTTAACTTATATTCTTCAGAGAATTTTTGGCACTGAAGGCATTGTATCGCCTGAGAGTGTTGCACCAGTAGTCCTCCAAAGTAGGGTAACTACAGGGCATGAGTTCAATCGTTTCGATACCCTCCTCGCACAGTCTACTCTCTTTTGCAACGACCTGCTTAACTTTTACACTTGTCTGCTCGCAAACTGCTAGTAAAGATACCCATGCGCCGTCTCAGTTCGAGTTTGTCTAGGTTTATCAGCCCTCTGGCCTTGTTCCTATTCGGGTATATCCACAGGATCTTTTGCGTTCTGCCCCCGCCAAATGCAAGTCATGTCTTAACGTCACCCGATCAATAGGTTAGACAGGAATTTTACTTGGCCACCTGTACCGCCGTACAAATACTTGTTCTCCTCTCGGAGCATGCGATACAAAAAACCATTTTGTAGGGAAATATAAATATGCATCACCCTTTCAGGGGCAGACTCCTCAAAAGGTTTAACCTCTACGTCTTCCAAAAAATCAATAATTGTTTTCAACTTTACTCAAATTTGGAATGAAATCTTTCAAAGATGTGCTGTTTGCTATGTTATAGTGATTATGTCTCTTCATGGAATGTTAAGTTCAATGAAAAATTATGTGGTCCGCGGACTCTTCAGTGCCACAGGTGTTGCAATCAGGTGACGGGACACCTTACACTTGGCCAAAGTAACAGCTGCCAGATATAGTGCGGTTTAGAATTTTCGTACTTTTTGGGTCCAGAGTTGTATCATGGAACCAATGTTTTTTCCTTCAAGTTTTAAAAATCCAGTAGTATGTAACATTACACCCTCCTCCCTTTCCTTACTCACATATTCTGTTGTCCAATTCTGCTGTCCATCTCAGATTCTTCTGCATGTGAGTTATTCTTATCCACACGTTGAAAAATACCGACCCCAGCAACATATTGCAGGAACCATGTACATGTTTGCAAGCATTGCTTTCGTGAATTGAAGATCTGGTGCTTCTTGTTCTTTATGATGACAGACAGCAGTCTTTTCAGTAGTTTTCAACAAAAAACCCTACATTTGGGTCACAAATATACGTATATTAATAACCTATTAACCATTGTGCCCAAACATGTGATATTGACCAGCAAACACAATATGTGTGGACACAAGCATACAATATGTTTGGACAGAATTATACGATAAGATATTTGCATCCAAACAACAACAAAATTAGGTTTTTTTTGCGTGTATAGAAAGATCCATCGATTATAGAAGGTTTGAAGTTTTGATTACCCTGAATGACGTGGACTATGAAGACTATTGTTATTTGAAATAACAAAGAAATACTAATATTTCAGCGTGCATTGTTTAACAACGGTCTTTATGACTTGAAAAGCTCACACAGTGATTGGTTTTTCATGAGTTTCCTCCAGGGATTGTAGTAGTGTGAATGTCTGGTCGATAGCTGATTTCTAGGTTTAAAGTCACACTGTTAAAGTTCGACTCAGTGCTGCAACAAACGATTTTAGTCTTTCGAACATTACGCTCGAGAGGACCTTGTATGCTGTCATCGTTCTGTAGTTAATCACTATATATATTAATATTGAAACCTCCTGCCAATATTGGAAACTCATGGCACAGTAACGCAGAGAAGTCATCTCTTTATATTCCCTACATAATCTGTACATATGCGACAAGATTCCAGGCCTGATCGCTACAAAAGGAAGCCCTGATCCATGGCCGTTAGGTTCACTTTATACTTTTCTACAAAAATTATGGACCTCATTTCTTCTTCTGTTATATTCAATTTTCTTCTTAAATAGAGGAGGTTCTCTCTCCGCTTCCCCTTATACGGCTCCGTAGCGCCTCGCGTTGCACCTGACTGAATCATTGCCATACGTGCAGCGTTATTTTCATCGGTATGTAGTTTATGCTAAAAACAAATACACTTGGACAAAGAACTGTGGTTTCTATTTAATTCAAATCTTGCGTACATTTTGGAATAATTGATCCTTGAATGTCTCGTATGCAACTCTGTCAATATTCTACTTAATTTACTTCTTACTCGTTCGCAATTGCTGTCCAACTAAGGAATATAAAATTGACTGGGAAAAATAACGAAACAAAAAGCGTTTGTAGAGCCAACGAACAATTACATTCATATGATGAAACCACAATACATATGTGGTCAGGCCAACGAACGTACTTCACCTTTACGATGAAACCGTTCCCTTCAGTCTATAACACTAGGTAACAAAATTAATGTCTATGCTCTTTCATTTGTTGTCTTCTTGTTGCTTTTGTTTTGCAATGGTTTTGTGAAAAATCTTCAAGCTACAGGAACATATTCATCGCAATAGTTAAATGTATTCATAGAAACAATACCGGGGCACAGCGACTTGCCAGGCAATTGCGTAGCGGATGCATAGCTAGACAGAGTACTACGGCACACCTTCTTCCGGTAAAAGAAGGTGTTAGTACGCCAATCTCTACCTGGCGTTTGCAGATCAGGCAGTGGGCCGATAATATGTTCAACGACAAGTGGAGACTGACTTCAACTTGCAAACAAGCCAGAGTCCTCTGGCCACAGGTGGACAGGAAGAGGACTAGGCAACTACTTAAATTGCCGAGAGGCAGGTTATCCACAATGATAGGAACACTTACGTGACATTGTGTTGTAGGAAAACACGCCTTAAGATTGGGACATAGAAACTTCACTCTCTGTAGATGCTGCATGGAAGAGGACGAGGAAACGACGAAACACCTTCTCTTGGATTGTCCTGGTCTGGCAGGACTGAGAAGTAGGATATTCACATTTAATTAGCACCGTAGCCCTACAGGATATTCCTGTAGGTCTTATAGACAAATTCATTGAAAGGGCAAATTGGCTAGACGACTAGTCAATAGTTGCTATAGAGGAAACTGCAGGCTTCTTTAGCACAAGTGTGCTAGAGAGCGTGCTGTCTTGCAGCCTTTTCAACCAACCAACCAACAATGAACCATATTCATCACTGCAATGCAACATTTTCGTCACAGGGATGAAACTGTTTCTGGTAATTTAGGGGGACGAGAGCAAAATCGCCCTTGCAAAAAAAAAATTAAGTTCCTGCGATCAATCAGGATACAATCCCAGGGGTCCACTATCGTATTTTTAATATTCGGATTGCTTCGGTCTTTGATTGCCTATACTTTTCGTCAAAATTTAATTAATTTTGCACAAAAGCATTGAAAATATTTAATTTCAAATTTCAATATATGGGGAGCCCCACGTGAACTCAAAGCTCAAACTATTTCACAGTACGAAAGTTATATTTTAAAATCTCCAACCAAATCCTTTATAACATTTTTAATTGAAGCCCATCAAAATCGTACACCTTCAATACAACCCACAATAACCTAATCCAATTTTCGGCAAAATGCTGCTTGCTCTCCACCTCGTCAAGGACTTTACAGATGTTTGTGTAAAGACTAACATTTGACACTAATTGAACCTTAGATTTATATCGGAGTGAACAAATTTAATTTTGAGTTAAAACAAAATGACAATGCTTAGTATTTCATATATTGACGTATGGAAGGAACAACAACCATTTCCCAAAATTTCGAGGATTTAAGAATTTTTAGCAACTACATATCACATCATCTTCATCCGAATCATACAACATCATATCCACCATCTTTACGGTGAACATGCAACCTTTAACATCGGCATTACCCCAAAATGTGGACTCATCAGTATGATGGAATTTGTGGCTGCAAACGAGGAAGCCAGTAGTAACAAGCCAGCAACGAACGATTTGAGGCTAAATATTGGTTGAACCAAAGGTAAACAAAGCGTTGTGCCACACAACATCCCACCACCATCATCATCATCATCATCATCTATGATCAAATGTTTGTGGAAACAAGGAGGATGATGTGATGTGGCAGTGAGGGAGGACAACCACTGTGCCAAGTAGGAGAGGGGAGCTGTGCTGAGTGAACATCACCTCAGCTCACTCTCCTCACGGCCAATCAATTTAAAACCGATGTTAATCTGATGGTATCGTTTTGTGCCCTCAAGTTAAAAATTCGTTCGTTCGCTCGCTTGATATTCCAACATCCCAATTTTCAATTTAAATGCAAAAATCTCACCACAAAACAGTTTCATCTTCAAACTACGATACAAACACCCCACGACATAACTGTAAACCCGAACAAGGCAATAGCAATGGGCCAGAACAACGTCGAGGAAGAAGGACTCATGGAATTGATTGTACTACGTACAACTTGGTTGAAATGAATTGGGCGTTGTAGCCAACGTAATTTTTGCTGCGATGAAAGAGAAGATATAGCATTCTGTTTTTTTTTACATGAACAGTTTAGAAGTTCTAACAATCACGGTTTGAATACAACCAATCCATTCATTTGGCCCAAATCGTTGAAATGGAAAGAGGAAGCAAACCTTTAGGGAGAGAGTGGAAGTAACAGTATGGCCGCAGACAGTACGGGAATTTCTGTAACATGAGATCCGCAGCGGCTGGGAAACGTCAACCATATTGCCAAAGGTTTAGCTGGAATCATGAGATGCACTGTTACATTACAGCTCCCACTTTAGCCTGCTTCATTGCACTTCTAGTTGTTAAATGTGAAGCAACCAACATTCAGTGCTAAACATCTTCCCAGTGACCACAAGGCACTGAAGCAAACAGTTAGTTGGATTACAATCTTGCTGCGCGAAGGTGTGGTGGCAACTAAAACATTTCACTTTAATGAAATGTTTGTCATCACGGAGGTTAATAACTAGGAAATGTCGCAAAGCTGTGGAGAAATTGTACCATGGAATACAAACCAAAATTTACCAGTGTGTCAGCCATGGTTAATTTCAAGACTTGGAATGAAATGATAATCAAATGAGATAAATTTTGGTTTATCAGCAGTAACTTGAATTTAATGTGCAGACATTTCAAAACGGACCAATTACACTATAGAACAATATGAAACTTTTTCTAAAATCACAAGGTTCTGGCAACGGATTCTGGTAGAGGGGGTAAGTAAAATATACATGTATCGGAGTTTTGAAAGTTTAGGTCATCTTTTTTGTTAAAGGGTGGGGTGGGTGTGAAATTTTTCCCCCTTTTCACATTCTTATGATGAATTGGCATAGGCAACCATGTTATCCTTACATTTTGGGTATAGGATGTGTTCAGCAATTTAACGTAAAAATTTACGAGAAATACTTTTGTGGAAAACTTTAAACCTCTACCGCCTCAATATATGGGTATTTTTTGTTCTTTTTGTGGAGAAGGGTAAAAACACCCCTAACGTAGGGGTGTAATGGTTTAAATGTACTACACAAATATTCCTCATAATATTCTAAATAAATTTCTTATCATACCAAAGCTCAGAACTCAACTTGAATGACAAAAGTAAGTCAAAGTTGGAAATCCACTTAAAGGTTAATTTCGTACTTATTCCGAGTTGGCTCCAAAATGACCCACAAAACTCAATTTTTGGAGATTAATGTGTATTAAAAAAAATTCTATGTAAAATGGCACTATAAGTCACCGAACAAAAGAAAGCTGAAGATTAATATCTATAAATAACAAATAAGAGAAAATATTGTAATTTATTCGCATTGCGCTAATTAGGCGCTCCATACTTTTTCGGATGCACTTTGGCTGATAAGATCAGTCGGCCTGCAGCAAAAAACTATGAAGGAAGTCTTTCATGCTAAAAAACATAAAGTAAACTTTGTTAGTGGGATATTATTGTGCCACACGAAAACATGAATTCAGAGTATTTATTTTCCTATCTCAAATACTGTATATAATTTTCTTTGCAGTAAATAAAGAAAATGAGAAACATTTACAACAACTGACATTGAAAATCAAGCAAACAACGTTTACGAGGAACAAATAATAATTTCGTTAACGGTTTTTTTTATACCGAAAACTTGTGACGGTAACTTTACATGTTAAATATTGAAAGTACTTGAGTCCTTGTGCTATTCAATATAATATATTTGAGAAACAATGATGTTCTAATATATGTATTTGTGATCCAACTACAGCTTTGTTTGTGATACAAATACAGCTGTGTTTGGTGCACTATTTACTTAATTTTTTGTGGAAGGAAAGTATATTGCAGGTGCCTTTTTCTCAACGTGTAATTGCAATACTTTTTCTTTCAAACAAATTCTCTCAACACCGCGACAGCAGAATTTTTACGTTACTTTTATATTTTGGAAGGAAGTGCCTTGTCGCACGTTGCGGGATGCGGACTAAATGAAAAATTTTTAAACAACTTTTTTTAACTACTTTATTACAACCCATTATTATCAACTATATTGGGTACTTTTGGTTTGGTTTAAAGGGAAGTGGAGCCTGTGTATTACGTATTGTAGTTTTGAACCCAATAAAAAGTACATTTAGAAAAGCTACAGTCCAAGACTGGCAAATCCATGAAATACAACTCAGAGCATGGAATTACATTAGGCAGCACACTTACTCTTACACTCGTACTTTTTGTTTGGTTTGTGTCTTTGGGGGATATTTTTTGTTTAAAGGGAAAATTTCTAAGTGGAGCCTGTTTCTTACATATTGTAGTACGAACCGAATAAAAAGTAAATTTAGAAAAGCCAAAGTGAAAGCAGTTTAAAAAAATAAAATTTTCTTAAGTGCGTTTTCTTAAAAAAAAGAAATTTTCTGAAAAATAAAAATATTCTTAAACAATCTACCTTTTCTTAAAAAAATACCTTATCTTAAAGAAGTACCTCTGCTTAAAAAAATAAATTTTCTTACAAAAAGTACCTTTTCTTAAAAAAAGTAATTTTTTTAAATAAGTACCTTTTCTTAAAAAAGTACATTAACTTACAACATATTGCCTTTTCTTAAAAAACTACCTTTACTTTAAAGAGTACCTACTCTTAAAATTGTACATGTTCTTTCGTAAAATAAAGTTTTTCTTCAAAAAAATATACCTTCTCGTAAAAAAAATCAATTATCTTATCGTATCTTATCTTATTATATCTTATCTTATTATCCTTTTCTTAAAAGTACCTTTACTTAAAAATAAAATAATACCTTCTTCTTCTTTTCTTGAGATAAGTAACCTTTCTGAAAATAAGTAAATTTTCTTAAAAAAAAACCTTTTCCTAAAAAGAGTACCACTTCTTTAAAAAGTATCTGTTCTTAAAAAAAGTACTTCTTTGTAAAAAAAATTCATACTCTTAGGCTTTTTTTACAGAAAGCACTTCTTATTAAAAATTGGAGCTTTTAATAGAAAAAACATTAGCTTTTAATAAAAGAAGTACCTCTCATTAAAGAAAGGACCTTTTTTGGAAATCATAATACATATTCTTACAAAAGGGACCTAAAAATATACTTTTTTTTAAAATACATTTAATAAATAAAAAATTTCTTAAAAAAGTTTGTCATTTTACAAAAAGTATCTGTTCTTAAAGATTCATTTAAATTATAGTATTTTTCAACAGTCGCCTTAGGCGTGTTGGAACTAACTAGTACATAATATATAGCGAAAGGAACTTCGTTCCAACCGGGTGTCCCCTGACACCTCATGTGATTTTTTTAAATATATTTTCCTTTTAATATAATAACTGTTTTTACAATTTTAGGAGTAGATTTGTATATGAAGTTATTCTGTGGTAGTCGTGTTGCGATTCATAAGAAATGCAGTCGCAACAACCTGGAGTTTCATAAATACGTTTGCGGCAACCAAATTAACACTAAATTCGATTATCGTCACCGTTATGACAAATCTGGTTGTCTCAACAACCTTATAGTCAAATTCGGTTGTCACAACCAACATACATCAAAATTCAGATGTTGCTGCCAATTGATTCAAAATTCGATTGCTGCAACCAAACTGATGCGAAATTTTATTGTAGCATGCGAAATTATAGAAAAGTTAGTTGTACACACCTATATAATTAGAAATTCAGTTGTAGCAACCGAAACTAGTATTATGATGTCAGTGTCTTTGGCGGGAGTTTCAGTGGTGGGAATTAAATTCAGTCGTGACAACCTCAATATTGAAAGTACTTGAGTCCAAACACGTTGTGTGTGCTATTCAATATAACATATTTGAGAAACAATGATGTTATTATATATGTATTTGTGATCCAAATATAGCTTTGTTTGTGATACAAATACAGCAGTGTTTGGTGCACTATTTAGTTAATTTTCTGTAGTAATTTTTGGTGAAGGAGAATGTATTGTAGAGGACTTGCTTTCAGCATGTAATTACAATATTTTTTCTTACGTTTTTTTGATAAACACAAACAAATTCGTTCAAAACCGCGACAGCAGAATTGGTACCTTCCTTTTATATTTTTGTATATATTTTCCTTTTAATATATTAATTGTTTTTACAATTTTAGGAGTAGATTTGTATATGAAGTTATTCTGTAGTAGTCGAATAGCGATTCCATTCGGTTGCACCAACAGTTTTCATAAGAAATTCAGTCGCAAGAACCTGGCATTTCATAAATAAAGGGTCCGCCATCTAACGTTTTTTTTTCAACTAGTGCTTATTTCGTGAATGGTAACACTTAGCTCATGTCTGATTTGACAGATAATTAGTTGTATCCTTCCGCTGAATATGGTTGTGTATACGCTTGAACAACGCTGGGAAATATGGGAAAAATGGGCCTGCGATCGACTTACAGAAGATGCCGATTTTGCCAAAAAAAATCATCTTTTCAGATGAAGCCCATTTTGATCTTGGCGGGTATGTAAACAAGCAAAATTGTCGCATTTGGGGCACAAAAAACCCGCACGCATACATTGAAAAGCCCATGCACCCAAAACGAGTCACTGTTTGGTGCGGATTTTGGTCCAGAGGCATAATTGGGCCATTTTTCTTTGAAAATGAGCAAGGAGTGGCCGTTACAGTCAATGGCGATCGTTATCGCACCATGTTGAACGAATTTTTGTTCACAAAAATTGAAGAGGAGGATATTGGCGACATTTGGTTTCAACAGGACGGCGCTACGTGCCACACAGCCGAAGCTACACTCGCTGTTTTGCGCCTTGTTTTTGAAGATAGCATTATCAGCCTCAGAGCTGATGTCGTTTGGCCACCTCGGAGCTGCGATTTGACACCGTGGGACTATTATTTGTGGGGTGCCTTCAAAGATAAGTGTTACGCCGACAAGCCAGAGACAATCGACGCTTTAAAAGACAATATTCGTGAAGCCATTGGTGAAATACAGCTGCACACAATCGATAATGTGCTTAAAAATTGGACCGATCGTGTTAGCTACTGCAGGGCCAGCCGAGGCAGCCATTTGAATGAAATTATTTTCCATTATTAACCGGAAGGATTTTACTTTCAAATAAAAAAAGAAATTTGAGAAAATATTCAGTAGTTTTTTTTTATAGGATTTTCAAAAAAAAAAAAAGTTATTAGGCGGACCCGTCATCCAACCGCCCATCTGCAATACACCAACATTTCTTTCGGCGGCGGTCACCTCGCATAGTGACGGCGACACTATCGAGTATATGGCCATGAAAAAGCTTCTTAAAATACCGTTCGAAATCGGTGTAAAACTGTAGGTCCCAATCAGTGAGTGAAAACCGGAAAGCGTACAGCTCAGTGATTGTGAGAAGTTCTCCCCTGTCCTTTCATGGGATGTAATAGGAAACC
This sequence comes from Phaonia tiefii, assembly GCA_963931995.1. Lineage (NCBI taxonomy): Eukaryota > Metazoa > Arthropoda > Insecta > Diptera > Muscidae > Phaonia > Phaonia tiefii. The sequence goes on from OZ008369.1 coordinate 279,608,588, forward strand.
ATTTATGTATTTATTTCAGTCCAAGTATATAGACTAATCGTATCGCTCCAGTTGTAATGCTTTTAATGGCAAATTCGGTTGTCGCAACAGATTCAAAGCCAAATTCGGTTGATGCAACCGAATCAATTCCAAATTCGTTTGCTGCTACCGAACAGATTCAATATTGCAGTTGCGGATACTAAATTCAGTCCTGACAAACCTAATTCAGAATTAAACATTGTTACGGCCTTTGTTGAAACAATTACTTCGGTCCGTGTGGTATGTCACCGAAGGCGTAAGTACCCATTTTGGGACTGTAACTTTTTACTCCTATAGTAATTTAGTACAAGTATGTAGATTTACCGAAAACTCCAGATGCAATGCTTTAGCAAAATAAAAATCTATACGATAACTAAGTGTTAAGAAATAATTTCATAAATGCGGTTGTGGCAAACGAATTAACACCAAATTCGGCTGTCGTCATCGACTTTGGTTGGTTGTCGCAACGGGTTTAAAGCCTAATTCGGTTGTCGCAACCGACATAAATCCACATTCAGCTAAACGATTTGATTAAAAATGCGAAATTATAGAAAAGTTAGTTGTACACGGCTAAATAATTGGAAATTCAGTTGTCATAATCGAATCATTTACTATACGAGTTCGTTTGGAAGGCATTTTAGTGATGGGAACTAAATTTAGTCGTGACAACCTCAATTCGGCTAACATACTGGCTGTCAGCCAAGATTTCAGAACCCATTTTAAACCTGTAATATTTTACTTACTTACTTATCCGGTCTCGGACAACCCCGGGGGGTCAGGGACCTTACAAAACGAAGATAACATATTTCGCCAACCAGTTCGATCTTTTGCTTTATCTCTCCAGTTGGCAATACCAAGTGTACGCAGGGATTCGTCAACCTGATCCCTCCAGCGGAGTCTTGGTCTTCCTATTTTTCGTCTTCCTTCGAGTTCGGTTTCGAAAAGCCTTCGCGCTGGTTCATCTTCATCCATTCTACTGACATGGCCTAGCCAGCGCAATCGCGTTATCTTGATGCGCTTAACTATGTCGATGTCAGGATAAAGCTCATACAGATTCATGCGTCGCCGATACTCGCCGTTGTGCACTATAGGGCCATAAATTTTTCGGAGTATTTTTCTCTCGAAGACTCCTACAGATGTTTCGTCTGCTTGCGATAGGACCCAGGATTCTGCGCCATAAAGCAAGACAGGTTGAATGAGAGTCTGGTACAGCTGGACTTTTGTTACTCGAGAGAGGGCTTTATCTCTAAAGTGCTTGCTTAGCCCAAAATAACATCTATTCGCAAGCACAATTCTCCGTTTGATCTCAAGGCTGACGTTGTTGTTTTTGTTCACGGCAGATCCGAGGTATATAAATTCGTCCACTACCTCGAAGTTATAACGGTTATCAACGTTCACGCTTTGGTCTAATCGCGTGGAGGCCCTGTTCGTTGAAGCCATTAATTTTGTCTTGTCCTCATTCACCGTCAGACCCACTTTTGCTGACTCCTTCTCAATTCTCGAAAAAATATGTAATATTTTAGTTCTGCAGTATTTTAGTCCAAGTATGTAGATTTATTTAAAAACTCCAGTTGTAATGCTTTAGCAAATAAATAATCTTTTGGTAAACTACGTTTTAAGAAATAGTTTCATACATGCGGATGTTACAACCCAACTAATTCCAAATTTGTTGTCGCCACCGATGTGAAGCCAAATCTGTTTGTCGCAACGGGCTTAAAGTCAAATCGGTTGTCGCAACCAACATCATTCCAAATTCAGCTGTTGCAAACGGTTGTTACAATCAAACTGATCCCAAAGCTAGTTATCTGAACCTAGATAATTATAAATTCAGCTGTCCCAACCGAATCTATAATGTTGCGATTTTCTTTGGCAGGAATTTCAGTGGTGGTAACTAAAAAGTCGTTATACCCTCAACTCGGCTGGCACACTGACAGTCATCCACGACGTGACGACCGTTTTAGAGACTATGACATATTAGTCCTATAGCATTTTAGGCCAAGTCTGTAGATTTAACTTAAACCTCCAGTTGTAATGCTTTAGAAATGTAATAATCTGTGATTCGAAATTCCAGCTGTGGAAACTAAAATCAGTGTTAACAGCCTCAATTCGGTATTTACGATTGTTCAGCCTTTTGGCAAACAATTTTTACGATGATTGTAGAGCCAGAGTGTCAGCCACGGCGTGAGGACCCATTTTAAGTGTGTAATATTTTAGTCATAACTAGGCTGTTTTAATTCAAGTCTTTGGAGTTATACAAAAGCTCCAGTTGTAATGCTTTCGCAATGTAATATAGTTTAGGTTTACTACGTTTTAAGAAATAATTTCATTAATGCGATTGCTGCAATCGAATTAACGCCAAATTCGGTTGTCGCAACAGACTCAAAGCCAAATTCGGCTGTTGCAACCGAATTGACTCCAAGTTATTTTCTTGCAACCGAACTGATTCCGAATTCAAGTTGTGGAAACTAAATTAATTTTTAACAGCCTCAATTCGGAATTTCTTACGATTGTTCAGCCTTTTGGCAAACAATTTTTACGGTTATTGTAGAGCTAAAGTGTCAGCCAAGGCGTGAGGACCCACTTTGAGTGTGTAATATTTTAGTCCTAGACTGTTTTAATTCAAGTATTTGGAGTTATATAAAGGCGCCAGTTGTAATGCTTTCGCAATGTAATATTGTTTAGGTTTACTACATTTTAAGAAATAATTTCATTAATGCGATTGCTGCAATCGAATTAACACCAAATTCGGTTGTCGCAACAGAGTCAAAGCCAAATTCGGTTGTTGCAACCGAATTGATTCCAAGTTTATTTCTTACAACCGAACTGATACCGAATTCAAGTTGTGGAAACTAAATTCAGTTTTGATAAACCCAATTCGGAATTAAAGGTTGTTACAGCCTTTTTTCAAACAATCTTTTTGGTGAGTGTAGAGCCAGTGTGTCACCCACGGCATGAGGACCCATTGTGAGGCTGTAACTTTTTACTTCTATAGAATTTTAGTTCAAGTATATAGATTTATCTAAAAGCTTCAGTTGTACGAGTAATACTTTAGCAATATAAATAATCTTAATACAAACTGTTTTTAAAGAATAAAAATCGTTTCATTTGTTATTCTACGTTTAAATCCGTAGCTGTGTTTGCTTCTCCATAGACAATTTGTGGGAATTGTTCCATTAGAAACCTCCAACTCACTACTGCAAATTGCGATAAAGATTATAGCCATTGGAAGTAGAAGAATAGCCAAACTAAAAGTACATAAAAAACAAACTTCAATTTTTCATTTGGTTGTCGCTGGCTGAATTTATCTAAATTGGAATTTTTATATTTAATTAATCGTTCACTACAGTTCAGAGTTGTTTTGCTTTGTTTTTGGTAAAATGTTCTCGTACCCTGACATCTTAAAATTAAAGACTTTATCACGAAATGACAATTGTTGGGATTACGTGTTTTTTTTTTGATAGAAGCCAAGTTTGTTGTTTCTGTTGGTTACTAAGTATGGCCACTGATAGCGCAACGGTGCTGGTGCGACCACATTTTTCTCTTCAACTAGCTTGTTAGCTTAGCCTTATGGTAACGGTAATATTTGGCCAATTTCAATAAGGGCACTTTGGACGGTATTCAGCAGCAGAAGCAGCGATACTGTCACAGATGCAATATGGTTTGCTCTCCTTAGATTTCGATTAAAGTTAATATGTATGAGATTTCCTTCGATGTCGATGTCGCTAACGTTGTTTTCAGATTTACAATTACATTTACATTAGAAGTTGAATTTTTAATTTAATTTTTTTTTTAGTGGAGGGTTGGCATGTGGGGGAATTTACTGATTGAAAAGGGGAGATTGTCCAAATGTTGCAGGAGTTAAAAATTTTGCAATCACTGATTTAGGATGAGAGATAAAATTTCAATTTTTTCTTGTGTGAAGTCAAACATTTCATGTAATTTGCACACAAATTTATGCTTAATGCCGTTTGCTGAATGTTCCGAATTGCCTGTGTTGTACGGGGATTCGCAAATTTGTTATTCATAGAGTTTAGTTGGAAGTTTGGTTTAATTCCTTTTTTTTTTGTCGTGCTCGCTTGTAAGTGACACATGGGATTGTTACAATTGATGTTGCAACATTGATATGCAGAAATTGGGGGAATGATTTTCTGGTTGGTGGTGGAGATTACTAACGTAATATAGTCGATTATTAAGGCCTTCAGAAATGGTTACTTTTTATTAGGCAGGACAATGCCGCATATAAAGAGGAAGGTTTGATGGATTACAATTTGAATAAAATATCTATTTAATGAAATGTGAGGAAGGTATCGCAAGAATGTAAGATGGGAAGGTACCAGACTAATACAATTAGATTAGCTGTGGGTGGTAGTCTATGACCTACTTACTTATACGTAGTGCTCATTGTAATACCACGAACAAAGAGAACATGTTCAGTTCATTATTCCTCATCGTTACCGCTTCCACAGTAGTCATGCGCCGTGACCTATAGTCTCACCGTATACCTAACAATTAAACTCTGTCCCGTTAAAACTGAAACAAGCATTGATACCTTAGGCCGTGCTAGATACTGAAGGATTTATGGATATCCTCGTATCAACTACACGCTGAAAAATAACGGTCTCTCTAACATATTCTCCCACACATATTCTGCAGGAACCACGTATATGTTTGGAACACACTTCAAACAGTCATATGTTTGCAAGTCCCAAACTCACTTGTACTTAAATGTAAACAGCATCACGTTTACTGGGAAACATGTATGCTTTTACGTGAAAACATAAGCGTTATTCATCCCGAACACCCGCGCATAAACATTTCAGCAAACACAGCTGTAGTTGTGTCACAAACACAGACGTATATGGTTCGCAAACATATATATTAGAACACATTAATCATTGTGTTTCAAATATGTAATATTGTAATATTGAATAGCAAACACAATGTGTTTGGAAAGAAGTATATTGTATTTGCTGCAAGCTCGAAACACAGTTTATATTTGCATTCAAACAACAAGTACTTGCAAAATATGCGTGCAAGGACCTAGGAGTTTGACAACATATTTCAATTCCTGAGGATCCTGTAAGTTGGTTGAAATGTCAAATGGGTATCGCAAGAATGCAAGTTCGAAATGCACCAGAGTAATACAATTAGATTAGGTGTTGGTACCAGCCTATAAACTACTCATTTATACGTATTAATTCAATGTGATACCGCGAACAAACTAGCTCCACCAAAGAAATATTTAGTTTGCTGCAATAAGATTTTGTCTGCATTTATCGCAAATATTTTTCACTGGCCCCCGAATAGAAAGAAGTCCGTAGTAGGAAATCTCCTGCCGGCTAGTGCTGGACACGTGAAGAGAAGATAATCCATGAATTCTGTCTCTTGCTCATCGTTACCGCTCCCACAGAAGTCATTTTCCATCAGAATATGCGCCGTTAAAATTGAAACTAGTACTGATACCTTGGAGCGGGTAACAGACAGCCCACTGTCGCCCAGATTTTCCTTGAGCGTAGATAATCTGAGACGCTCGACCACCTCCCCTGCATTATCGCCTGGGAGAGTTCTTGCAAAACATTCTTGCAACTAATTGGGCGTTTGCCAACACTTCATTTCCTCGGATCTTCATTTGCCTCGGATCTGCCGTGAACAGGCGCAATTACGTCGGTCTAAAAATTAAGCTATGAATTGTGCTTGCGAACAGGTGTTATCTCGGGATAATCAAGCACTACTGGGATAAGACCCTCTCTCGAGTAAGGAAGATCCAACTATATCAGTGTCTCATACAACCTGTCGAGTTTGCATTCTACTGATATGCCCAGATAGCGTAAACGGCCTAATTTGATTCGTACAACTACGTCAATGTCGGGATACAGATTGTACAACACGTGGTTCATCCGTCATCGATACTCACCCTATTCTATTATCGGAACAGTGATGTTTCCGCAGCAAGCAATATGACGAAGGATGCAGTGCCTTAAATCAAGACAGGCTGTCCGAGAATCAGATATAGTTGGATCTTCGTTTCTCGGGAGACAGTTATAACTCTGAAGTACTTGCTAAGCCCGACATAACACCTGTTAGCAAGAACAATTCTCCCTTTGATTTCCAGTCTGACTTATTGCTTCTGTTCACGGTAAATGCGAGGTAAATAAATTCGTCCGCTATCTCGAAATTATAACGGATATAAACGTTCACCCTTTCCTCCAAACGGATGGATGTTCTGCTCATCGAAACCATTAATTTTGTCTTGTCCTCGTTTACTTCCATAGCCACTTTTTCAGACTCCTTCGTCATTGTCGAAAACACTCCAGTAACCTCTCAGAGATTTTTCCAGTGATGTCTAAATTATCAGCATACGCGAGCAGCATGTGACTTTTGGAGCTGATGGTTTATTGACTTCACTTGGTTTCTTGGTTATTGGTATCACCGATGGTGTTGACTGCAGCATTTCTCATAATGATATCAATGCATTGAAGCAATTGCATGTTTGGGTGTCGCCCCGCCTCATGTCTCGCCGCATACTTAATGATTCGGCGAGATCGTTATCAATCTTAACAGAGGACTGCGTGTTGGTCAGCGTCATTCTACAAATGCGTGTCAGCTAAGTAGGAGTACAAAGCTCCGACATAGCTTGGTACAGTTTTCCCCGTTTCGTGATACTCGTGGGAGGCATATAATCTACAAAGAGATGGTAGTTATCGATGTGTCTTTCGTGGGTCTTCTCTAGGATTTATCGTAATGTAAATATCTGGTCGACAGTTGACTTTCCAGACCTAAGGCCACACTGATAAGGTCCAATCAGACGTGCAAACAACGGATGTAGTACTGCGCACATTACGCTCTAGAGGACCTGGTCTGCGATGGATATAAGCTTATTGCACTATAGTTGGTATATATACTCGGGTGGTCTTTCTTGAAAACAGGACACAGTATGCTAAGACTCCAATCGTCGGACATGCATTCGTTTAGGCGTATATTGCAGATAGGCGGTGCATGCACAATTCCAAAACATAGCCGCCAGCCTTAAATAGCTCCTCCGGTTGTCCGTCAGAAGCATCGGCTTTGTTGTTTTTAACTCGGCAATTTGCAGTTCCAACTTCGCTTTGGATAGGAGGGGGGCAGTCGCCGCCACTTTCCGGAATTAGCTCAACACCGCCATCTATATTGAAGTCTCCTGGGCCAAGTAAATCAGAAAAGTGATGTCTCGATTATCCCAGCATTCTCTGTAAATCTGCGACAAGATTCCCGTCCTTATCTCTGCAAAAGGTATGTCCTGTTGCACTGCCGTTGAATTGAGTTTTGTACTTTTCGGAAGAATTTACGGGTCTCATTCTTCCTTCTGTAAGATTAAATTTTCTCACTCTCGCGCTTTCGCCACAACCGTTTTTCTCTCCTTAAATAAACAGGTTTCCTCTTCTACTTATACCGCTCCGTCGGTTCACGCATTGAAACTGACTGAAGCATTGCCATATGTGCAGCGATCGTTTCATCACTTGCCCTGCGACACTCCTCTGTGTACCATGGTCTTTTAGCGCTTTTTCATAACAAGGTACGGTCTCTGCAACTGTTCTCAAAGTGGGGGAAATATACTTCCACTGCGCTTCAGGATCATGAGGCGGGGGTCCGTTCTGCGCCAGTATCTGAGTGAGCTTCTCTACATAGGCCGTGGCTATATCTAGTAATTGCAGCATTCCGATGTCCAGCATTCCATATTTCTGGTTTAGTGCGACTTTCGCTCTGCTTAACCTTGTGTGTCCCAAGAAATTGGTGGTGATGCAGATGCACAACCCCGAAAATTACAAAGCAATTGCAGTATGCTCTATGACCTCAAAGATGGTTAAGAGCATGATACATTACCGTCTGATGAATTATGAGCATGATGTGTTACCGTCTGATTAGCTCGTAACCGAATTAGAGGTTACGAAACGTATGTCAGAACGTATGTTAAAGTATGTCAGAAAAGAATCTAAAGGTTGGAGCAACCGAATTGGAGGGTTTTCTGGCCATGTATAAACCGAAATGGCGACAACCTAGATCAGCAACTGTTTTTTGCGGCTTTGGCTACTGTATATGAATTTTACGCTGGTTGTGAGAAGCTCTTCCCATCCATTCACGGGATGTAATGCGAAACCGAATTTGTGTTATAAGATAAAAAATATATTTATTGGGAATTTATGGGTTAATATTCTGCGAAACAGACATTACCAAAAATGATTTCGCATACACTTAAAAAATGAAATAGAATCTCGCATGCCATGGGATTGCAAATTATAACGACAATTTGTTCCTCTCAATACCATTGGAATGTGAACCATTGGAATGTGAACTCTATTACAATTTATTTTTCAATTGAAGAAACATATTTTTTAGTTACAAGTGTTCGTGCGATTTTCCTTTTCAGTCACCATAAATACAAAACTAAATTATGCATTAAATTTCATGTAATTCAATGCAATGGAACTCCTTCTACAATCTTGGCGAATTTATCTTATCTCGACGTAAAAATTCCATTGAATTGTAGAAGAACCCATAAATTACCCCAACATATCAGTCTAATTAGGAACTAAGTGGATCTCTTTCCCGCTGTAATCAGTAAAACAGATCAGACTGCATTGAATGAATATTGGGATTGGAACGACGAATCAAAGAGAAAAAAAAACGTAAAATTAAATAAGAAACACAATAATGAGAAGGAGAAGCCAGCAGTCCAGCCAATAACAAGAACGAAATCAAATTCAGCATTCGAAAAAAAGGAACAAAATGGTCTACGCGAGAAACAAAAAATTGGCATGGAATTGAACTGAACTTGTTCCAGACAATTTCAAATTATTTTCTGTATTTCCGAAGAGAGAAACTTACGAACTTATTTAAATGAAATCAAAATAATGCAACAACGAATCGCAAACTGGAACAGTGGGAGGTAATTATTGTTAGGCACTAAAGGTTTTATGTTTCCGAAGAAAAAGTGGTAACTTTGGTAAAGACCTAAGACTGAGTGTCATGAAGAGAACCAGGGAATTAGTTAATGAGTGAAACCAGGAAGATCTCCTAGAGCTCGAATAATATATCTGACAGATCAACGGATCCAGTCAACTGATCAGTTTTGTATAATTAAAATAAATAAAACTCATTCATTTGAATTTTTATATCATAAGCGCTTGATAAAACCCTTCGGGGAATGGTTTAGGGACCCTCTTTTGGGTTCGGTCGCTCGATTTCAGATAATCGATAATACAGTCTGTCGCACACATGGTGAATCGAATTTGGATTACCTGAGAACGCCTCAAGTCCGGTTCGTTTTGTGCTGAAGTACGTGAATCTTATATTCGGATGGACAAAAGTGTATCGGGAATCCGATTTTCATCGGTTAATAACAAGAATACGTGAAATATTTAGCCAAAGCCCCTATTAACAAATAGGCAGCCGCAGCCGCTATAAAGGACTAGTCAGCCGAAGCCGCTAGAAAGGAATAGTCAGCCGAGGTCGCTATGGAGGAATGACCAGCCGAGGCCGTGATGAATGAATAGCCAGCCGAGGCAGATATAAACGAATAACCAGCCTGATGCGCTGGCAACTGAATGAATAGTCAGCTGGAGCCGCTATGAAGGAATAGTCGGCCGAGGTTGCTACGGACGAGCCTGGGGCGCTATAAAGCAATAGTCAGCCGAGGCACCTATGACTGTATAGTTAGTTGGAGCCGCTATGAAGGAATAGTCAGCCGAGACCGCTATAAAGGAATAGTCAGCCGGATCCGAAATGTGGGAATAGTCAACCGAAGCCGCTATGAACGAATAGTTAGCTGGATCCGTTATGAAGAACTAGTTAGCCGAGGCCGCTATGAATTAAAACTCCGCCGGGGCCGCTATGAAGGTATAGTCAGCCGAAACCACTACGAACGAATAGTTTTTTGTAGCCGCTATGACGGAATAATCAATTGAAGCAGATATGAATGAGTAGTCAGCCGGAACAGCTATGAAGGAATAGCCAGCCGGAGCCGCTATGAAGGAACAGTCAGCCGGAGCCGCTATAAAGGAATAGTGAGGCGATTCCACTATAAAAGAATAGTCAGCCGGTGTCACTATGAAGGAATAGTCAGCCTAGGCCGCTGTGATCGAATAATCAGCTGAAGCCCCTATATAGGAATACTCAGCCGTTGCCGCTATGAGCGAATATTCAGCCGGGCCGCTAGGAAAAATCAGCTGAGACCGCTATAAAGGAATAGTCAGCCGGATCCGAAATGTGCGAATAGTCAACCGAAGCCACTATGTACGAATAGTCAGCCGAGGCCATTATGAACGAATACTCAGCCGCGCCCGCTATAAAGGAATACTCAGACGGACCCGCAATGAGGGAATAGTCCTCCGGACCCACTATGAAGGAATAGTCAACCGCAGCCGCTATAAACGAATAGTCAGCCGAGGTCGCTATGAAGGAATAGTCAGCCACTGTGGTCAGTTTATTTTCTATCTTGAAAAAGACTGACTGGTGAGGTTGGTCAAACTTATAATTATGTACTCTAGCTGCATTGACGCGAATGAGAATTGCAGCGAAGCACACAATGAAGTTGTTCGTTGCTGCCATATATGATGATCACACGCCGTCGACAGAGCTTTATCAACAGACTTTGGTAATAGGAGACTATTTATTTATTCGACTTATGTGCAGAATTAAAGAAATTGAATTTTGTTAACGAATCTCCCAGTCGTGAAGTCAGGATTTTGTACGAACACTTTAAAGTCTTCAGAATGGGGGATAAGAAAGTTTCGTCACGACTTTAAACCATTCGCATCAAGAGTCACTCGCTTCTCACATATTAATAAAAAGTGGTTGCCAATTTATGTAGATCCCATCTAGAAAGAAGAGGGCTCATAAAATGGTTGAAAATTCTTGTTGGTACCACCAAGAAATGAGCCAAACATGTGTCTGGCGAAAAAAGGGATAAAACTATGTCTTTGTGGTGACATTTGATTCATATGATTCATGCATGATTCAGGCATGATTCATATTCCTTTTAAATTATGTTTAGTGCTTTAAATTAATATCTTCCATTGTGCCTCTGTACGCTCTTGTTACAATCGTCAGCTACAACGTGCGGCAAGCAACAAGCAACAACCTTTTGCAGCAATACCACCATTCAACCTCGTACAAATCACAATGAACCGATCATATGAATGATAAGATCACGACATTGTTACTGTTCGATTGATATCAGTTTTTAGGTTTTATTTTTAAAATGTTGTTGCCATTGTCGTTATACGATATATATTATTTTCTGCCCCTTGTATTTAGAGGGGAGTTGATCCTCCTCTATAGAACTTAAGTTTTCAAAGACCAAGAAACAAAAGATAACATTATAGAAGTACTAGTTTCCTCGAATGCTCCTACTATTTTGTTGTCGATGATATAAAAGGGATCTGTAACATCAAAAGTACAATTGAACTTATGGTGCTGGTGCTGTTGCTGGTGCTGTTGATTTTGTTCGTACACAATTGAAACTCAAATGTTGATTGTTTTTTCTTCTTCAATGCGATTTTGGCATTCGCCACCAACAACCGGTCATCCGTAATAAGTAGAAGGAAGAAATCTGTTCTTGTAGTTACACTACAATGCAACAACACAACCAGCACCAACCGCAGCAACAGCAATGCTAACATCTACATTGCCAACAATTGAAGCAGCAGAATCATCTACGGCAGCAACCCAACACAAAAAGAAATGCATCAGCAACATCTCGTACAATATCAACAGGACATTATTTCTAAAGTTGAACATTTTTCATCATCATCATCGTCCACATTGAACTTAAGAACACGACCAAAAGTCAGTGGCAGAGATAGGAGATATTGCTTTGTATACTCTATGTTGTTGGTATTGCTGTTGTAGTGTTGTTGCTGTTGTTGTTGTTATTATTGTTGGTGTTGTCGTTGCTGTTTTCATATTGCTCCTTATAAGAAATAAATTACAAATGAATGAATGCATTTGAACTTTCCACACACACACAAACAAAAAACATACAACATCCTAATACATGTTTATGCTAAGCATTTTACTTTTCCACTGGCACAGTGTTTTGATGTCATCTTTCAAGTCTCCCGAAAATAGAACTAGGGATACTTTACGGGTGACTGCAATCACTTCTTATGGTACACGTTCAGATAATGCCACGTATGTTCTATTCAATCATAATATTTTCAGCTGCATTATTTTAACCCTGGCAATTTTCTACAGTATATTTACACGCTGAATAATCTGTCCTTTTTTGACTTTTGGATGCAAATATAACGTGTTTGTAGCTTGTCGCAAATGTAGTATACTTGTGTGCAAACAAATTGTTTTTGCTCCTCAATAATTAATTTTTGAGGCAGAATGCTTAATAGGTAATAATATATGTTTTTGTGACCCAAATGTGGCTTTATTTGTTAAAAACTGCTAAAAAACGTGAGAGTAAACATTGAAACAAATAAGTACCAGATCGTCACTTCATGAAAACAATGCTTACAAATATATATACATATGCTTGTAGCTTAAGGCAAATATAGTATACTTGTGTGCAAACAAGTTGTGTTTGCTCTTCACTATTACATGTTTGAGACAGAATGATTAATACGTAATAATATATGTTTTTGTGACCCAAATGTGGCTTTATTTGTTAAAAACTGCAAAAAAAAAACGTGACAGATATAATTGAAAGAAACAAGCACCAGATCATCAATACATGACAACAATGCTTGCGAATATATATGTGCTAATAGCTTATAGGCAAACAATTTCCTATTCAATATTTAATGTTTGCGACAGAATGATTAATACGTAATAATATATGTTTTTGTGACCCAAATGTGGCTTTATTTGTTCAAAACTGCTAAAAGTAAAACGTGACAGACAACATTGAAACAAATAAGCACCAGATCTTCACTTCATGAAAACAATGCTTACCAATATATATGCTTGTAGCTTATCGCAAATATAGTATACTTGTGTGCAAACAAGTTCTGTTTGCTCTTCAATATTACATGTTTGGGACAGAATGATTAATAGTTTATAATATATGTTTTTGTGACCCAAATGTGGCCTTGTTTGTTGAAAATTGAAACAAATTAGAAAAATTTTGAAATTTTCTGAAAAACGTAACAGACTTACAAGCACCAGATTTTCAATCCATGAAAACAATGCTTGCAAATATTTACATGTTTCCTGCAATATCTTGCTGCGGCCGTTTTTTCAGGGTGTATTGAGTACAAAGCGAATGCAAATTTGGGAGTCCACAGGGCGGAAAAACTTCCTGCCAAGATCGAAGGGCGTGCTGTCTACTATACACTACGAAATTAGACTGGTAATTCGACAAAAATACCTCCTTAACATAAGGTGTCTACCTGCCTAGAGGTTGTTGCCAGCCCCATCACTAGGATCCGATGGGGTGGGCTTATGAATAAAAAACCCCGTTTCCCATTACATCCCATGAAAGGATTGGGGAGAGTTTTCACAACCAATGAGCTGTGCGCTTTCTAATTTTTCACTCACTGATTGGGACCTACAGTTTTTACCGATTCTGAATGGTATTTTGAGAAGCTTTTTCATGACTAAGTACTCGATAGTGTCGCCATCACTAAGCGACGTTGCCGTCGTCGAGGGAAATGTAAGGTGGTCAGAGTGGGGATCAAACCCACATTCTAGTGCACAAGAGCCGCACACACTAGCCATTGCACCACCGACGGCCACTTGGATATACATAGAAGAAAGTAGACTTTGATCTGTCATATACTTTGGCGCCCACCACAAATATTGCTAGAGGGCACTTGAATGAAACTCTCAGGGGTATCGAAGAGCATGAAGACCCCCAAATACTACGATATTAGGTAATGGAACTTCTCTTTGTTTCCAGTTAATACAATGTTGTTGTTGATGATCACAATTTCAGATAGTACAATTTCGGTATAGCACAGGTAATCTTCTAGATTCAAATCTACCGTTGATAGCGTAAGCTATTGGATATGTCCAAGTATCCGAAACAACATTTTGTTAGGTTAGGTCTCATAACTTCACAACTGAATTTCGAACAATGCAATGTCTTTATGGTATGCATGTGAATAAATGCCACTTACTAGGCTGAAATTATTCCGAGCTGCTAGGTTATTGTTACCTAATGGTTTTGTTCTGGGTTCTTGTCCAAACTGTTATTGCGATATCATCAAACGTCTGTGGTGAGTTTACATGAGGTAGCTTTTCGACTTACTATGACGGCATACTTTTAGGCGTAATAAACTTTAGGGAATCAACCTCCTATATACATTACAAACTGTTTGTTGGCATTCCCGTGCAATTTTTATATAAATATTAGTTAAACCAAATATGTAAATCATTTGTCGTAGGATTATGATAAAAATTGGGGCATAAGAAGTCAGAAGAAGATGATACAAAGTTTAATAATTTTCAATTGTGGCATCGACATTTTAGCCGTGATATTTACGGATACTTTTTCGGTATAGGGATATTATTTGCTATGACGTTTTCCTGACAAATATATTCAATGACCTTATGGAGGAAGTTAAGACAAACTTATCTATTTTCTAATCCTCTAGTTCACATCTTAAACACTGTATCACTCTCTCGTACACTACTACATTTGCATTTAGATCTTTTACACATATTCGTTAAAATCTACAAGTACAAAGGCATTCACATGTCCCCAACTTCAAATGATATTCGTATTATTCAAAATCTGCCTCTGATATGTATGTATACGTTTGTGTTCTAGTAGGATTTCAGTTGAGTTTTTCCTGAGCTTTCTTGCTTCTGGTGTTTTAGTCAATTCATGAAGATTTGTCTTGTAGTTATTCATACTCGTATTTGGACCATTTCATGCACATGATGTACTTAAGAGTTCTTTGTTTACTGCTACTGTCAGTCGTTTTGTTTGTCTGTTGTCTTCTTAGATTTAATGCAAAAGAAATGTCCTTTTGTCATCGGCTTACATAGGATATTTGGTACGAAGGAACACCAGTTTCATGTTTCAGCTACTGCCGATTCGATTTTAGCATTCAATGCAGTTGTTTACAGATCTGTAGTTGTTGATGATGATAGTACTCGTAGTTACTATTGCAGCATATGCGATAACAGATAAAAAATATGGTCAAATGAAGGAAGGTTTTATAGTAAAAGAAGTGTTCAACTTTAAGGGCAAGGATAATTGTGATTTGGTTGCAAAATCAATATTATGTTTTGTTCTGATTAAATGTATGTTTGGTTTCGTTCACCAAATCCTGGTAGTCCATTATTGACATCACACCCAAGCCGGTTCCACATCCCATATTGGACCCGTTCGTAAATACTTTGGTCTTAAATCCTGTCAGTGCTTCCCCTTTATCCCACTCTGTTCCACTGGGAAACCTAACATCGAATAGGTAATCGAATATCAATGAGAGGGTGCAGTAATCGATGGTTATATTGAGTTCACTTGGGATTGTCTGTAGTATTCTCGCATGTCCAAATGCGTTACTCTTCCAGATTCCAAGAGCATTTAGTCGCGTGGCACTCCAAGCAGCACTAGCTGTTTTGTGAAGGTCAACTTGTATAATATGAAGCATTTCATTAAGGGCTTCAGCTAGACACGTTCTCATTATCCCTGTTATGCCGATGCAAGATGGTCTCTGAACTCTATACAACAGTTTCATGGTGGATGCCTTCCCCGCGACAGATCCCCATATCATTGCTCCGTAGGAGAGTATACGACTGATTATACTAGTACACATCCATAGCAGCATTTTCGGTCGAAGGCCAAAGCGGATTCCGAAAACTTTCCGACAAGCGTAGTATGCAACGGTTGCTTTCTGTGCGGGGTGCTCTATGTTACGCTTCCAGGATAGTTCACGTCTAGAATCACGCCCTGGTACTTGGCTTGAGTTGATAGTGGAATCTCTATTTCACTTAGTCGAGGAGGTTTACACTTTGGTATCTTGGTCCTCGTGGTAAAAAGCATGACCTCAGTTTTCCTTGGATTCACTTCAAGACCAGTCCCAGTGTACCAGTCATGTCAAGGCCCTAGTCATGATTTCACTCAACACGGATGGGAACAAACCAGATACCAATATTACCACGTCATCCGCTGACGCCACGGTTTTGATCCTCATATTGTCCGGTTTTAGTAGTATTTTGTTGATCACGAGTAACCAAAGTAGGGGAGAGATGATTCCACGCTGAGGAGTTCGCCAATTCACACGCTTTGACGACTCGCTGTTGCCCACAGAGGCGTTGGTAATTCTGCTCTGTAGCATTGTCACTATCCAACTCTTGAGGAGTGTTCAAGTGATTCTTCTATAGCCATTGAGCTCACAATATTGAATGCACCCTCTATATCCAACAAGGCCGCTAGGGTATATTGTTTACGTTCTAAGGACCTCTCAATAGTTCTGACGACTTCATGCAGGGCTGCATCGGTTGAGCGGCCTTTTAGATATGTATGTTGACTGCATGATATTTTGGGCGATCCATCCATTTTCGTGCGGATGCATGCGTCAATTAGACCTTCAAGCGTTTTCAGGAGAAACGATGAGAGACTGATCGTTTTGAAATCGTTTGCCCTCTCATGACTTCATCTTCCCGTCTTGGGAATGAAAACAACTCTTACCTGGCTCCAACTCTTTGGTAAGTAGTTCGAAATATGATACAATATGATACAGGGCCACGGCTTAATTATGACCTTCGCGCTTTCCAGCATTTTTGCTATAATACCATCTGGGCCCGGAGATTTTTATGGTGGAGAGCTCTTGATAGCCCTTGATATCCTGTCTGGACTGATTATATCCTCTATGCCGTTAGTATCTGAGTATTGGGTTTATAATGTTCGCACCTCCCTGGATGTGTTCGCGCAGCCTGGGAAGTGTGTATTCAAGAGTATCTCTAGCGATTCAGCTGAGCTATTTGACCATGTCCCGTCATCCCTCCTCACATGGGTGGCCATTGCTTTGCTCAGTCTATCTGTGTTCTATGTGTTCTCCATCGATCCATAGGCCTTTGACCAGGAACGTGTTTTGCAGTGGCTATTCATATCTTATACTCTTTAAGTTTATCCTTATATGGCTGCCAGGATCGAATTATGAAGGTTGCATTGAAAGCTTTGCGTGATTCTTTTCTGAACATTGTAGATCAACTGTCCACCAAGACGCATAAGTTTTCTTGATGCTGGTAGTTACGATAAATTCCCAAAAATACAACAGGTCCTAATTAAATTGGGAATCAGCTAATATTTTACGCAATGTAACTCTGCTATTGCATGTGGGCCGAATTTGCCACTACCCTGCTACTAAGCCTTCTACTAAGCCTATTACTAAAGGCTGCATAATTTCACAAAATATATTAGTTGTTTTGTTTCGGTGCAAATATAGCGTGTTTATAGCTTGTCATAAATATAGTATATTTGTGTCCAATCACAATGTGTTTGCGATTCAATATTACATGTTGCAGGCAAATGATCAACTTTTTTTGTGTGAAAAATTGGGCTTTGAAAACTGCTGAAAACAACAACGTGACACATAGAAAAGAAATATAAAAGCAACGGAGCTTCAATTCATGAAATCAATGCTTGCAAAAATATACATGATTCCTGTAATATGCTGTTGGGGCCATTTTCATTCAGCTTGTACTTGAGTTGAAGCATTGTCAAATTTGTTAACTCAATTATTAGTTATGCCCATAATGTTTCCCATGATACCTCTGCAGTTGGGCTCTCTTCCGCCAATGTGTACTCTTTTTATCTCACCCTTTAAAGGCCAAAAATCTGTATTTTTGACGTTGTTTGGATGCAAATATAATATGTGTTTGGAGCTTGTCGCAAATATAATATACTTTCGATCGAACACATCGTGTTTGCTATTCAATATTACCTGTTGGAGACACAATGATTCATATGTTACAATATATGTGTTTGTGAGCCAAGTATAGCTATGTTTGTGATACGAATACAGCTGTATTGGTGGCTCTATTTCTTCTCTATTGAGAGCAAGAGAATGTCAGAAGTTCAGATGAGATTGTTAACCGTCAAAGAAGTAAGTGTATAACAGCTTTTTTGCATTATTTTTCAGTCAAAAAAAAAACTGGTGTCTCATAACATCCCATAAAAGGATTGAGGAGAGCTTCTCACGTTTTCAGTCAGTGAGTCATAAAATGTCCTGAGTGCGTGTGTATATTTTCGACAAAGTAAGTATTTCTTACATCTGTTGCGTTTCAGTTTAATGTATTCAGTCAGCAATCGGTCGTCGGACTGGGGATAACAAATGCGTTTGGTTGATTAATTAAGCATGCTGTAGAAAAATGTATATTGCATGTTAAAATGTCTGTATTTTGTTGCTGTTTGGATGCAAATATAATGTGTTTAGAGCTTGTCGCAAATATTGTATGTTTTCGACCAAATACATCGTGTTTGCTATTAAATATTACATGTTACATGTGATCCAAATATATCCGTGTTTATTGTTGGCTCAAATGAGCCATTATGTTGAGCAAAAAATCACGTATTACACGAAATGCTTTCCTTGCAGGACAACCATTTTCATAAAACCTGTGGATCGTTTTTACGCGTTATTCAGTTGACTATGCCAAAGCCTCTAGAACTGGTAGCCTGGAAAAAAAATATTAACATATTACAGATAATTGCTGTCAAAGATCAGCTTACAATTGAATCACCCTGTTTTATCAAACAAAAAGTTTTTTCGAATTTTTGTAAACCTTAACAATTTTTCCTTGAATCTTTTGAATTTTTTGCCACATAATCAGACTTTGAAATATCTTTTCTACAACATTAAGTTGAAATCATTTTTATCCAATTGTATTTATATATTTGTCCAATGGTCTCTGTGCTTAGCTTCCTTCCTTCAAGTACTTCATCATCGTCAGCATCATCTTGTATTATATGTCTGTATATGCCTGATTGTATTGCATTATACGACTTATGGTTGGAGGTCTTTAAGTTTCAATTCAGCCAAAGTTGTTGTTGGTGATGTTGTACTTGTACATGTATAGCAAACTGTCCCGATAGATTTTGTATTGATAAGAGATATCAGTGTTGTTTTTATATGAAGTGAATGAATAGTAAAGCATCAAACTTCGTTGCCTGTGTCTGTTCCATCGTATCTGATATCGAAGCAAATAAAGTAAAATTAAGTAAAGAAGGGCATGAACGTTGATTGCATTCATAATATGATGGCATAATGTTAATGTTGTCTTGTAAATTCAATCAAAAAAAAAAAGATGTTGTTGTATAAAATGGAAAATCCAATATACAAAGTGCTGGATGAAGTCCGGACAGTAGTATACAAAAATCGGGGAAGGGCAAAGCATGTTAAATTTAGAGAACTATTAACAGCAATCAAAATTTCGAATATAATTCGAATATTGAAAAATGTATGGAATTTGAAATTGGCCGTGGAGGTGGATAGTTTCTGATAGCAACTCACTTGGTAGTGGCTAGAAATGTTGACTTCAAAGGGTAATCCAAGCAGCTCACTACACGCTAAAAACAATCCGCCTGTTTAATATATTCTCCTAAACACATCCTAAAGGAACCATGTATATGTTTATGTGTAGACTTATTTATATTTATGTGCAAACATTAGCATGTTTACTTACAAACATGCATGCTTCTACGTGGAACCGTATGTGTGTTTTATTCCAAATATTCATATTCTTACGTAGAAGCATTCGTGTGTTTCCTCTCAAACTTCCATATACTTACGTAGAACCATGTGCGAATTTTTTCTCAAAAAACGCGGTTACTTACGTGGAAGCAAAGAAGTGTTTCCACCCAAATATAAAAATATTTAGAATAATATTTTTTTAATAATATTTTATTAACGAGTATTCATTTTAGTGATAGTGATAACCAATTTCTTTTTATACTCAGTAGGGATTTTGTTGTCTATCCGTGCACTTCTGATGACCGGCGTAATGACATTTGCTAACCCTGATGCATCATATGTCAACAGATCTGCTGGAATATTATCAGGCTCCTACAATTTGTGATCGTTCAGTTTTCCCAGTGCCTCCTCGTTCTCTGCTTGCGACGATACACACTTACAAGATAGACTCTCTCGTTGTCCCTCTTTTATTCTCTTGCTATCGAGAGAAAGTGCAACAAACACAGAGACACAGGATCACAAACATAAATATGTGTGGGTCTCAAACACATATATTCTAACATATTAATCATTGTGTCTCAAACATGTAATATTGAATAGCAATCTCAATATGTTTGGACACAAGCATATTCAATTTTGCGAAAAGCTCCAAACAACAAAAAAAGAGAGATTTTTCAGCGTGTACAGGTTAGTGGTCGCCTTCATAATCAGTATCGCATCTTGTTTCGACGTCCAGCAGGGAACCCAAAATCATCTCGCTGACAAGTATATGGCCAATTTGATTGACGGTTTGGCTATCAGTTGCTTCCAGTTTATTCTTGTGTCTCTCGGGACAGCTGTGTTTGTATCACAGCTGTATTTGTATCACAAACATAAATATGTGTGGGTCGCAAATACATATATTCTAACATATTAATCATTGTGTCTCAAACATGTAATATTGAATAGCAATCTCAATATGTTTGGACACAAGCATATTAAATTTTGCGAAAAGCTCCAAACAACAAAAAAAGAGAGATTTTTCAGCGTGTACGGGTTAGTGGTCGCCTTCATAATCAGCATCGCATCTTGTTTCGATGTCCAGCAGGGAACCCAAAATCATCTCGCTGACAAGTATTTGGCCAATTTGATTGACGGTTTGGCCATCAGGTGATCTAAGTGTACACTTGTGAATATGTCTGTGGGGAATTTCGTTCTGCCGGTATATAATTGAAGGCGAGTACAGCAATCTACGAGCCTGTCACTATTATCATAACTCTCAGTTCCAATACCATGACTTCTCATCACTTTCTGTAGGTTTTTGTTGCCGTTGCCTACATTGGCATTGAAATATATTTCAGATATGTTTTAACGGCACTAACTGACAAGGAGCTTACAGCTAAATCCAGTTAGCTACAGGACTCGTTCTTAACACTGTCCTCATCATGCTCTGGCTGTACCACTGAAATCCCGCGGAATTTCGAATTAAAACTGGCAATGAATATGCGATTAGATATAGCCGTGTATGGTTTCACAGCATATCTAGCCCTAGGTGAAAGAGAGGCCTGCTCCGATTCCATAACTCGTTTAACCTGTTCGAGGCTGGATTTTTCTGTGGGAGTTCTTTCACTCCAGGTGCCAATCATAAGCCGTTTTTAAAGCCAAATATCGTTATCGAGAGGATATGTTTTTCTTTGAGTCTATTGACGTTTCTGTAATGATTGAAATTTATGACCTGTGATTCATTAGACCACCGTATCCGGTCCTAGTGCTGGGACTGCCAAAAACTTCTTGGCAGGTATTAAAGGGTATTTTTTGTCGACTTACAACTCTAGATCTGTAGTGTTTAGTGAACAGTGTACATCAAAACAAGATGTCTTGAATGGTTATTCAAGACTTTTACTGTTTCTCGAGACATGTATTGTAGCGAAGTTGTGACAACCACGTACTTCGGGGTACTGTCAACAAAGCATTCGTTTGAGTTTGTATATACAAAAAGACAATACGATGTGAAGCGAAGTAGTATTGTCCTTTTGTGCTCTACAGCTTCACACATATAATCACGAATGCTTTTATTTTTCTCGAAACATTGAAGTATTTGGTTGCCGCAACTTCACTACAGCACATGTCTTGAAAAAACCCAAATGCCTTGAATGACCTTTCAAGACGTCTTGTGCAGATGTCTACGATATTAAACAGCAGCAGAACCTCGAGCAGGAAGCGGGTCTTCACCACGCACTACGGTCTAGGCAGGAACTTTTCCTGTCCCTTCGCACTGTCAACTTTGCACTCGCCCCCAAAATACAATATTATACATTTTATATTAAACATTTTAGAAATTGTTTTTCTGAGAAATTAGTGCACGACCAATATAAGTTAGTAATAATTTGAAGACACGGAAATTATAGTTAGTTCCCGATGGTGCAAGTGATTCTCACTTAATTTCCCTCTCCAGCCTAACATATGAAAATTACGGATTCTCTAGCCTTCATGCAAAGATGATCAAAATATACGAAGGTGGTAAACTGACACAGGATTTTCATGCCCATTTACATGACGGTAACGATCATAATTTCTTGACCTTTTAGCTTTGAGAATTATCACAAAGCAATATAATTTTTCAGTTTTTTTATGTTTAAATTGAACATCGAGAAATCATTGGGATTCTATTCATAGTTCCGTATTCATCTGCAACGGGTATTCACAGATTTGTGAAAACTATTTCAAACTTTTCTTTTTTATTCATGAGACAGAAAGAAGCAGAACATTTTGTTGGGAAAACAAATTGTTCGTGCTTTTCTTCTGGTCCCATGAAACAATTCAAATGGAAAATTTTATATGAAACGATAACTTTATAGTTGACTTTGTTGCCTGTCACAGGCAGTTTATGAAATGCCGAATATAGTAAGAAATATGATAGGGTGATATTTCATGGAGTGAGAGGTTATTATGGATAATTTGCAAGAAACATTTTTCTCGACAAAAGCGATTTAGCTTTCCTTCGATATCTAAAAAAATCTTAATCTTAAACAAATCATAGAATAACTTGTCCTTAATCAATATTTTTTACATTACAGAGGGTAAGAAGATCGAACAACATACCGAGTCATGGGCTGCTCTCCTGCAAGGGCGATAATGGGAATTTGATGACAGATAAACAGTGTGTGCGGAAAATGTGAAGAGAATACTCCTCAGCATTACTCTACTAAGAATATTCAAATGAAGATCATGATACATTGATTTTGGATGATGGGGTGGATTGTCTGCCACCCAGCCAAGGCGTGATTAGAACGGCAATCTCCTAGCTTCAGGACAAAAAGTCTACGGATGCAGATGAGCTACACCCTGGGCTTTTTAAGAATGGTGTCCTATTTTCCCTCACGAACCAACTTATATGCAGTATTTGGATGGGGGAATCTATGTCTGCCGATTTGAGTCTCTGTGTAAAATGTCTCGTATTCAAAAAGGGTGATCCGTGTGTATTCGGCCGTCGGTGGTGAAGGGGTTAGTGTGCCCACCTCTTGTAACTGGGTTTTCAATAAGAGCGCTACAAAAGTTTTTTTAAATAAAACAAAACCGGTTTTAGATACCAATGAAATTCTTTATTCCTGTGAAAGTACGTTCGATGCCATTATGTATGGAACTCGATTTCTTTTGCATGGCCACCACGGGCACGCTTGCAGAAGTCCAGACGCCGAACCCAATTTTCGACGGTTTTCAAGCATAAATCTGCCGATACTGCTGCAATTTCACGTTCGATATTCGTACGAAGTTCATCAATCGTCGTTGGCTTGTTGGCATAGACCATAGACTTGACGTAGCCCCACAGGAAATAATCGAACGGCGTCAAATCGCACGACCGAGGCGGCGGCCAATCGACTGGGCCATTTCGTGAGAAAACACGTTCACCAAACTTGGTTTCCAACAAATTGATTGCGGCATTCCTGTTGGAACCACATGTCCTCCAAGTCCATATTATCCAATTGGGGCTAAAAATATTCGGTTATCATTGAACGGTAGCGATTCGCATTCACAGTAATGTGCCGGTCTTGATCATCACGGAAGAAGTACGGCCCAATGACGCCGCCGGCCCATAAATCGCACCAAACCGTAATTTTTTCGGGATGCAATGATGACTCATGGATTACGTAGGGATTGCTGTCTGACCAATAACGCATATTTTGCTTATTGAAGAAGCCATTCAGCCAGAAATGAGCCTCATCGCTGATTGTTGAGGCCTCTTAAAGTTGAGGCCACTGACTCCAAATTTCGGTAGTAAATTTTACTAATTTCGACTCGTTGTTGGCTCGTATATCTTTCCATGATGAAATGGCAAACCTTACTGAAGAGAAATGTCAAAAGAGCGGGAAAAAATATGGCTTCGTTTGCTGTCCCTATCGATTTACTTTTGTAGCGTCTCTGTTGAAAAACCCTTTACATGATATTCTGGGTTCGATCCCTCCTCGCATAGTGACGACGACACTATCGAGTACTTAGCAATGGAAAAGCTACACGAAATACCGTTCGGAACTGGTGTAAAACTCTAGGCCCTAATTAGTGAGGATAAAACTAGAAAGCATACAGTTCACTGGTTGTGAGAAGCTCTCTTCCCAAGTCCTTCACGGGACGTAATGGGAACCATTTATTTTTTTATGTGTGTGTATGTTCCAACTATCGCGGTATCAGTTTTTTGTATCCATCGGGTGTAGAGTCTTATCAAGCGCTTTATATGAAACAATAAAGCTAATTGTTGGAAATCTGATTGGAAGTCCACGATTGACCAGATGTTGACGTTACCCCAAGTCCTGGAAGAGAGCCAGAAGGAATAAATCAATACATATCATTATTTTGTCGATTACAATGCTGCTTTCGATAGCCCCATACGAGGGAAATTGTACGAAGCTACAGCTGAACTTGAAGTACCGGTAAAATTGATTCGCCTCTGCAGAATGACGCTGCCCAATACGAAATCAGCAGTGAAGGTGGGAAAAGATCACACTGAACCACTCTGTAGCAGATGAGGACTGAGACAAGGTGCCAGTCTTTCGCGCATATGAATGCTACTTGTACTTTCATAAATACTGGTACAAGACTAATCACCAACACTGTAAGAAATCTACTGAACATATATGACCTATCTTAACAGCTCTTTGACAACTGACATTTACATTGGGTGTCTCAATAAGATTGCACTTTTTAAATGTAGTGTCACTTTTTTGTGCAAGTGACAACTCTGGCAGCTGTCACATGTGGTTATTCTGATTATTAAAATTGGAGTGCTTTACGAAACAACAACGTGTTGTAATTGTGAAAACTTATTACAAAGATTTGGAAAGTTATGCTGAGATCGCTCGCAAACTTCGAAGACTTTTCAGTCGAGAAAGTGCACCTAATATGTCAACCATTCGAGAAGTGGTCAACAAATTTGGAGAAACTGGATCGGTTATAAATAGTAAGACTCCTGTCCGTCAACTTACCCGTTGGTCTCTTGAAAGCATTGCTGCTGTAAACGAGAGTGTCGCTGAAAACCCGAAAACATCAATTCGAAGCACTACGCAGCGAATTTTGACAAAAGATCTCCACCTTCATAGGCAAAAAATTCAGCTTACTCAGGAGCTCAAACCAGCAGACCATGGAAAGCAACGGCAATTCGTTCGATGGGTAATGGAGCAAAGTGAAGTCAATGCCAATTTATTTAAAAAAAAAGTCATCTTCTCCGATGAAGCGCATTTCCATCTGAATGGCTTCGTGAATACACAAAATTGTCGAATTTCGGGATCAGCAAATCGTCATGCAATCCATGAGATGCAAATGCATCCACAATGAGCAACTGTCGGGAGCGGATTTTGGTCAGGCGGGGTGATTTTGCCTTACTTATGTTTATAGAAAATAAAAACATTTTGAAGATTTGATTTTGAATTTTATTGACCGATTTTTGTTAGTTTTTGGTTAATGTATGAGAAATTCATACTACAAGCTTACAAGTCATAAACAGTTTTCTAATTGAAAAATTTTTGATTTTTGTTGGAGATAATAGACAATTCAGTTCAACACACACTCACTGGCATGACAAGTTTCGAACTCTGTGACAAGTTCATCATCAGATGCCTAACTAAAATAAAATAAATAAATGGTTTCCCATGAAGAGATTAGGGAGACCTTCTCACAACCAGTGAGCTGTGCGCGTTCCAGTTTTATACTCACTGATGGGGGACCTACAGTTTTACACCGGTACCGAACGGTACTTTGAGAAGCTTTTTCATGGCTAAATACTCGATAGTGTCGCCGTCACTAAGCGAGGTGACCGCCGTCGAAAGAAATTTTAGGTGGTCAGAGTAGGGATCGAACCCATGTCCTCATGCACAAGAGCCGCGCACACTACCATTGCACCACCGACGGCCACCGATGCCTAACTACTGTGCCTGAATTGATACCATCGGTTGATCATCAATCGTATATATACAAACTCAATTCTGCAATTCACATGTGCGAATTAGTATCGATCGAAGATCCCTAAGTATCAACATCACTGAAAGGCCTATAATTCCAACAACAAGAACAGACAGAATTTTTTCCACTTTTCCTCATTCGTTCTCGCATTGTTACAGTGCTTTGAGGTGAGTTTTTGAGTTTAAACAGAGTTGTATTTTTCCGTGGTATAGCATTTGTGAAGACCGAGCTAGTGTCAGTTACGTTTATTGGAATTTGAATTTTATTGACCGATTTTTGTTAGTTTTTGGTTAATGTGTGAAAAATTCACATTACAAGCTTACAAGTCTTGAACATTTTTCTAATTGAAATTAGAAAAAGATTATATGTTTTTTTTTTTGAAGATGAGGCCGCAATTGCAATGACTGTGAGTATTACATGAATATGATAACGGAGTTCTTGTGGCTTCAACTGGACGCCATTGATCTGGACGACATGCGGTTTCAGCAAAATAGCGCCACCTGATACACCGCGCATGAAACAATCGATTTGTGGCAGCAACGATTTTCAGAACAAATTATCTGAAGAAATTCTGATGTCAACTGGCCACCAAGATCATGCGATTTAACACCGTGCGTTTTTTTTTCTTTGGGGTTTTGTGAAATCTCGGGTTTATGCTAATAAACCAGGAACAATGCCTGAGCTCAAATCCGAGATCCAACGCGTCATCGCTGAGATACAGTCACATCTCTGTGAAAAAGTCATGGAAAATTTCATGAAAGTAGTAAAGGCCTGTAATCAGAGCCATGGGGGCCATTTGGTGGATATTTTATTCCATACTTAATCCGGATATGTCTTATTTACAATCCAATAAAAAAAAATCATAACTATTGCAAAAAATACGTGATTTTATTTTAAAATGAGAAAGTGTATTATTACTAGGACACCCTTTATTAAATCCACTTATTACATTTGGCTTAAATTCTATCACTCCAATGTGTCACTTCCTGCCAAGAATTTATAAATATTTAAAAAACAAAAACCTCTTTATATTCTGTGAAATAAGAATTTGGGATTCGAAAGTTATTAAATATTAAATACAGTATATAATATTTCTTTTATGAAAACGTATAATATTTAATGTTTGGTATCTTAAGATTAGATTTTCTATGGACCGAATAAGCAACAAAACCCTATTTAATGATGCGAGTAGAAAATATTGAATAATATTTTTTAAATATCCGTAAATGGCTTAATGTTTCACAATAACATTTTGTCTTAGACAAAATATTGTAAAACCTCAACACATTTGTTTAAAGTAAAACACTGCCAAGGATCAATTGGCCAAGAAGGAGGGTGGCAGCATGATTTGTAAGGCAACAAAGTTCAAAACATTTTACCATCACAGTTTTCTGTCTGATGGTGTCCATCCCATCCATAGTAGTTCATATCTAAATTGGCAGAGAAGTTTGTATGATGTACTCGCTCACATGTAGTTCAATACTTGCTAATGTTTTGAATTTCATATGCGCTTCCATAGCAATTTAGTTTATGTGCAGCTTTAAACTAATGGTCTATTAAATTTTCTGTTTGTCACTTTCAAGCTAGTAAAACTTTTTTGTTGTTGGATTTTGTTAGGACTCTTGTGCTTTTCCGATGGCTGTGTGTGTGTGCGTTAACTGGAATTGAAAGCAAAAAAATGAAAGAAAATTTAAAGTAATTCAAGCATAGAAAATATCAGAAAATCACGCTCGAATTATAGTTGGTTTGGAATTTTTTGTTGTTTTGCATTTAAAGTTAAAATTGCGGTAGAAGAAGCGATGGAATTGGAGTAGCACCGGCATAGGGAAATACTATGAACACTACTTCTCAGTCGAATGACCTGCACCGGAATTCTCTACCTTTTTATCGGTAAAAATCGGTAGTCAGATTGTTAATATCCAGAAATTTTCAATACAAAATTTTGGAATTTTGTTCCGTTATGCACCGATTTTTATCGGTAAAAAGTTAAAGAATTCTGGTACTGGGTTACAAACATGTTGATTATAAATCCGCGATAATATAGGTTTAACGATTTTCAAGCAACCTGAAATAGGTGTCTTGTTGCCACTTCTATGGTACCTTGCGCTGAATGGAATACTGGTCACTATCGAAAATATGGGGTCAGAAATTGATGCTTATAAGGGTAAATATCACACTTTCCTACGTGATATTCTCCAAGGTAGCTTATGGACTTTGGGCTGATGGGCGGGTGAAAATGGGCCTGGAGTAAAACCGTCTTAAACCGGGCTGGTTATTTTTACCCCAAAGCTATAAAATACCTGTCGTGTTTCCATATCAGGATGAAACAAAATCGCATTACATCCGACGAAGGGATTTGGGGGACCTTCTCACATCCACTGAGCTGTGCGCATTCTCGTATTACACTCACTGATTGGGACCTACAGTTCTACACCGAATCCGAACGGTATTTTCGAGAGGCTATTTCATGGCTAAATACTCGAGAGTGTCGCGAGGTAACCGATATAAATGAAATAAATGTAAGGTGTTATGAGCAGGGATCGAACCCCACACTAGCATTGCACCGGCGACAGCCACGACGGACGGAAATATCAATTTGTATGGTTCTGAAGTTATGCATGCAGAGTATGCCATATACTTCGGTGTTATTATGGAAAGCAGTCTTTGTTTTAGACGCAACATAGAAGAATGGGCGAAAATGGCGACCATTGCCCTATGCACCTACAAGAGGGCTAAAGCGTGTACATGTGGACATCCTCCAATGATTAGTCACTGGATCTATGCACCGGTGGTGCGACCAATAATGCTGTATAAGATTATCGTGTTATGGCAAGTGCTTGTAAACCTGGCCTAATATACATTGCTGACTATACGCACAGAATACATAACCGAATTAGCCGTAACCGAATTTAGGTGTTGTCACAACCACATTAGATGTCATCACATCCGAATTAGAGATTGTCACAACAGCATTAGAGTTTGTCACAACCATGTTGAAGGTGGTTTCAGTAGAATTTCAGTTGTGGGGACAAAATTTAGTTGTGACAACCTCAATTCGGTTGTGCCAACTGAAATCCGGTCAAAATATCTAAATTTTTGGTTGCTTCCACCTCTTTCCAAACAATTCGTGGGTGTATGGTTCCAAGAAATGCGACGATGTTTATCACGGGTGCTCCGCGCCCAACTCCTACTGATTCAGGGAATGTATTGTTGTATTTGTTGCTGGTGTACTTTGTTGGCAGGTAGATTGCTTCTACGCCTGTCACAGGGTTACAGAAACTACCACAAAGGGGCATCGCCGGAGTCGGTCATGGAACACTGCTTCTACGTCTGCCGTCAGGTTACGGCAACTCCCATTGTGAGAGTCGATCATGGAAAAGTGATGGATGGTGCTCCCGCATTTTTTCAACCACCCGAAAGCGGCACCACTAATCGGTCGGAATTCCACTCTATCATACCGGAAGAAAATTCCTGGAAAAAAAGAGTTCCTGATTTAAGGATATATTTAAATTTCTATAGGGATTTCTCGAAACTAAGTAAACGGATAGGATACGGTGTATACGATATGAAATAGGGTTGTCCCTTTATGGTAGACTTCCTGAAGACAGTAGAGCGTATCAGGCGGAAATCTTGGCTATTGTTGAAGTGACCGGCTGCCTGAGGGATAATATCCTAGGAGTTATTGGCGTTAATGTGTTCTCTGACAACCATACGGTATTCAAGTCCCTGAAATAAATATTTCTGAACTCTAAATGTACCCAGAACTGCAGCAGATTTCTTAACGATATAACCCTGTAGTAAAATATTCACCACATAAGGGTAAAAGACCACAGGGTCATTCCGAGAAATGGCAGAGCGGATGAGCTGGCTAGGGTGTTCATTATAGATTTCACTGGAGTTGGATTGTATTGGCATGCTTCTCGCGGCTTATAAGCATATCCTGTAAGAACGTTTACATGTTATGATTCTGAGGAGGTGGACGTGGGCACAAATTGTGTATCCGAAATACTAATCTGGTCGATAGTGGTCAGAAGAAGTTCCGCGAATCTTCTGTCTCTATCTAGGTCTTATGTATCATTGCTTGTTTCAGCTACGGCGGGACACTTCCAATTGACCAGGAATGCGTCGAGACTACTGGTATGGGTAAAGGCCTTCTGTAGAAGCTGTAACGATGAGGAAGAGGAAAAATCTGCTTAACATCTTGTTTGCACGTATTCAGCACTAGGCGGCAGGAGGATGTCTACTATGGGATCCTACATATTTAGGGACCTGGGGGAATCATCTCAGATAGATGTAGGTAGGATCTTGATTTTCTTGGAGCAAACTAAATGGTTGGCCGCTGGGGTAAAGAGTAATGTCGTTAAGCCGTATAATCATAATGAACTAATATGTCTAAGTTCGTCATTCATCGACTGCTACCCTAACGTAACCTATTTAAGGACCCGGACGACTTATCTTAGATAGTCGTAGTCAAGACCTTGAGCAGCTTGAATCGAACTAAATAACTCACTGGTGAGGTTAACGGTTAACCTCGTTAGCCAGTGGCAACTCACTAGACTAATAAGTTTAAATGATTCTCTCATCGACTGCGACTGCAACTGTATCACATCTAACTCATAGGTCTAGACTTGTAGTTTCTTGACTGCCCCAAACGTCTAACCTAGCCTAGTTCCCGGAGGATTGTTAAGTTATAGAAAACATTTAGACAGGAAATGAAAGATAACGAAAGAGTGTTCGTGACAGAGTTCGAGATGGATTATAGAAACAGCATAAATGGGTACTCAACTGGGAAGTAAATATTGTCTAAATAACATAAGGTCTGGGAAAATATGGGCAAATCCATAACTCCACCTTAGCGTCCATGGTGGGGCTCATACAAAACAGCTTTTAGTTCAAGAAGGATGAGTAGTGAACAATATAGAATATTTAGATATGGCCGTCGGTGGTGAAATGGTAGTGTGCGCGACTCTTGTATATGAGAACGTGAGTTTGATCCCTGCTCTGACCACATTACATTTCTTACGACGGCGGTCACCTCGGTTAGTGACGGCGACCCTTCCGACTAATAAGCCATGAAAAGGCTTTTCCAAAAACCAATATAGGGGGGTCAATACAGGGGTCAAATTGTGGGTCCAAACAAGTGAGTATAAAAATAGAAGGCGCACAGCTCACTGGTGGTGAGAAGCTCTCCCCAATCTCACCATGGGATGTAAGGGGAAACCATTGCTTATTCTTTTTTTAAATTAGATGTAAGGCAGAAGACATAGAACCACTCCGTGACAGACTTCAAGATGTATTACGGAGGCAATATCAATAAACAGTTGAGAAATAGAAACAATTAAAAACAAATAAAGCTAGGCAAATTTAGGCATTTATATAACTCCAATTTGGATTGATTAAACATCATAATGGATGATTTTTGTTTATTCGGCTGTTACTTTTTTTGTTATATTATTCAAGCTTAGTATTACTCTATATTTCTATTACTAGAGATATAGTTTTTTAAAAGATGATTTGCAAAATGAATCGTCATCACTTCGGGCAAACAACCGCTGAAGAAGATCTGTGGCTACTTCCGAAATAGCTATACGTTTTGCCAGGAATCACAAGGCAGGATTTTGCTAAACTTCATTTAAAATATTATATTTCTATTTATAGAGATGTAGAATGGTCTCGAGCTTGAAAAACACTGCAACATTTTTGAAGTCATCGAGGTCAAAATCCTTCTCGTGTGAAATTTCTGGTAGTGCTTATCGAAACTAAGAAACTCCTATTCGGATTTTGCTAGTTTAGCTGCTGTTCGGATTTTATGGCCTCCTGTATATTTTGACTAAAACTTAATTTTTCCAAAGAACATGCAACGTTTTTACCATCCGTATCTCGGAAACCAATCGGAATTTTGTTTTCCCGTCTTCGGTACAATTGTAGCTATAGACTAGGAGAATATAAGTGTTAAACACACTAACCCCAACAAAACTGCATCTAGTACCTCAAAATTATAAAAATGTCGAAAAATTTAAATTTTTTTCTATTTTATATCCTTTGTAGTATTTTACTGAAGTTTCTGGAAAAAATTGTTTTTCAAATTTTCCTGAAAGCGATTTGTGAATGGGTGTGATTTTCATAAATATAAATGCAATCACAAATATAAAAGTTGATGATTATTTCTTACTTTTTACATACTTTATGTAATTTTATATAAACGTGGTTGGAAGTCTTATAGATAGATACTGTAACATCATTAGAAAACTGGTCGCATTTTGAAATATTTCTCGAGATCGTCCACCAATTATTTTGTTTACTAACGACCTGAATTGATGAACTGTGATGATGACACTCAATTCTGTATAGAATTTATTTTGGTGATTTCTTATAATTTGGGTTGAAAGCTCAGAACTTCGGAAGACATTTTGTAAAATTTCACAACTTTCTTCAACCGTGGAGTGACCAATTTCCTAAATTCCAAAATTAAAATTATAATCTGCCACTTTGTAAATGCCAAATTGGCCGTTTGCCTTGAAATAACGGGGGGTTCAATTTCCGAAATTGTACATGGCCAACCCTTTGCATGAAAGCTCATTTTAATGTAAGATAGTGGCACACAGGAAACCTACAAGAATCATCAAGAACTGCTACTCTACATGTCATTAATTTTCCACGTACGAAATAGTCAGAGTATGATTAATATTAACTATATTTTCTCAAATTCCATAGCATATCTCAAAGGCGCCGTAGGACTAATTGGGATTTCACAGCATATGTTTATATCTGACCCAAATCTGGATTAAATATTATAATTAACGCAATTGAACAGTTTTGGAATTGTAATACATTTTAAACTAAAAATAAATATGTACATGGCTCCTGAAATGCCTGTTAAGTTTAACCAATTTATATTCATTGTTTCTTCTAGGAAATTTAGTTTTTCAAAAATGTTTCCAGGCAACCACACAAGTTGTATATCTTTTCGCTGACTGTCATCAGTAAAGCACAACTTTTTTAACTCTCAGCTCCTTTGCTTTTTACATACTTTATGTAATTTTATATAAACGTGGTTGGAAGTCTTATAGATAGATATTGTAACATCATTAGAAAACTGGTCGCGTTTTGAAATATTCATCGAAGGGAAGTTTTTTTATTTTCTTCTCTGTACTCGTCTTAATTTTTTCTTCTCTACTTGTACATGCTCTTTGTACTTCACTTCTTTCATTCTAAAAATCAACAAAAGATTCATAAATTTCAAATAATTGTTCCGACCAATTGGACAGTATTGTATATTTCGCTTTCACTCTTTGGTCGGAAATTTCACGAGAATTCAATCATATAAATAACATACTATTTACTGAAAAATATTCATCAACTTCACGTGATTTTTCCGACGAATAAGATCAGTATTGTAAATAGGGTTTCGACAAATCCTTGTCATAAAATGCACGAGCGTTACAATTTATTTCATTTTCAAGCTGATATTTCATTTTCAAGCTGAAATTGATTGAATTCAAATAAAACCACCAATTACTCATTATTATGGAACCTAAACAGAGATAAATAAAAACCATAGATGGTTTATATGCTTAATCGCCATTTTCACCAGAGGGCACATGCAGTTTTCGTACGAATATTTTTCACTCGGATGCGACGAAAAATTACTCAAACATCATTTTTATTGATTTAGATTTGAAAATAGAATATAAATAATATAAACTCATATCACTTTTGATATTTGTTCACAATACCAAACGCAAAAAAATCGGGGTTATATAGTTTTTTTCAATAGTTTTTGTATCCAGGGAAATTTGCCAATATCCACCACTCCGGCGCAATCGAGAATATTTCCCTTTACTTTCAAATCCACCACTTATCGTTCACCATCTATAGTTTTTTCATTCATCTATGACCCAAACAAAAATCAGAATTCTTGTCGAAAATATGGGTTGAAAATATTGAAAATGATAGATAAAAATATTTTTCGACACTTTTGCAAATTTGAGGAACTAGATTCAGTTTGTTTGGGGTTTATTTATTTCACACTTTTTTTCTCCTAGTCTATGGCTACAATTGCGCCGAAGACAGGAAAATAAAATTCCAATTGGTTTCCGAGATATAGCCGTGTTAAGAAGTGGATGTTCTTCGGAAAAACTAAGTTTTAGCCAAAATATACACGAGGCCAAAAAATCCGAACAGCGGCTAAACTAGGAAAAACGGAATAGGATTTTGTTAGTTTCGATAAATACTTCGAGTTTGCATTTTATGTATTGCACTGTGTAATAGAATACAAAAATTGATGAAAAACCTTTACCGGCCATGGAGGCTCTCTTTCAAAGTAGCTTGATTTGTTAGTGTATTAACAAGTATCGCACTTGCCCTTTTGCAGAAGAATATCCTGTATGAATTGTCTGCTGTGGGTTGATACTTAATTATCAATTCCATTACAATTTATGAAGGACCTTATAAATACTGACTAAAGTTCCTTATAATAACCTTACCTTTCCCGTCACAAATGTTACGTGGAATCTAACAGACCAACTTAGCTCCTTCCTTCTACGATATAAATTCAAAGCAAATATAACTTTCTTACATGTTTCAATTTAACTATTGCCATATCATTTAAAAAAGCTTATTTTCCACACCATAAAAATCGAGAAACGGCTATAAAAATCCCGCGCTCATACATATCTTACTAAACCTTGCGTCCTTAGAAATAAACAAGGACAAAATCTTCACTCAACCCTAAGAATCTTAAGGCCATTATCACTGCAAATAAATACAAACGTCAAGTAAAACGCATGTGGAAAGGGAGTTTCACTTATATGTTGGGTGGAGAGTAAGAATCAAAAAACTTTTGTCAATAAAGACGTTTTGAACTGCAATCAAACTCATCACTTCAATTCACACACAGTTCGCGTCCGCTTTAGACCCCCGGCGCTGCTAAGCAACGAAATGCGAAACGTAAACGAAAAGTTCAAAATCAAGTCTAACGAAAATCTAAATGTATGAAAAAGGAGCTGCCAGTGATAAGAGCTTCGCCACTTATAGGGGGCAGATGTTCTGCCTGAATACTAGTATTGAAATAAAAAATCTAAAGATTGTCTTGGTTTTGGCGTTTTAGCTACCCCTTCTCTAGGCTCCGTTTGATTTTAAGGGGAAGTGAAAAAGTTTCCCGCAACTTTAGCAAAAAGTTCTTCATTTGTATCCTTGAGTTTTTTTTTTTTTATTGTGTTTGCCTGCTTTTATCGGTAAGTGAGTTTTACGTGAAAGTATTTCAAAGATGAACAGCAAACTTTCTTTTTCTGTTTCTGTGTTGTTACTTTACTTTTCTTTCACTCTGTGTGTGTGGCGTTCATTGTTTACTTTGTGAATAAGTGTTTTGTTTAATGAGGTTTTCTAAGCGATTGAATTGTAAATTTTCGAAAATGTTTCAATGATTTCAGTAAACTCCTACGAGTACATACCGACTTCCTTACATACTTTTGAACTGTTCAAGTTTAAACTTGATAAAATATGTACAAAACGTAGTCTTGTCTCTCGAAGTTGTTAATTTGAAAATTGTCATGTCTTTCTTGTGTTGTCTTCCTTTCTGTTGCTGTTCACAAAGTTTAACGGTTAATTAAGTTTTTGACACAGAGACCCAGCTATCTCTGAAATGCTGTCAATTTTTATTCACAAAACGTTTGATTTGTTTTAAAGATATCAACAATTGAATTGGCTGAACACTCAATTATTTTCTATGGGATTTTCGTAACGTATGATTAATATTAATTTATGTGAGAGCAGGAAAACACTTGGAAATCGTTAATAGGAATTATTATCAAGTATACGCAACGTCACAACAATAGGTACGAATTATTCAGCCGAGAGAATATGTTTCTTCTATAAAAAGAAACCTGTGGCTTGTTCATGTAGAAGCCTTTCCGAGTGGTGGATAGAGGAAGAGAAAATGTAAAGTATGAACATCGATCGCAGTACTTATTCAAAACTTAGGGTTAAGGTAAAAGTATGGGGCCCTTTAATAATTTTAAAATTACCTTATTATTTATTTATTAATTCAGCTAAACACAGCTGGAAAAATATTAATTTTGCATATCTTCAGTTAAAAAGTAAATACAATATTAAAGTATAATAATTAAAATGAAATAACAGGAACAAAACAGCAATCAGGAACAAACTTAAATAACAAATAGTAATAAATTTAAGATAGATTGAACAGATACATTGATTACATTGGAAGATATTAACAGAAATATCATACATAAAGACAAGAAGATACAGCGGGATATATAAAGCAGGAGCAGATGATGCAAGAACAGATGACTCAGGAACAGATAAAGCACGAACAGATGGAGCATTAACTGATATAACAGGACAGAGAAAGCAGGAACAGATAAAGAAGGGAAGATGAAGCAGGAACTGATGAAGCAGAACAGATGAAGCAGGAACTGATGATGCAGGAGAGACAAGAACATGTGAAGCAAGAAAAGATAACACAGGAACAGATAAAGTAACAACAGGTATTCCAGGAACAGATGAAGCAGGAATAGATACACCAGGCAGAGAATGAAACAGCAACAGATGAAAATTTAGGAAATTTAGTTCGCATTGCACGGTAACGCTCGCCGTTAGCTGAAACTGCAATAAAAATGGGCATATGATGCCCCAGTGCCAAAATCCTACCAAACAGTTTCTCGTTGTAGATGGATCGGCTTTTCCTCAAGGACGGGTGGATTTCTCGAGCCCCAAATTCGACAATTTTGTTTGCTAAAGCAGTAGGTTAAATTTACCTTCATCGGTAATGCAGATGCTCATTCACAGTTAAACGATCTTCAGCCCAGTCAGGGAACCGAAAATGCATCAGACGGTCACGATGCTTGAGCATTTAGAATAATAGGACCTACGACTGATTATACCGAAGCAGAATTCTGTGCAAATAATTGCGAGAAATGTTCAATTGCTGCGAGTTGATCTTGATGTCTGTTCGCGCATACTTTCAGCTACAGGGGCAACATAATAACGACCTGAATTGATGGACTGCGGTGATGACACTGAATTCTGTATAGAATTTATTTTGGTGATTTCTTATAATTTGGGTTGAAAGCTCAGAACTTTGGAAGACATTTTGTAAAATTTCACAACTTTCTTCAACCATGGAGTGACCCATTTCCTAAATTCCAAAATTAAACTTATAATCTGCCACTTTGTAAACGCCAAATTGGCCGTTTGCTGTGAAATAACGGGGGGTTCAATATCCGAAATTGTACATGGCCAACCCTTTGCATGAAAGCTCATTGTAATGTAAGATAGTGGCACACAGGAAACCAACAAGAATCATCAAGAACTGCTACTCTACATGTCATTAATTTTCCACGTACGAAATAATGAGAGTATGATTAATATTAATTATATTTTCTCAAATTCTATGGCATATCTCAAAGGCGCCTTAGGAATAATTGGGATTTCCCAGCATATGTTTACAAATTAAATATTACAATTAACGCAATTGAACAGTTTTGGAATTGTAATACATTTTAAACTACAAATAAATATGTACATGGATCCTGTAATGCCTGTTAAGTTTAAACAATTTATATTCATTGTTTCTCTAGGAAATTTAGTTTTTCAAAATTGTTTCCAGGCAACCACACAAGTTGTATATCTTTTCGCTGACTGTCATCAGTAAAGCACATCTTTTTTAACTCTCAGCTCCTTTCGTAATTCATCACACATATTTTGGCGAAGTACTTTACCACACTTATCTCCCTCACTAAGCGTCCCCATTTTTTTTGGGCCATTATAATTTACTATTCCGTCGTGTAAACATTTTAGCGTTGTCTGCAAATAATTTCACTCCATTAAAATCGCAGTTTTAGGTCGCCCTTCCCCCTTTTTTTTTTTGATGCAGCATTAAATTTTCCCACCTATTTCTGCTTTATTTTTTTGTTGGCTATTAGTCTGTCGCTAAATATGTGTCATTTAGTCTGTGCTACAAATTTGTGATGGCGCCTTCACCACCGCACTAAAATGACAGATATGACAAGAAAAACAAACAAACTGCAACAGAAACCAACAACTACTTTTTGTCGTGGCAAATAAAAAACTGACAAATTTCTTTGAGTTGACACATTTGCAGAAATACCTTGGTTGTTAAGGGGGGAGAAATAAGGACGAAGAAAGGTGCAGTCATATTTGAAATGTAGGGAAAATAACAATTTTAAATTTAAATGTATAATTTGGGGGGAGGAGGAGGGGTGACATATAAGTTTCTGAACAGCTCAAAAGCAAGGATCGAGTGTATAGGGCAAAACTATTTATTGTTGAACTTTACGTTTAACCTAGAAGTATTAAACTGTTTAGGAGAGTTAGAAGTCTCCAGAGAATATTATCCTTCTTTCTTGCGATCGAAGCATTAAAATACAGTTTTTAGAAATTGTTCAGATAGTTAAGTCGCTAGATTTTCGAAAATCTGACCCTTTTATTCGTAATCGTGGAACTGGAGATTCTAGATGGCGTAGACACATCATTAACTTCTGAAGCCAAGAACCTCTTCCTTATTCTAGACCGAAAGATAACTGTATGAAAATTATTAACCAACCCATGAAGAAGCGCGGGGAATTGTACAAATACGCGTTATTGTTCTGTATTTAAGAGTTATTCCATATTGCCTGTGAAAAATTTGGAATTTCAACTCCTCATTATTTCGAAGCACATGGTCATCAATTTGACATTTACTAAGTGTCAGATTATAAGTTAGAGGTTAGATATTTACGAAATCGGTCACTTTACGCAAGAAAAACAGGAAATATACGAAACCGACTTGAAAGTTCAGTATTTTCACACCGGAGTTAAGAATGACCTACTATCGTTTGAATTTTCATGTTACGTAATGATGAGAGTATGATTAATATTAATTATTTATTTTTTAGATTCCATATCATCTTATTTGGAATTACGCAGCGTATGGTTAATACTAATTCAACTCTAAACGAAAGACTACAGCTGGGAGAATTCAATACAATTTGATTCGTAATAAGTTGTAAAATAATAATAAATTTGTGCTGGACTTATATACAAGGATGTAACTAAATATTCCGAAACGATTTGAAGAGCTGCAAGGAAAAGTACTTACGCTTTCTGAAGCAGAGTTCACAAAAATTTAACCATATTATTAATTTGTATTATACCTTTCAGTAGAAGTAGAGCAAATAACACTAAAGGCTTCCATAAATTTTTGTATTTTAGTGGTGTATGAATCCGAAGTTCGGACTTCTGCTTACGGGACATATTTAGATAGCCTTGACAAAATGAGGCTATTTTTGAAAATTTTATAATCTTCCAGAATAACAGAATATGAGGCGCAAGGTTTAGATTGTGGCAATAATTAAGGCAATTTTCCCACTTTTTTGACAATGAAAACACGTATTCATCCCTATCGCGAAAATATCCCTGCGGAATATTTTGGGTACCAGAACATCTATAGCATAAAATTGGAACGGAGTAGGCAAGAATTCCGCATAAGACACTTAAGATGAAGGCATTGTGATTTATCTCTGATTTTGTTATTGATTTTTTTGATGACTTGCATCCTTTCCATTTGTACTGATTATTTTTTCCTGGCGAACAACATATTCACCAGGAAATGTAATTCACTAGAGACGTAATGACGACCTAATAAAGGAAACAGCTAAGTTTTAATTTTTATCATAATAAAAAGTAAGCGTATGATTGATTTTAACCTAGGATGTGCTGTAATTAGACCTCCGTGGCGTATGGTTTATACATTATATACTGTTACGATTTCTAAAACGTGTGACGAAACCCGTTTAGTTTTTCAAGTGTTGTCGCCACTTTTTGCGGTTGAGCTCACACATCTGTGCAGGTTGGCATCTAATAAGACAAATTATATTCAATTATTTTGCCTTGATAGAAAATTGTATTAAATTTAAAAATCTGGTGGAATATTCAAACACTTTCAAGCATTAGGAAATTCTTGCAGAAAGCTGTTAAACTATTTTGAAGTTTGAACAAATTTAGAGTATGATTAATTTTAATTATATTGCACATATTTTCTAACCTATGCAGAACCTATACATTTTTTGATCTAAGCCGAGCCTTACGTCGTTATTCGTAAAAGTTTAGGAGGGGTTTGAGAGATGATTTATCATACAAAAATCGTCTCTCAAACCTATCATAACTTTTTATGAATATGACCATTAAACTGCCACTGGTTTGGTGTTTAAGACTATTGGCGGTATGATTGCTATTAATTATCCCTCTATTCTTCTAGCGAATAGTGGCGACTTTGGACAATTTTAATCACGTTTAAGATAACGATAACTTTGGAATCAGATTATATTTATTGTCTAAAGTTTTCATTAACCTTTCCGCTTTGTTGGTGACTAAACTTTTCAAACTGACTCCGTATTAAACAAATTACTACAATTTCTTTCCCTTTCACAACACCTAAGAAAAACGGGAGGGATTTGCATTGTGTGCAAATAACTGGTGCAATTTTCACAAAATTTCATACAATGCTAGATTCTTATAGTAATGAAGGAGTATGCTCTACACCGAAGCATGTGAAGAACTGGAGCTATAATAGCAATAAACGTGAGCGCAATACTCAGTATCCGAATGTAGTGTGGATGCGAGTAAAATTGTCCCAGTACTAAGGCAAAAAGGAAGTTGTAGCATTAAGCACGTTCACCACTGCACCGGGAACGAAGTAGCGTGTTGGCGTATATGCAAAGAACTCCATGCAGTAGCGGCATGAATGGGAACAGTTAGAGCCTGTAACAAAGACTTTGAGAGTGTTATATGTTAGAACATAGATATGGAATCTGAAAAATTGTGATAACAATAAAACCCTATACAAAATTTAAGATGCTTGTGGTCAACTGTTAACTATAGCTCATAAAGCCGTTGTATGAATTCTAATTTTAAATAAATAAATTGCTTGGACTAGGTTTAAAGGGTAATAGTTTTAAATGAATGATTACTGTCAATTCCTTAAATTGCTAGAATAGGAATAAAGAGTTGCCTAGGCGTATGATTAAACTTAATTTCATAGAATAGGTATAGAGGGCGTATGATTACTTTTTATTATTATGATTAATTTTAATTAATTCAATTGCATAGAATGGGTTTAAAGATATGGCTAAGCGTATGATTAATTTTAAATGAATAAATTGCTTTTAAAAGATTTAGAGGGTAATAGTTTTAAAAGTATGGTTACTTTGAATTTTTTAAATTGCATAGAATAGTAATACAGAGCTGCCAAAGCGTATGATTGATTACCTTTAATTTTATAAATTGCATAGAATATGTTTAGAGGGCTAGCTAGGCGTATGATTACTTTTTATTATTATGATTAATTTTAATTACTTCAATTACATAGAATGGGTTTAAATGCTGGCTCAGCGTATGGTTAATTTAAAATAAATAAATTGCTTCGAATAGGTTTAAAGGGTAAT
The DNA here is from genome assembly GCA_963931995.1 of Phaonia tiefii. Classification (NCBI taxonomy): domain Eukaryota; kingdom Metazoa; phylum Arthropoda; class Insecta; order Diptera; family Muscidae; genus Phaonia; species Phaonia tiefii. The sequence continues at coordinate 279,650,130 of OZ008369.1, forward strand.
AGTTTTTAGCGTATGATTACTTACAATTTCTTAAATTGCCAGAATAGGACTAAGGAGCTGCCTAAGCGTATGATTCCTTTTAATTTCATAAATTGCATAGAATAGGTTTAGAGGGCTAGGCGTGTGATTACTTTTTATTATTATGATTAATTTTAATTAATTCAATTGCATAGAATGGTTTTAAAGAGCTGGCTAAGCAATGATTAATTTATGTAAATAAACTCCTTGCATTAGGTTTCAAGAGTAATAGGTTTAAGCGTGTGATTACTTTCAATTTCTTAAATTGCTAGAATAGGATTCAAGAGCAGTCTAATCGTATGATTACCTTTAATTTCATACATTGCATACAATAGGTTTACAGGGCTAGCTGGGCGTATGATTACTTTTTATTATTTAAATTGCACTGACTAAGTTTAATGGGAATATTTGCGATTTGAATGAGCACAAAATTATTGCCGATACATTAATCATGTATGAAGTGTGTGCTTGGCCACAGAACTTTGTTAAATGGAGCATTCTTATGATAATCTGATAAATACTGTGGTTGTAACTTCGGAAAGGTTAAGTGTATATCCAGTTTTAACTAGAGTTAAATTGAATATACAATGTTTGTGGTTTTGTATGCCTACGATTTGGGTGATGTTCCTAACCCTGCCTCTTCATCATTTTCAAATGAGCAAATGGTTGCGCACGATTAATTTTAAAACTAAAAAATCCCGTTTCTATTACATTCCATGAAGATATTGGAGAGAGCTTCTCACAACCAGTGAGCTAGTGGTTCCCCTTCTAATTTTTCACTTATTGATTGGGACTTACGGTTTTTCACCGGTTCCAAACGGTATTTGAGACGGTTCTTCGTGGCTAAGTGCTCGTTAGTGTCGCCATCACTAAGCGATCTGGCCGTCGTCGAAGGAAATGAAAGGTGGTCAGAGGAGGGATCGAACCCTCATTCTCATGTACAAGAGCCTTACACACTAGCCATGGCTTCATCGATTATTATAACTAAATTGTACAGAATAGATTTCAGTGGCTTTCGAAATGTCTAGAATACTTATATTTACAGTCTGCTTGTTCACATAATTATCTGGGAACTGTATGTATGATGGTAGCTAATAATTTTGTTGCTCTAACTTGAAAACGTTAGGCGTAGGATCAATATTAGTTGCATTTACGCAGAATTCCATTGTTCTAAGTGTTCTAAGCCAGTGGTATGTTTTTGGATACCAACGATTTGAGATTTTTTCTTATCTTTATAATTTAATATCTCGTCGTAAACATACGATACGAAGGATATCGTGGTATTAATTGTAATTAATATAATTTTTTAAACAAATGACGAAGGAGATATATGCTTTAACATTTAATGCACCTTGCTACTTTATCATTTTCAAATGAGCAAAAGGTTGCGTATGATTAATATTATACTATTTTAATTAAATTGCTTTAAGGTGGTTTCTTAATGTCTGGGATACGTATATTTATAGTCTGGATGTTCACATATTTATCTCCGAACTGTGTTTCTATATCTTCTATATTTTCTATATGTATATCAAATCGAAAAGTCTGTTGGTAGCTACAAATGTTGTTGCTCAAACTTGAAAAGGTTAAACGTATGATTAATTTTAATTGCATTTCAACAGAATTTCATAGCTCTAAGTGGCAACAGTGGTGTGGTTTTGAATACCAACAATTTGAGATTGTTTACTTATCTTTATAGTTTAATATCTCTTAGTAAAATATGGATAAAGGACTTCGCGGGATTAACTTGCAACTAATATAATTTTTAAACAAATGACGAAGAAGGAATATCATTTAGGGGGATCAATTTTGACACAATAGTTTTCTTTAAATAATTGTTACTTCTTTGGTTTTCAAATAGGGCCTTTGGTTCTCCCTCCCTGTATATTGCCAGGGACTGTGCGTTTTCAAAACGTATAACTTGTGCTTCATACACGGCGAAAATTTTGAATTTGAGCGACAAATGTAGCGTCAAGCAACCAAGAATGTCTGTTACACCTGAGTGAGTGCCTAATATACAATTACGGGCATTTGTTACAATATGATGACGGGGAAGAGGAAGAAGAAGAAGAAGAAGGAAACGATAGAGGAAGAGGTAAAGACGCGCGTGTCAGGCAATATAATGCAAATTGTTTGTCAGTACTTGGTTGGTTGTATCCAACAACGGCAACAGTAAACCAGCTGAAATGCTAGCGAAAGTCACAATTAAAAAAGCCGCTGAGCAGCGCACTACGTAGCTGTGCAACTTAATGCAAACAACCAGCAAAGAACAACAACAACCACAACAACATCACTAGCAATGAGCAACATTTATTGGCATTGTTGTAGTCGCAACATTCTCAATTATATAGTATGTGTTACGTATGAATTCTCGCGATATTTGTCGAGTAGATTGGTTTTTGGGCTGCTGCCGTTGCCGGCTGCCTCAGTGACAGAATGTTGGTCGTGGCTGGCTGGCTAGGGGTTTTGTTCGACAGCTTGTGCCACATTGTGTTGCATTGCAGGTTTAAGGGCCCTGTGTTTATTAGTTTGTTTGTTTGCTCAGCGCACAGGTTGCCACATTCGTTGTTAGTTAGTTAGCATATCTGTAGCCTGCAGCATTGCACACTTTACCCATCTCTGGGAGTTCTTGCGTTCCATTACACAAGGTTGTTTCAGGCACTTCTGTCGCTGTCCTCTCGTTGATGTAGTATGTTTGTTACAATGTTAACAAATGCAACATCGTTGCGGTGTGGCAAAATGTTTAGAGTTTTGTTGCAATTTCCTCTGCGAAGATTGTTTGCCGTTGGCATTGTGACAAAATATGGAGAAAATTGAATTTTCTACGTGCGGCTTTTGTTGGCAGCGTTGGGAGGGCTAACCATTGTGGCAGGTTTGAGGAAATGGTTCACACCGAAAGGGATGCCAAAAATGGGCAAAGCTTATACGAGGAGCTCTAAATAGGTACAATGTTGAAAGGCGAAATATTAGTTGGTTACTAATTGTTATACGGAATGCCAATATGGATTATTCAAAGTACTCGAGCACCAAATTTCCACAACATGAAAACACCCTAAGCGTATCATCCCCAGCAGTTCAAACTATAGTGTCTTAAGTGGAAAAAATCCATGGTTTTGTTAAACATTTCTGTAGCTCTACAGTAGTTTTTCACAACATAGCCATGGTGAGGTTTTGCTTATTGTCATAACCATAAAGATACACGAACGAAAGAAAGAAACAAAGAAAACACACGTTCCTCCCAAACGAAATCTCAGACAACTGAAGTTCGTTTGGGGACTATAGTTGGGAGAAACGAACTTCTTTAAATCCATACATGTCATTTCGTTTGGGAGAACCGCAAAATCTTTGCAGCACACGAGTAGCGAAAAATATAAGCTGAAAAAACGTTTGTGGGAAACGAAAAACGGCTCCGCAAACTGTTCTTTCCATTACAGAACCCAAGTTGTAGTTGCTCCAAACTAAAAAAACGTTTGCGAGAACTGAAAAACGTTTGCAGTAAACGAGTTATGAAAAACTAGAGCTGGAAAAACGTTTGCGTTCTTTTTTTCGATTAAAGCAACGGAGTTGGAATTAAAACTTGTATTTATGGCTGCCATAAGCTCTTTTCTGTTTAAATTTCCAACTTTTATGATTTTGGTTTTACCGAAAAAGTTTTTTTTTTGAAAAAAGTTGGATATTTTGTTGTTGTTTTTTTAGGGTCTACTTACACTTCGGTCACGCCTCGCATTCGAATAACAACTACAACGCGTCAACTGTCCATCCATGATATATTGACAAGGTAGAAGCATTCGAGTGTGTGATAATTTTTATGTGTATGCCTGAGTGTTTATGCCAAACGAGTATATAAGACTGTGTATACAGTCGACAGAATGAGAGAAATTTACGTTCTAATTTCAGATATCGCTAACGTGGATCCCAGTAAAATATTCATCTGCATAAGGTCAGTTGTGGAACATCTTATACTGTAGAACCACCTGCTCTATTCTAGATTCTACCATCGGTTGTAAGCGGTGTCTCAGTAAGGTTTTTAAACATAGTTTTTTTTTGCCCAAGTGGCAGCTCTGAAATTTGACAGCTGGGGCATATATTTATTCCGAGTATTAAAAATGGAGCGCTCTACGACAGAACCACGCGTTATAATTGTGAAAACTTAATACAAAAATGTGGAAAGTTTTGCTGAGACCGCTTGGAAATTTCAAAGAATTTTCAGTCGATAAAGTGCTCCTAATGTGTCAACCATTGGAAGAGTGGTCAACAAATTTGAAGAGACTGGTTCGGTTATAAAAAGTAAAACTCCTAGCGGTCAACTTACCTGTCGGTCCCTTGAAAACGTTGTTGCTGTAAACGAGAGTGTTGCCGAAAACCTGAAAACATCAAATTCGGCATCGTTCTCAACATTTTCAAATTTCACGAAGCACTACGCAACGAATTTTGACATTAGACAAAAATTTGGAAAGCTATGCTGAGACCGCTCGCAGACTTCGAAGAATTTTCAGTCGAGAAAGTGCACCTAATGTGTCAACCATTCGAAGAGTGGTCAAAAATTTTGAACAAACTTGGTCGATTGTAGACTGTAGGAATCCTGTGCGACAACGTATCGGTCGGTCTCTTGAAAACATTGCTGCTGTAAAGTGTCGGCGAAAACCCGAAACCACCAATTCGGTATCGTTCTCAGTAACTTCAAATTTCACGAAGGACTACACAACGAACTTTGATAAAAGAAATCCACCTTCATGCGTAAAAATTCAGCTAAGTCAGGACCTCAAAGCAGCAGACCATGGAAAGCGCCAGCGATACGTTTAATGGGTAATGGAGCAAAGTTAAGTCAACGTAAATTTTTCAAAAAAGTCACCTACTCCGATAAAGCGAACTTCCTCCTGAATGGCTCCGAGAATACACAAAATTGTCGAAGTTGGGGCTCAGAAAATCCTCATGCAATCCCTGAGAAACAAATGCACCCACAGCGAATTACAGTCTGGTGCGGATTTTGGACAGGCGACGTGATTGAGCTTTACTTATTAGAAAGAAAATTGCAGAAATTGCAGTGACTGTGAACGGCATTCGTTACAGGAACATGATAACAGAGTTCTTGTGGCCTCAGCTCGACTGCATGGATCTGGACTACATGTGGTATCAGCCAGATGGCGCCACCTGCCACACCGCGCATGAAACAATCAATTTATTGCCGTAACTATTACCAGAACAAATTATCTCAAGAAATTCTGATGTCAACTGGCCACCAAGATCATGCGATTTAACGTCGTGCAATTTCTTTCTTTGGGGTTTTGTCAAGTCTCGGGTTTATGCGAATAAACCAGAGTCAATTTCTGAGCTTAGTCAATCGGTGTGAAAAGTCAAATTTCGTGAAAATCATCAGAGCCGTGGGAGCCATTTGACGGATATTTTATTACATACATAATCGGAACATGTTTTCTTTACCATCCTATCAAAGAATAACATCTATCCCAAAATCTACGAGTCTTTAGTTTAAAATGAAAAAAATTACATGAGGTGTCAAGGGACACGCGGATATAACGAAGTTCCTTTCGCTATATATTATGTACTACACCATTTCCAATTGAAATTTGAAAAATATCAATTTAATTTTGAAAAATAGCAATTGAAATTTGAAAATTATATTTGAGATTTGAAATACATCAATTGAAATTTATAAATTCTATTTGAAATTTGAAATACATCAAATGAAATTTAAAAAACATCAATTGAGATTTGAACGACATTTTGAAGAAGTTTGAAAGATATCAATTGCAATTTAAAGCACATCAATTGAAATTTGAAACACATCATTTGATATTTGAAAGACACTAATTGAAATTTGAAAGACATCAATTGAAGTATAAAATGCATCACCTGAAATTTAAAAGTTATTAACCAATTTTATGTATTAGATTTTTAAATTTCAATTGGTGTATTTTAAAATTTAATTGATGTGTTTCAAATTCCAATTGAAGTTTTTCAAATTTCAATTGATGTTTTTCAAATTTCAATTGATGTATTTCAAATTTCAAATAGAATTTTCGAATTTCAATTGATGTATTTCAAATTTCAAATAGAATTTTTAAATTTCAATTAAATGGTGTAGTTAGTACCATCACGCGTAACGCGCCCGTTGACATATTCTATAATTTAAATGGATCTTTAAGAAAAGATACATATTGTAAAATGTTTTTTTGAGAAATTTTTTCTCTAGCATGTATTTTTAAAAAAAAGTACGTTTTTAGGTCCTTTTTGTACGAAAATGTATTATATTTTCCCGAAAAATCCCTTTTTAAAGAGAGATACTTCTTGTACTAAAAGCCAATGTTTCTTTTAAGATAGGGTACTATTTTTAAGTAGAAGTACTTTCTGTAAGAAAAAGCAATAAAAGTATGAAATTTTTTTTTACAAAGATGTACTTTTTTAAAAACAGGTGCTTTCTAAACAAGTGGTACTCTTTTTATGAAAAGGTTATTTTTTTAAGAATATTTACTTACATTATTTGATTTTTTTTTTTTAGTTTTGTAAGAAAATTAATTTTTTTAAGTGAAGTTATTTTTTGAGGAAAAAACATTTTTTTTAAGAAATAGGAATTTTTCTTAGAATTGGTCGTTTTTTCAAAAATATGTACATTTTCAAGAGTAGGTACTTATCCCAAGAAAAGTTATTTTGTTTCACAAGAAATCTCTTTATAGAAAATGTAGTTTTTTAAGAAAAGGCAATTTGTTGTAAGAAACTTTACTTTTTTAAGAAAAGGTATTTATTTAAAAAAATTACCTTTTTAAGAAAAGGTACCTTTTGTAAGAAAGGTACTTTTGTAAGAAATGTACTTTTTGTAAGAAATGGTACCTTTTGTAAGAAAATGTAATTTTTGTAAGAAAAGGTTCTTTGTGTAAGAAAATTTACTCTTTCAAGCAAAGGCACTTTATTAAGATAAGATATTTTTTTAAGAAAAGGTACTTTGTTTAAGAATATGACTAGGTTTTTTTTGAGAATATGTAACGTTTTTAAGAAATGACACTTATTTTATATTATTATAATTATTAATTAATTATTTTTAAACTATTATTATTATATACAGTAAAAGCTCTCCACGCGGACAGCTCCGTTGAGCGGACAAATCTTAGTTTTCAAGTTCCAATCTTGTAAACAGAAAGCAAAATTCAGTCTAATGAGCGGACGCTCCCATGATCGGCCGCGGACACAAAACTCGCAAACTTTTGGCCAAAAAATCTCTAACAAGCGGACACTAATTCCACTGAAACACAAACAATTTGAATTTATATTGCTTTGCAGAACTTAGTCCTGTACAAGTAATTACTTGCAACCGTTATTACTTTCAGCACTTTATAGTATGCTACGTTACGTTACATCAGATTCACTAATCAGTCCTTAAGAGATGAAAAAATCGTTAGGAAAATAAAAGTAACACAGGGGTGATAAGAAGTGTAAGCAATACAAGTAAGGTTTGGAATTTCCCTTTTAGTTCTCATAGTTTTGAAGTATCACTTGTTTCGGTTAAATTGTGCTACGAGTTAAAGGTTTACAATGCCGCCATAAGGAAAGGCGTTGTCGATAAAAGAAAAAATGGAAATCATTAACGTTTTAGAGCAGGATAGATTATCAGTACGGGAATTAGCGAAGAGGTATGTATGTTAGTTTCGTTGTTAAGGAACTGATATTGTTAAAATTAACACTTGTTACTAAAGGTTTAATATTGGCAAAACTCAAGCCGGAGAGATATCAAAGAAAATGGAATTGATACGATCTCAATGGCAATCTGGAGGAATAAATGTAAAACAGAAAAAGAGTTGTTTGCAACCCAGAGGTTTACTTATAGATCAAAAGTGTTTCGAATGGTTTGCAAAAGCCCGGAGCCAGAATATTCCTATATCTGGACCAATAATAAAAGCTAAGGCAAAGGAGATTGCGGAAAAACTGGCTATTACGATTTCTCTGTCTCCTCTGATGGCTGGCTGCAAAAGTGGCGTAACAGACATTCCTTACATTTTAAGATCATTGCAGGAGATCAAGTGTAAATCAAGCAGATGTGACTGAATTCTTGGAGAAACTACCCTCTATGTTATCTGGATATATGCCTGAGTACGTTTATAATGCAGATGAGAGCGGCCTTTTCTTTCGTGCTCTACCAGATAAAACTCTGGCTTTAAATAACGAAAAATGTGCTGGTGGAAAAATGTCAAAAGAGAGACTTACAATTTTATTTCGTGTCAACATGGCTGGGGAGAAAGAACAATAATTGGTGATTGGAAAAGGAGCATTTAAAAATGTTGTCATCAGAAACCTACCGGCGATTTGGAAATCAACAAAAAGGCTTGGATGACTCGAAATTTTATGGCTGAATGGTTGGAAAAATTTGATAGAAAAATGCAAATTCAAAAGAGAAACATTCTCCTGTTTGTGGACAATCCCGCTTCTCATCCTAGAGATATGAAACTGAAAAATATAATATAGCCCTTGGATCAAGGTATCATACAGAACTTCAAGACCCGCTACAGAGCTTTAATCAGAGAGATATGGAACTTATTGCCAAATATTGAAGTAAACGATTCTGCAAGAGATTTGATAAAGAGCATCAATGTTCTTGATGCATTGTACTTTATTAAACATTCGTGGGACAAAGTTACAGCCGAAACTTCTAAAAAATGTTTCCGCAAAACCAGGATTTATAAAAGGCTGCATTTCTTCGGAATTTGATTCGGAGGATGATATGCCGTTATCAACTCTTGCAATATTTGATAGCCAAGTTGTTAGATCTCAGAATTTTGAATGCCCTGTATTTATTCAAATTGATGGAAACCTTTTGACAGAATCTGATGATATAGAAGTCTTTGTTGAAGACCATAACATAAGCAGTTCGGAAGATGATATAGTTATCACCGTAGAAGACCTTTACAAAATATCTTCGTATAAGGAAGCCTTGGAGCAAATTGGCCATTTAAAGAAATTTGCAGAACAAGACTACACAGCATTTGAACATTTTAAGTCATTAGAAATCCACTATAAAGAGCAAATGTCGAAAGAAACAGAAGGCAAATTCAAGCAAAAAACTATCTCACACTATTTTCACACATCTTAATTTAAACATTTTTTAAATACTGTTGTAATACCATACATATGTTTTTAATAAGATTTCTACAAAATATATAAATTCAAAAAATAAATAAAAAAAAAAAAATGGTGTCCCTTAACATCCCATGGAGGGATTAGGGAGAGCTTCTCACAATCAGTGAGATGTGCGCTTTCTAGTTTTACACTCACTGATTGGGACCTATAGTTTTACACCGATTCCGAACGGCATTTTGAGAAGCATTTTCATGGCTAAGTACTCGATAGTGTTGCCGTCACTAAGCGAGGTGACCGTCGTCGAAAGAAATTTTAAGGTGGCCGGAGCAGGAATAGAACCCAGGATCTCCCGTACAAGAGGCGCGCACACTAACCATTGCACCACCGAAAAATAAATAATATTCAAAAATGGTGTGCTCCGCTCTAATAAACGGACATCTCCACTTAACGGACAAAATCTTCGCCGACGATGGGTGTCCGCTTATGGGAGCTTTTACTGTATATTGTATAACTATATATTATTTTTAAACTTTTTTCACTTTGGCTTTTCTACATTTACTTTGTATTGGTTTCGAAACTACAATGTAATTTTAAATAAAAATTTGCAAGCATATTATACGTTTTATTCAAATTCATATTAAACTCATTTAAATTCGAAAATTATATTCAAACGCGAAGGTGATTTTCCTGTATGAAAACCTTATTAAGTTTAAAACATTTCTTTAAAAAAATATTTTTAATTTTGAAGTTTGAAAAAAAAACAAATGTTTGAAAATCTTAATTAAGTCCTAATTAATTTTTAATTAATTCTTATTTAAGTCATAAAATAATTTTGAAATGTTAATAAAAAACATTGTTTGAAAATGTCATTTAGAACTTATGTATCTATATTTGAAAATAGAAATCGTGTTTCTTCATTACATTACATTAAAATTCGAAAATCATATTATTTATTATTAATTTTTTTGAAGGATATTAACACGAATTAAGTACAAACCAGATAACTAAAGGGTTTTTCAAAATCGATAGGGACAGCAAACGACGCCATATTTTTTCCCGCTCTTTTGGCATTTCTCTTCAGTAAGGTTTGCTATTTCATCATGGAAAGATATACGAGCCAACAACGAGTCGAAATTATTAAAATTTACTACCGAAATTTGGAGTCAGCGGCCTCAACTTTAAGAGCGCTACGTCCAATTTATGGTCGTCATAATCGTCCTACCAGATCAACAATTGAGCGTCTAGTGGAAAAATTTGAATCCGCAGGCACAGTACAAAATGTTCCCGTGCCAGTGAGACAAAGAAGTGCCCGTAGTGTCGAGAATATTGCTGCCGCTGAGGCTTCAGTTCAAGAAAGCCCAAATGTGTCTCTCACACGTCGTTCTCAAGCGTTGGGCATCTCTGTGACGTCGTTGTGGCGACTTTTGCGAAAATATCTTGGCCTACATCCTTACAAGATCAAATTGACGCAAGAACTGAAGCCGCTTGACCACCATAAGCGTCGTATGGGCTGAGCAACAACTTGAAAATGATTCGGACTTTCATCGGAAAATCATCTTCAGCGATGAGGCTCATTCCTGGCTGAATGGCTTCGTCAATAATCAAAATATGCGATATTGGTCAGACAGTAATCCACACGTAATCCATGCGTCATCATTGCATCCCGAAAAAATTACGGTTTGGTGCGGTTTATGTGCCGGCGGCGTCATTGGGCCGTACTTCTTCCGTGATGATCAAGCCCGGCACATTACTGTGAATGCGAATCGCTATCGTTCAATGATAACCGAATATTTTTGGCCCCAATTGGATAATATGGACTTGGAGGACATGTGGTCCCAACAGGACGACGCCTCAAGCCACACAGCGAATGCCACAATCAATTTATTGGAAACCAAGTTTGGTGAACGTGTTATCTCACGAAATGGCCCAGTCGATTGGCCGCCGCCTCGGTCGTGCGATTTGACGCCGTTAGATTATTTCCTGTGGGGCTACGTCAAGTCTATGGTCTATGCCAACAAGCCAGCGACGATTGATGAACTTCGTACGAATATCGAACGTGAAATTGCAGCAGTATCGGCCGATTTATGTTTGAAAACCGTCGAAAATTGGGTTCAGCGTTTGGACTTCTGCAAGCGTGCCCGTTGTGGCCATGCAAAAGAAATCGAGTTCCATACATAATGGCATCGAACGTACTTTCACAGGAATAAAGAATTTCATTGGTATCTAAAACCGGTTTTGTTTTATTTAAAAAAACTTTTGTAGCGCTCTTATTGCAATCCCCTTTAGTTAACAGACGTCAAAATACCGGTTTTCGCTTGGTTCGAAAAGTAAGTTTTTCAAAAAACCAGCACACAGTTTATAGCCAAAAACCCGGTATCCCCGTTTTTTCGGTTTCTGTTTTGGACACTCTAGTCATTACACATTAAGTTGTTTAAGTGGATTTAGCGAATATATAGACGCTGTGCAGGCCTAAGTCTAAGTCGAATATTTGACAAAACTGAAAAAAGGTTCGATAGTTATTTATGTCTTTAAATTCCTGCAATAAAAAGTAGTTTTTTTATTTATCACCGTTTTGTTTTGAAGAAAAGAGTAAATCTGATTTAATTTTCAAAGATTTTACAATTTCAATATCCTTTTGGCAAAACTCTTTTAATTATTATAGACACCTGAGTGTGGTTACAACTGCAACTGAAAACGTCAACTTGGCACAAACTAATTCCCTCTCTCTCTCTATCATTCTCTCCGGACTCAACTCCCTGGTGGAAGGAGGATATGTTTAGAACACCTCTGGAAAAAATGTTATTTTGTAAAAATATTTCTTAATTATTTTTATTGTTTATGTTACGCAAAATGCCAAGACCAAAACGAAAACAAATTCTAAAACATAAAACCACAAATATTATGAACCGGACAACATGTCCATCATAAGCCATACTGCACAGGAATTCCAGAACCCACAACATATTCTCCTCCCCCAACATTTTCACACAACAGTAGAAATTATTTAGGAATAATTTAATTTGAATTTTCAATCTGTTTGCAGAAATGTTCCTATTACCTTTTGCTGTCAATCTATAATGTATCGTTGTGTCGAATAGTGCAAATTTTCGACTCCCAAATACAAATCTCTTGGGGTCTAAACGTATGTGTGAAAAGCTATGTTGGCATGTGTATTGCATTGAGGTCCTTTGTGGTAACCCCTATTGCTTTGGCATGTGTGTGCAATGGTTTGTTTGTATTGGTGTAAATTTACAACACAATTTCCTTAGGTCAATAGCAGTAGTTGGATATGAATTGTAGTTGTCGCTATTGTTGTAAGGAATGTACAAACACATATACACCAGCATGTTGTAGGACTAAATATACACATACATGTAACGAGGCACCATAGTAAAATTGTTGATCTTAGCAATTATTTATCGTTTAAACTGGATCATGTCAAGCACACTGTGTAGTAAATGCATTGTGTAAAGCGCCTCCATTCCTAGGCAATGTATGTGTTGATGTATTTACTGGTGTAAAGTACCCAGCGGCGGTATTTGCGAAGACTTCCACAAATAAGGCATGTGGTGTCCTTCTTTGGCAATGCCCTCATTAATAAGGCCTGCGAAATGCATGATTTTATAAGGCTTCCTCAAGTCTTTTTAAAGAATTCCAGAAGAGAGTATTGTTTATGAAAACCTGGGGCTTAATTGTGTATGATGATAATCGTTCAAAGATTCTAATACAAGGTGGGGCAAAAGTAATCACCCTATTGGAAAACCCTATAGCTTTTTCAAAGGGCTCCAAATGGTAATTCGGTTTTGACAAACAAACGCAGAATATAAATCGACAAGCCACGAATCAGTTTACTCCGCAAGAACGCCGAAAATTTTGTTTCCATTTTTTTCCGCAACAATTTGTCGGTTGTGTTGGCTCAGTCTGAATTTCGTCGCATATTTCCTGGCCGTCCGACACCAACTGGACAAACACTGCGGCGTTTGGCCACTCTCCTTAAAGAGACTGAGACAACACGAGATCTTTCCAAGGCTGGCCGGCCCCGAAGCAGCCGTTCTTCTGAGAATATCGCTGCTGTTGACCAAGATGTCGAAGAGGAGCCCGGAATATCGACCAGGCGACGTACATAGGGCTGGATTTTGGGACAGTGGGCAAAAATAGAGAAATGCGGACACTTAAATCATGGACGGTGATTCATCAGTTTTTGAACTCGCTGACTTCAAATCTCGAATAAAAAATTTGAAACCAACAAAAAAAAAACACTTCGTGCTCAATTTTTTGTATTTTTAGGGGGTTTTCTGAAGTTGGCGATTCTTAAGTTTTTGAAATCGCTGATTTCAAATCTCGAATAAAACTTTTGAAAAAAAAGTAGGGGGTTTTCTGAAGTTGTTCAAACTTTTTGGGAGTGATAGGATTAGGATTTCAGGATTGATTTCTTTTAATTTCATGTATTATCACGTATTATTTTTTTTTATTCCACGTATTATCCGCTTCTCTGTCGCTGCGCGGCCCGCAGTCAGAGCGTTAGCAGGTACGCCGACGACGGGTCGAAAAGGGTCAACTTCTGAATGTTGTCAGTTGCAGAATTTATAAGCTAGAGACGTGGTTCTTTAACCATAGTGTCCAGAAACATGTTGTCTATCGAATCGAATGTCTATCGAATGGAAAAACGAAAATTCTTTTTCTAATTTTTTACCATTTTTTGAACTCCAGCCCACTGTGCGACGTGCCACGCAATTAAGCATTAGCCGGCGGTCTGTACGCAAATTGTGGCCGTCGGTGGTGCAATGGGTAGTGTGCGCGCCACTTGTACCTGAGATCCTGCGTTCGATCCCTGCTCTGACTACCTTAAAATTTCTTTCGATGGCGGTCACCGTGCGTAGTGACGTCGACAGTATCGAGTATTCAGCCATGAAAATGCTTCTCAAAAATACCGTTCGGAACCGGTGTAAAATTGTAGGTCCCCATCAGTGAGTATAAAAACTAGAAAGCGCACAGTTCACTGGTTGTGAGAAGCTCTCCCCGATTCCTTCATGGGATGTAATGGGAAACCATTGTTTTTTCTGTACGCAGAATTTTGGTAAAGGATTTGAGGATGTTCCCTTACAAAGAACAGACATGTGCATCAGCTGTTGTCAATTGATCACCAAACGCGTGTAACCTACGCTCAGCCATTCTGAATCTCAACGAAGAGGTGGACGATTTTTCAGTGAAAATTAGCATGAGCAATAGCAGCTCATTTCCATCTTAGCGGTTACATAAATAAACCAAATAATCATTTCTGGGAAACAAAAAATCCGTGTATCACCCACGAAGGACCATTGCACCCACTCAAGGTTACTACGTGGTGTGCTGCTTACGCTGGAGGAGTCATCGAGCCACATTTTTTTGACAACCTCGCGGGACAATAGACGGATGTGGACGGCGTGCGCTACAGAACCATGATTACCGAATTTTATCTTCCTCAGTTGGATGAAATGGGACTGGAGAACATGTGGTTCCAACAGAACAGTGTCACGGGGCACACTGCTCGAGCCACAGCCGATAATCTGAAGGAAGCATTTCCGGGCCGTGTAATCTCACGTTTTGGTGATTTCCACTGGTCGGCCAGATCACCCGATTTAACCGATCCAGACTTCTTTTTGTAGGATTTTTTGAAGTCTCGGGTTTACGTCAACAAGCCTCAAACTCTTGAAGCCCTTAGGGAGAATATTCCCCAAGAATACGAGAACCTGTCGCCCGAAGTTCTGGCAAGAGTGATGGAAATACCATAAAACGAGCCCGTATGGTAATCAGATCATTTTCTCAACTTTATGGTATAGTTCTAGTGGTTAGGTTTCACAAATTTCACAAGCAGAACCAAAGTTTTTCAGTAAATAAAAATTACAGCAAAAGGACCTTGGGTGATTACTTTTGCCCCACCTTGTATGTCATTAACGACAGTTCGTTTACCATTAAAAATATATGAGTTCATAAAATTTCGTTACCGACAAAACGATACTGAATTCGATATCGTTTCTTACATAATTAGACCCCTGTATTACCACATGTTCGTAAGTCGTCGCTGGAAAACAATAACATGCAATAGCCCAGTAGACCAAGCGGCCGACTATAAGTACTACGGTCGTGTGTTGGATTCCTGTGGCTGCAGATTCGTGAAAGTATATATGATCAATATGGTAATAATTCGCATGTATTTTTTATTTTTGCTTATGCCCTTCTAAAACTACTCTTCTTGCAGGCCTTTATAAGACCTTCTTGTAGAGAGGGATGAAAGGCCTTCCCTCAAAATCTCACGCAATGTTAAAAAGAAAGGAGCAGGTAGTAGGCCTAGCGGATTCTGGTGGATTCTGTAGAGTGTTTGTTAGATCATGATATCAGCCCTTCCAGCTCACGACTTCGACTATTTTTATTTTTGCTTACGCCGTTCTAAAACTACTCCTCTTGCAGGCCTTTAAAAGACCTTCTTGTAGAGACGGATGAAAGGCCTTCGCTCAAAAACTACTCTTCTTCTAAAACTACTCTTCTTGCAGGCCTTTATAAGACCTTCTTGTCGAGAGGGATGAAAGGCCTTCCCTCAAAATCTCACGCAATGTTAAGAGAAGATCATAATATCAGGCCTTCCAGCTCACGACTTCGACTATTTTTTATTTTTGCTTATGACCTTCTAAAACAAACTACTCTTCTTGCAGGCCTTTATAAGACCTTCTTGTAGAGAGGGATGAAAGGCCTTCCCTCAAAATCTCACGCAATGTTAAAAAGAAAGGAGCAGGTAGTATGTAGGGAAGGCCTGGCGGATTCTGTAGAGTGCTTGTTAGGTCATGATATCAGGCCTTCGAGCTCACGACTTCCGCTGCTGGGTAAATCTGAGAGTGTATGTGTCTGACTCCTAGTTAATATATATTCTCTACATATATATGGGTTTACACTGTTTTGTCCTTTTGTTCCTGTTAAGCTTTATGGCCTCGTTTATTGTACATACCAACAACACAATGAACTGTGGCTTCCGAAGAATTTCACTATATTGATTTTTTATTGTACTACTGGTATCTGGAGGACATTGAATGAATTGGAATTTTTATGACAAAGTCGAATCCATGGGCGAGCAAGGCGAAGATGTATTAAGGGAATTAAGAAAACAGAAATGTATAATTCATTTTATGATCTTAATCTCGACAACTTCATAAGAAATCTAAACGGATTTCCGGTAAAATTGATATTAACGGAATGCCAAGAAGAAACTGAAGCTTGAATATTCAAATCTGATCTATTTTTTGATAACTTTAATAAGATGTTTATGCGAAAATCCAAATAGAAACCCAAAATTCTAAAAACAAAAAATATCAAAGACTCCGTTACTTGAAAGTGTCCAATCCCAATAATAATCTAATCTTTAAGAATTATAAACGAGAATTTTTACTATTGTGTGCCCTGTAGATATAGCCTTATTGCGGTACCCGCAGGGAACGAATGCCAAGTGAACGCCAACATATTCAGTGTAGACTAAGATTCAGGTCATAATTTGAAAATGCTTGCCTAGTGATCCCGCATTTTCTGCCTCAAGAACATCTATCATTCGCATGTCTGACCACGAAGAAAGGGGCATACCCATATGCTCCATATGTAGTGCAACATGTAAGTATGTCCCTAATCTCGCAAATTGTGGCTGTCGGTGGTGCAATGATTGGTGTGCACGGCTCTTGTACATAAGGACGTGGGTTCGATCCCTGCTCTAAACACCAAAAATTTCTTTCGACGATGGTCACCTCGCTTACTGATGGCGACACTATCGAGTAGTTAGCCATGAAAAAGCTTCTCAAAATATATTTCGGAACCGGTATAAAATTGTACGCCTCAATCAGCGATTGTAAAACTACAAAGAGCACAGCTCACTGGTTGTGGAAGCTCTTCCTAGTCCCTTCATGGGGTGTAATATTAAACCATTTATTTGTTTAAATCTCCCTAGTTCATCCGCACTGGAATTCCTCGAATTTCGGTTCATCCCGGCTCCGATATAAGGACGTGTCAATTAAAGTCGTGCGGCAGTTGTGGGCTGTACATGATTTTCTTACACTGCCTACTTAACTTGCTTTATACAACCCAGAAAGGTTAGGGTCTTAACTAAACGAAGATATAATTTTTATCTAACCAGATCGATCTTTAGCTCTGTTTCTTCTAGTTGGTCGGGTTACAGTTTATACAGCTCGTGATTCATAGTTCGTCGATTCTCGCAGGTTTCCAATTATAGGACTTTTCAGGGCATTTTCTCCCGCGAACTCCTAGTGATGTTTCGGGATATTACCCAGGATTTAGCGCCAGGAAAGAACGCATGTTGCACTAGATAATAATGGTTCTTTATTTGTCGAAAGATAGGCTTATCTCTGCAGCATTTTGCTAGTCAGTGTAAAATTCTCCGTCTAATTTCTAGGCTGAAGTTATTGATTATATTTAAGGCAACTCCTTAATACTTCGCATTTATAGCTGTTGTTAACTTTCACCCTTTCGTATAATCCGATGAATGTTCTGCTCTAGAAACAATTTATTTCACCTGATCATATATGGCCATACCCACCTTTACTGATTCTGTATCGATTCTCGAAAACTCTGCGTTGCGGATGTCTCTATGTTGGAATGTCGTACCGTGGCAGTATATATCATTCACATTCCATTCTTGCATGTGCTGGCTACACACTGAGAATTAACGGCCCATCTATATGCAGGAATTATCTATATGTTTGGAACATATGTATGCATAAGTGCAAGTATTGTTTTCATGAACTAAAGGTCTGCTGCTTTTTGTTCCTTAGTTGTCTCAGCAGATTTCAACAAAGTTAACCATGTTTGGGTCACAAAAACATATATCAAAAAATATTACTCATTGTGTCTCCAACATGTAATATTGAATAGCAAACACAATATGTTTGGACACAAGTATACTATATTTGCGGCAAGATACAAACACGTTATATTTGCATCCAAATAACAACAAAAAACTGATTATCCAGCGTGTGTACAAAAGAAATGGTTTAAAGACAGAAAAAATTTCAAAAGAATTTTTAAATTTAGAAAAGATAAATGTTAGCATTGAACAGTTGTCTTAATTTGTGGTAACTTGATTATCTTGCCCCATGTCAACATAGCTAGACAACATCATTTATTCCTCGAAACCACTGAATAGTTTTGCGTCGTCCACCTTTTTAAACCCACCGAACCGCAACCAAGACATGATTTAGCTCTTTAAGACCATAAGTTTTCAAATACGACTATTTCTTTATGCGACTTAGGACTTGCCACTGACCACTGCACATTGATCCAGGGTATTATTTTTTTTCTTAGGCCATTAGTTGGTATTTAAAATACATCAATCCCAATTTCAATGACGTCAACTGAAATTTAAATGATGTCAGTGGAAATATAAAAACTTCAACTGAAATTTCAAAAAAAAATCAATTAGAATGAAAACACACACATACAAAATTAAAGGTTATTAATGACATTTAAAAGACATTAGTTGGCATTTAAATGCATCAGTTGAAATTCGAAAGACATCGATTGAATTTTGAAACACATCAGTTGAAATTCAAAAGCCATCAATTGAATTTCAGAAAACATCAATTGAAATATAAAAACATTATGGAAATTCAAAAATGTAATGTTTAACTTATGGCGGAGACGGTTACATCGCTTACAGGTGGAGACACAATCGAGTAATTAACCATGAAAATATTCAGAATCGGTCTAAAGATATAAATGCACAGTCTAAAAATAGAGAGCGCCCACCCCTCTGATTCTGAGTAGCTGTCTCCTACCACATCATTGGAGGTAGCGGACAAATAAATAAGAATCCTGGTGGACTTTCCTTTTGTTCGAGTTCTCACACTTATATTGAAGTGGATAGGTTAATTTGTGGTTTCTCAAAGAGTCTATGAGACTTCTTCCATGGGATCTCTACTCAATCTGAAGTGGATCAGAATTTTCATATTTAGGAAGGTGATATGTGACAATATGTCAATTTATTTAATATTCTCTCCATTATATTTTAAAACCCAGTCCTGCTGTGGATCAATGGTCCACGAAAATTTTAAAATATCTCATGGAGTCAGGAATAAGATCCATCATTTGATTAATATTTATCTAAACCACCTATTTTGCAAGTATAATTTTACGTTCCCATAGTGTTGGCCAAAAAGGGTGGTATCCAGGACTATATTAAGGACTAAATACACTTGTGGAAATGGAAATCGCCCGCTGGTTTCCACCATACCTATACATTCGTGGGTTAAAGTCATCTGTTGCCTTCATGAGCACGCCATCAGTTGGATTCAATGGCAACGTTAGTGCAATAACGCCATCTGGAGGACAATATCAATACAATTAAATTATTCACAGCTGACCGTCAGCTGATATTAAAATTTCCAATCACAGCTATGACGGCTAACATCTGTGTATTCGGCAATTCTGGTTGAAGACGCTGAAGAGCTAAAATAGCCGTAGTAGTGAATTATACACCCTGCCTTTCAGATATAGTACAAAACGTCGATATTGTAGTAAGCCCTAGTCAGCCTCTGTTGCACGCCAGCGACTCCCTGTCTGTGGGGTCTTGAACTTGGTACCTGCCTTTGTTTCCAAGAAGAAAGATATTCCCTGCCTGTGGTGTCTCGACCTTGTTGCATATCTCAATCACTGCTTCAACCCAGAGATTTCTTGCCTGTGTGGTCTAGAACGTGGTACATACTTTTGCCCTGGTTGCCTTTCCTTTGTCCTGGTGCAAGCCAGTGATTCCTTGCCTGTGGGGTTTGGACCTTATTTCTTACCTCTCGCTATGGTTCAAGCCAGATATTCCCTGCATGTAGGGTCTTGAACTTGATACGTACATTTTCCCAGGTTGTATTTCTTCCCTTGGTGTAAGACAGAGATTCCCTGCCTCTGGGGTCTGGACCTTGTTTCTACCTCACGCCATGGTTCAACCCAGAGATTCCCTGCCTGAAGGATCATGAACTTGATACCTGCCTTTTCCCTTGTTGGTTTTTGTTTCCCCTGGTTCTCTACTTATGGGGTCTTGACCTTGTAGCCTACCTTCCAACGAGTTCAAGCCAGAGACTCGCTGCAAGTGGTATTTTAAAATTAGTACTTAAATTTTTCCTGATTGCCTTTTGTTTCCCCTAGTGCCTGCGGGGTCTTGAACTTGGTACCTGACTTTTACCTGGTTGCATTTTGGTTGCAATTTTCGTGCCTCATGGCCTCGACCTAGTTGTCTACCTCCAAGTCCGAGATTCTCTGCCTATGTACACTCTGCCTTTCCCTAATTGCCTTTTGCTTCTCTTGGTGCCAGCCAGAGACTCCCAGCATCTGAGGTCTCGAACTTGTTGCATACTTCTACCGCTGCTGCAAGCCAGAAATTCCCTGTCTTTGTTTGGCTTGGTGCAAGCCAGATACTCCCTGCATGTGGGGTCTGGAACGTATTGCTTACCTTTCCAGCTGGTTCACGCCTGAGATTCGCTGCATGCGGCGTCTTCACCTACCTATGTGGAGTCTTGAGCTTTGTCCCTACAATTGTCCCCGCTCGAAGTTAGAGGTTCATTACCTGAGGGGTATCGACCGTAGTATAGTCCTAACGGTCACCAAACCTTTGTTATAAAAGGTGCATTTCAGCAGCAGTTTCCCTGATTGCCTTTTGTTTCCCCTGGTGCAAGCCAGATATTCGCTGCCTATGGGGTCTCAACCTTGTTGGCTACCTCCCCCGCTACTTCAAAGATTCCTTGACTGTGGGTTTCTGAACATAGTACCTGTCTTTTCCCTGAATCTCGTTTGTTTCTCCTGGTGCAAGCCTACCTTGGGGTCTCGATCTTGTTGCCTACCTCTCCCGCTGCTGTAAGCCGGAGTTTCCTTGCCTATGGGCTCTTGACGTTGATGCCTACAGTTGTCCCCGCTCTAAGTCAGAGATTCCCTGCCTAAGGGTAATCGACCGTACTATAGTAAGAGGTTCCCTACCTGTCAGTCAAACTCCACAGTACAAAATTCCCCTAACGGTCATTAAATCCCTGTTATATAAGGTGCATTTCAGCAGCAGTCCCGACAACGGTCACCAACCATCGACCACGATCGCGAGGCACGGTTAAAGATGGGAAGTTACTAACCTACGAGGTCGCGCAGTTTCTGTCAATGATCCCCACCACCGGTAACATTCTGCCAGATTTATCATCATCCGGAGACGCTCATCTACCAGCCGCCACGCCTACATATTCCCACTGCCATCTTGCAGCTCCACGCTAAGATATTTACTATGATATTGAATATTAATACGTATCATATAAAATGTATGATCATCCAGAATATTGCTGATGTTCTACACATTCTGTCCAAAATAAATGATACGAAACTAATCCCTGGCGACCACTTAGTATACCCCAGCATCAAAGAGAAGAACCCGTCGTTACACACCCTACTTTTCGAATCAATCTAAAACCCGGTTTTTGATTGGTCGGATATTTGTATACTCTAATGAATAGGGTAGGCAAAAAGGATTTTTTATGAATTTTGTCAATAGCACGAGATTGAAAAGTTTGATATAGATCTACCCCAAAATTTGGGCCTGATAACATTAGCGCCTTGCGTTGCAACTGAAAACAGCGCCACCACATTTTCTACGTCTCATAGTTAAAAACATGTTCATCATGTAGCGTGTGCATTAGTTACTGAATCGTTACGAACACTGAAACCTTAATAATAGCGTGCTGTATATTAAACAAACCATCTAGTGAACCACCCGTTCAATACAAATCCTATGACCGAAGTCATTTTTAGTCAAATTCAAAAAAAAAATATATAGACCATTTAAGAAATTCCCAGGACGGGAGGGTTAAGGCTAAACATGACAATTTTTCATGCAACCTAGAGAAAACAACACAAACAAAAGAAATCCATTCACGGAACTCATGCAGATATTCTATATATGTATACACTAGCATGTCCTAGAGAGAAAAGGATATTGGTTGTGCTTCTATTATGTGCGAGTAGTATATAAGAAATACATATATGTATGTCTACACCGTTCCTATCTAGCAAACTATTTGTATGGCCATCAATATTATATCTTGAATATCATCGCTATATGAAAAGATACAATAAAGAAAAAGACCTTTATCAACCGCACGAACGCTTGGAAGGACCTCTTTTGTGGCAAAGTTTCTTCATATCGAAGACAGTTTAGTTTTGATGGACAGTTGGGAGGTTCTGTATGGGTTTGTGTTTGTGAATGTGTGTGCAAGGACTATGGGACGATTTTTAACTGGTTTGGCAAATGGTTTTGGTTTCTACTCTCATTTGTAAAGGAGACCATGTACGAATATTCCTTGAGCTTTGCTCTTTTTGTTCGTTATTTGTTAACTCCTTTTTCATCTAGTTTTCTTTTCTTTGCAGATCTTTAACAATTTTAAATATCCGTTTCTTAGCAAATTTGATATTTACAAGTTTATGGTGGATTTTGCTCCTTTAGGTTGCATTTTTATGGAGCCATCAGGAGAGGAAAAAAGGGGGGGAGGGAGATGAACAAAGCAACAGTGTTTGGAAATCGATATGTTTTGGACTTGGAACTTATAGGGCTTGAATACGTAATGCTCAACAGCTGCCATGTCACTGCCGAATTGGGTAACTCTCGATAATGCGTGTGGGAAAACTTTGGTTATGTGACAACACCTGGCAATAGTTATATATAGGTAGGAGAAAATGGACCACGTGTAATCCTGGCACCATCCGAGCTGGTCCGTTTTACTCGAAGGCATACCTACCATGGATTCTAGTACGCTGATTCGCCGGAGGTCTGCTCACCACTTCCACTGATGCACTGAATGTAATGTTATATTTGATGCCGGTGGAGGAAACTATCAACTCGTAATAAATTTAATGTGATGGACCATTGTTTACTAATTCCTCTGGAGGGCTTTTCTGTTCTGATTCGGCTATTCATCTAGAATAGGTATAAAGTCCCATTGAGCATAGTTTTCTGTTTAACAAAGATTTTGTGTGGCTCAAGTTTAGACGATAGACATCACACAGGGAAACCACTGCACCAACCGCTGCACCTTGGTTTTGTCGAGAGCTAAGCTAGGCTCAGCCATGTCCAGAGTCTTTCGTTAGGATCCACCAAACCTCTCCAAATAAGACGGAAATTTTAAACAGTTGTTTACATTTGGAAACTGAGACCGAATCAGCCATTGATAGGTCGAACAGAACAGCATAGTTTACGTTTTTCTGGGGTTCGAATTCAGATTCTTTATTGGTTTAGAGGAACAACATCAAATGATTCACTCCTTGCGAACACTCCTCTTAGCTTGAGAATACTCGTCTTAGTTTGACAACACTCTTCTGGGAGCACTTGTCTTGGCTTGACAACATTCTTCTGGGAATACTAGTCTTGGCTTGACGAGACTTCTGGGAGTACATGTCTTCGATTAACTGGTTGATTTTAAGACAATCGGAAACTCAGGGTCTTTCACACGCAATTATTCGGATTCACTGCATCGTTCGCAACGAATACTGGCTCGGTATGTCTTTTACATATGTGATGAGAACGGTTCGGGATCGGGTGTCATGGAATGGGTTGCGTGGAAAGAGTAAGCCGAAGCCCCTTTATAGGAACAGTAAGCCGAAGCCTCTGCGTATGAACAGTAAACCGAAGCCTATGTGTAGGATCAGTAAACCGAAGCCTCTGTGTAGGGAGAGTAAGCCGTAACCTCTGTGTAGGAACAGTAAGCCGAAGCCTATGTGTAGGATCAGTAAACCGAAGCCTCTGTGTAGGGACAGTAAGCCGTAACCTCTGTGTAGGAACAGTAAGCCGAAGCCTATGTGTAGGAAGAGTATGCTGAAGCCCCTTTGTTGGAACATTAAGCCGAAGCCACTGTGTAGGATCAGTAAGCCGAACCCTCTGTGCAGGAAGAGGGTGCCGAAGCCCCTGTATAGGAACAGTAAGCCGAAACCTCTGTCTAGGAAGAGTAAGCCAAAGCGCCTGTGCATGTATAGTTAGCCGAAGCGTCTGTATAGGAAGAGTGAGCCGAAGCCCCTGTGTAGGAACAGTAACCCGAAGCCTCTGTGCAGGAAGAGCGTGCCGAAGCCCCTGTGTAGGAACAGTAAGCCGAAACCTCTGTCTAGGAAGAGTAAGCCAAAGCGCCTGTGTAGGTATAGTTAGCCGAAGCTTTTATGTAGGAACAGTAAGACGAAGCCTCTGTGTTTGAGCAGTAATACGAAGCCTCTGTGTAGGAATAGTAAGCCGTAACCTCTGTGTAGGAACAGTAAGCCGAAGCCTCTGTGTAGGAAGAGTATGCCGAAGCCCCTGTGTAGGAACAGTAAGCCGAATCCCCTGTGTTGGAACATTAAGCCGAAGCCACTGTGTAGGATCAGTAAGCCGAAGCCTCTGTGCAGGAAGAGGGTGCCGAAGCCCCTGTGTAGGAACAGTAAGCCGAAACCTCTGTCTAGGAAGAGTAAGCCAAAGCGCCTGTGCATGTATAGTTAGCCGAAGCGTCTGTATAGGAAGAGTGAGCCGAAGCCCCTGTGTAGGAACAGTAACCCGAAGCCTCTGTGCAGGAAGAGTGAGCCGAAGCCCCTTTTTAGGAACAGTAAGCCGAAACCTCTGTCTAGGAAGAGGAAGCCAAAGCGCCTGTGTAGGTATAGTTAGCCGAAGCTTTTATGTAGGAACAGTAAGACGAAGCCTCTGTGTATGAGCAGTAAGACGAAGCCTCTGTGTAGGAATTGTAAGCCGAAGCCTCATACTATAATCTTATCAGGTTATGCGCTCGGAAGCGACACATAAGACTAGGCGACCTTAGCATTAAGTTCCGTAGATGTAGTGACGAAATGAGAATTGCATCAAAGCACTCACTATTGTGTGGCCATTGAAACTTGAAACATGTACTATGTACACAACGTCGATAGATCCATAATTTTATTGTGGCAACAAACAAAGGCAATTGTCACAATCGGATCTTACAATCGATTGTGGAAATCGAAATTTCCACTTACTACAATGTCATTTAATTTTTAGATCGATTTTACCCAGTTGAATTTATGGTTGTTTCAACCGAATCCTAGGAATTTGGACTGCCGAAAGAAACTCTGTTGTGAAAATCGAATTTTCCAGTTACTACTTATAAAATCTCATTTAGTTTTAGATCGATTTCAACCAATTGAATTTATAATGGTTTTCAGTAAATCTCAGGGACAGGGAATGTTCCGATAGCACCATAATTCTATTGTTGTAACCAACAAAGGGGGTTGTGACAACTGATTCAAAATCTGTTGTGCAAAACGAGTATCCAGTTACTACAAACGAATGCAATTTTTAGATCGACTTTAACCAGTTGAATTTATGGGTGTTTCAACCGAATTCCAGGAATTGAGACTGCCTCACTAAACCCATAATTTGATTGTGGCAACCAACAAAGGTAGTTGTCACAACCGAAACAGACTCTGTTGTGAAAATCGAATTTTCTAGTTACTACAATCTCTTTTAATTATTAGATCGATTCCAACCCATTGAATTTATAACTATTTCCACCATATGCCAGGGACAGGGACTGCTCCGATAACAGTATAATTCTATTGGTGTAACCAACAAAGGTAGTTGTCACAATCGATTTGAACTCGGTTGTGAAAAGCGAGTTATTCAGTTACTACAATCGAATTTAATTTTTAGATAGATTTTAACTAATTGAATTTATAATTGTTTCCACCAAATACTAGGCACAGGGACTGCCTCAACAAAACCATATTTCGTTTGTTGTAACCAACAAAGGTAATTGTCACAGCGGAGTCAAAATCGATTGTGAAAATCGAATGTCCCCGTTACTACCATCTCATTTAATTTTTAGATCGATTCCAACCCATTGAATTTATAACTATTTCCACCAAATCCCAGGAACAGGAACCGCTCCGATAACTGTATAATTCTATTGTTGTAACCAAAAAAGGTAGTTGTCACAACCGATTCAAACTCGGTTCGAATTATATTTTTGATCGATTTTAACTAGTTAAAGTTATGGTTGTTTCAACCGAATTCCAGGATTAAGGTCAGCCCCGCAAAACCATAATTCGATTGTGGCAACAAACAAAGGTAGTTATCGCAACCGCATCATACAAAACTGAGTTGTGAAATCTATTAACTTTTTCACCAATTTTAACCAACTGAATTTATGGTTATCTCGACTAAATCCTTGCGTTTGTGACAACCGCCCAATTTGGATACAGAGGGAGTAACCAACCCCAAATTGCATATTTGGTATTTTACATACTCCCATCTAAATGTATTTTGGCTTGTTATCTTAACGGTAGACTTCGTAGCACTGTCCCAATGACCATGTTAATTAAAACCACATACTGTCAATACTGTCAGTAGTGAAAATTTGTAATGCTTTAAAAATGAATTGATGCTATACGGCCATTTATCAGGTCATAATTCTAAAGGCGTTTTTTGTCAATCTCAAACCCATCCTCCTCCATATCAAGAGCAACCATAGCAGCAGCATCATTATCGTTTCTGCAACGCCTTACTTAATATCTCTTTCCATTTTTCCTGTAATGTCCTTTAGTAGCGCTTCTAGCACTTTATTTCTACTCCAAAAGAAAACTATAAAATATTTCTTCCTAGTATTTCCTTAAACCACAAAAAAATCTATAAAGGAACCAAGAAACCCTTTAGCCAAAAGGATTCTCTTTAATATGTATAGCTATCTAGGAACAAACACTCCTTTAATGTTATATACACATATATATTTATAGCTGTCAATCTATGTGGCTGGACCAGTACTGAGACCAACAAGGAGGAGGATCAAATAATCAATCATGTGGCTTAAATTGGTTAAATTTGCATAAGTCAAAACATGTTCGTTTATTTCACTCTTTTCTTGTTAAATCAGGAATACGGAATGTCGACAAAGAGTTTGTTACTTTCTCAATCGTCCTGCAGGATATTGTTAACGTTGTTGTCACACACCATACAGGGAGGTTATATTTATTCAAATGTTGCGGTTACTTACGACCCATATCATAGACAGATTTTATGCTGAAGTCATTGCCGAATTACATAATATGGGATATGTATGGACATCCTTGGCTGAGGAGGTGTTAAAGTGCCACTATAAAAAAAGACATCGGGATACATGTAGTAAGGAAGGGTAGGAAACTGGACGTAGTAGGGTATTAATGACTATAAAAGGTTCTATAATGGCTTATGTACTAAAATAATTTTTGGGGACTGAACAGCCACCGACAAATTCGGTGGAGACAACTGAATTGGACAAAAAAGAGGTTTGAAGAAGTGGGCACAATTGATTTTAGAGATTTTCACAACCGTCTTTAGAGGTTGACATGATCGGCTTTAGAGTGGTCACCACCTGGGCGGTTGAAAACTAATCATCCTGGAAGTAGATAAAATGCAAAGCCACGGTGGGCTGGGCTTGCCTTCCGCCACCGTAATATTGGTAATGAAAATTCGAAATGAGAATGAGAACATAAAACCCTCTATTTGCTAACGACCCCCGCAAACGTCTTAACGACCACGATTTAAGAATGTGCAGTTAAGGATGTTAGAACATTATATAGATCCGCTGCCACTATCCAACTGGCAGATGTCCTCGAGATTTATAAGGCCGGCATTACTAATATACAGAAGGTGCGATAGGCAGGACATGGCTGGACAATGAAAGGAACTGTGCCATATAATAACGCGGTACGTATGGCAACGCTTCAGTCAATTGCAACGCAAGACGCGAAGAAGATGAGATAGGAAACCCTTTTGTGTACGAAGAACAAACGGTTGTGGAGATAGCTCGAAAGTAAGAGACCCGAAAATAAGAACGGGAATATTGTCACAAATATGCAGAGTATGTTGGAAATATGGAGAGTTCAGGCCTATGATTTACTTGTCCCAGGAGACTTCCACATAGATGAGGGAGAATTCAACATAGGCAGAGTATTGAA
Source organism: Phaonia tiefii (assembly GCA_963931995.1). Taxonomy (NCBI): domain Eukaryota; kingdom Metazoa; phylum Arthropoda; class Insecta; order Diptera; family Muscidae; genus Phaonia; species Phaonia tiefii. The sequence continues at coordinate 279,678,198 of OZ008369.1, forward strand.
TGGTAAGTGATGCAAATAACGTGGCACGTATGGAAACCCTTCAGTCGGTTGCAACGCAAGATGCGACAGAGCGGTATAAGGAGAAGAGGAGATAGCAAAACACGTTTGTGTAGGAGGAACAAACGGTTGTGGAGAAAGCTCGAAAGTAAGAAAACTGGATCTTACAGAAGGACGAATGAGACCCGTAAATAAGAATAGGAATATTGTCACAGATATGTAGAGTATGTTGGAAATATGGATAGTTCAGGCCTATGATTTACTTGTCCCAGGAGACTGCCACATAGATAAGGGAGAATTCAAAATAGACAGAGTATCGTATGGTAAGTGTTGCAGATAACGTGGCACGTACGACGACGCTTCAGTCAGTTGCAACGCAAGACGCGACAGAGCGGTATAAGGAGAAGAGCAGATAAGAAAGCCGTTTGTGTAGGAAGAATAAACGGTTGTAGAGAAAGCTTGAGAGTAAGAAAACTGAATCTTACAGAAGGAAAAATGAGACCCGTAAATAAGAGCAGGAATATTGTCACAGACATGTAGAGAATGTAGGAAATATGGATAGTTCTCCCTGAGACACATAGATAAGGGAGAATTCAAATTAGACAGAGTATCGTATGGTAAGTGATGCAGATAACGTGGCACGTACGGCAACGCTTCAGTCAGTTGCAACGCAAGACGCGACAGAGCGGTATAAGGAGAAGAGGAGATAAGAAAGCCGTTTGTGTAGGAAGAGAATGTTGGAAATGTGGAGAGTTCAGGCCTTTGATTTACTTGTCCCAGGAGAATTCCACTTAGAAGAGGCTGTGGATCACATACAGGACGATGGCGTCGACTGTACTCTTCTAACCAAAGCGAAGTTAGAACTGCAATTTTCCGGCTTAAGCACAACAAAGCCGGTTGTGCTGCTGAACTACCGGCTGAGCTGTTGAAAGCTATGAGTTGGAAAAGTGCATCATGCATCAGTTCATATGCAAAATCAGGCCACATGCATGCATACACGACGATTGGAGTCTTAGCATACTGTGTCCTGTTTTTAAAAATGGCGACACGAGTATGTGTACTAACTATCGTGGAATAAGCCTTTTATCCATCGTGGAATAAGCCTTTTATCCATACGGTCGTCACGAGCGTATTGTGCGGAAGACTAAAAGACTGGAAAGACAACTATCGCACAGATATTCAAATTATGACAAATCCTGGAGAAAACCCACGAAAAACAGAACGACACCTACCACCCCTTTGGAGATTATAAGACTGCTTTCGATAGCCCGATTATTGGAAAACTGTACCAAGCTATGTCGGTATTCCTGCTAAGCTGACACGCCTTTGTAGAATAACACTAATCGCTGGGCGCCAGAGGCCAGAGTAGATTGCAGGATTTCAAGAGACATATGATCGGCAGTGCACTCAAGGAGAACTAAGCCGCTTTTTCGACTGGACAAGGCTGACTTGCGGCTTCTCATTCGGGTGATCACAGGCCACAGTGATGCTGGAGGCTTTACTTGCAACTGGATTGTGAACGTGGTTGATTACTGCCATGGTTGTGGTGATGAAGAAGAGGTGGAGACCATTGAGCACCTTCAATGTCTATGCCCAGGCAGGCGATACCATCATCTGATGATTTGTCTATTGGTTCTTTCTACCCCACTGGAAACCTGGAATCGTAAGTATACATGTGGATCCTTCATCTTGGATGGTATTATATGTATTAATCAGGGCCTAACGGGTGATGTATGTGTATAGTATATACACTGGGAATATAATTGAGAGGTTTCTCTGTCTGTCCTACGTCTATCTAAAAAAACCCATTTCCCATTACATTCCATGAAGGGATTGGGGAGAACTTCTCACAACACCAGTGAATTGTGCGCTTTCTAATTTTTCACTCATTGATTGGAACCTACAGTTTTACACCGGTTCCGAACGGTATTTTGAGAAGCTTTTTCATGGCTAAGTACTCGATAGTGTCGCCATCAGTAAGCGACATCGTCGAAGGAATCGAACTCACGTTCTCATGCACACGAGCTGCATACACTAGCCATTGCGCCACCGACGTCTATCTATTTTTCTGAAACTCTTCACTATTAGTGGGGCTCGCCCCTTTCTCTTCGCTCCCGTCTCTCTTTTTTCCTCTCATATATGTATATGGACAATCACAAAGGCTCGACCGACCTCCGGGTGTAGTGGCGATAAGTTATATTCTGTCTCTTATTGTCAAGTGTCCTAAACCTAACTTAACATATCTGCAGTAAAAATCACAGAAATTGCCATCATCTGGGTTTTCGGCAGTGAAAAGTTCATGTATAGTCTTTAACATAAGATTTCCGGCTAGATATTCAATGTCCTGGTTATCCGCTCGTGAAAAGTGTGAACGCTTTCTTTGTAACTTCGGGATATGATTATGAACCCTCTGTGCTACCTCATCTTTGATCTCTTGTGGTCTATTTGCATGTTTCTCTCTCTGCTCTTCTAAGGATATGTCTAGAGCAGATTCCTTGGCAATTAGTGCTAGTTTTATCAATGATATTGTGAGCATAGGGGCAAATGCCTTTTGACTAACTCGATGCCGATGAAGTCCAATTTTAACAAAGTAAAAGTTTGCATAGGCCCTGGGCGTCCGTTCTCCAGTTAATGGTCTCTGTCTCTGAACTGGGTGGCTTTTGATAAAACCAGCAATATACACATCCTACAGTGCTTTGGTACCCATCCCGTTGAACATACTTTGAACCGTCGAAACATCCCGTACCCTCTCGATATCTCGAATCTATATTTAGAGTCACAATTAGATTTTTTCGCCATCCTCTTTTCCTGTCCATTTCGTACGGTATATGAATAATCACGGGCTCTATTCGTTTGTCTTACGTTTCTAGAGTTGCCATACAATATTCGTTCAAGATTTCAATATTTTTTCAATTTTTTTTTATTCAATAGCTTTTATTTAATTAATCCCAGTTTTTAAATTGCAATAGTTATGGGAATTGGGTTCCATTCAACATCTTAATATGTTTTCTAATAAGTCCACCATTTTGACCCACTTGAGTCTCATTTATTGTATTGTACCAACGTGTATGTTCAGTTATGGTATAGAGTACATTTTCCTATTTGTAACAGTAACCAAAGAAATGGAAAACCATAATTCATCTACATGCATATGTAAGCCCCAACAAGTTAAAGGCGTTACAACTGTTTCAAACACGAGAGGAGTCCATTATATTTGAAGGTAGCTACCGTAGGTGGGTATGTCTTCTTTTTAGCCATTTAAGCAATTTCGTTTGGACACTTTTGTGATTTCCTTATTCTCCTAGCATGTTGTCCTATCAGTTATTTCTGTTCTGATTGCTTATTTTCATATGACCATATTAGATCTTTTGATAGGCATAACAAATATCCTTCAGCCTCAGGCCTTGAACCTCAAAATATAAATCTATTAAAGGGAAAACAAAAAATATAACAAATAATGAAGTGGACAGTAAAGAAGGTAACCACAAAACTCTTATATACGGTCTGCAGGACCTATCAAGTAAAGATATTGGTTGCTTGATAGAAATTTTAAATTGTGTGTTGGGTCAAGATAACCCACATGATTTTGTTTGTTTTTACATATTAAATTATAAAATTGTGCCAAAATATTGTGAAATCTATTTAAAAAAATAAGAAATAAAATTGACTATTAGGGTTGACCTAAAAGGACCTTGTTACATTAGGCCTAAAGTAGCCACAGAGCAATAAATTGTCCAAGATAAAATTTACATATAATTTACATATCTACATATACATATGTACATGTTGGTTGCATACGAGTGGGTAGATTTTTATTTTTGTGGGTATAAAAACAACGTCTGGTTATGTGTCGAAACATTTTCTTAATCGAACTAAGTTTGAGATTTCTTAAGTAGTCTGGCAGGATCTTGATTGATGTGGATTGGTGGGTTTTGTTTTTTGTTTTTTTGTCGACTTGTTTTGTGTTATTAATGTCTGGCCAGTAAATTTTGTGAGTAGCAAAAGGGATTTATTTTAAATTGTTCAGTATGAGAAGAAAAATTCTAACTAATATATACTTAGGCAGAGCTATTTTATTTCAAAACCATTCTTTGTATCTGTTAACAACATCTCATAATTTCTATACTACCGTATTAACACTGGAATGTAATAATGTTCTCCAAAGTTGTATAACTTAAGGCTCTCGACAAAATTGTCAAATACATCAACGTCTTAAAATGTCGAACTAAATATCGAAAATTTAAAATTTCTAAATTGGTACAATCATTTTGAAGCCAAAAATTTCATTTTTGTTCATTAGTGTATTTGACAATATTGTTAAGTATATTAAGCACTACCACTTTCAAGAAGATATCAATTTGTAATTTCTTTAATATTGAATACATATAGGTGAATATTTAGAGAATATGACTAAACGCAGCATTTCTACACCAATTATGGAGCCGTAAATATAATTTTTGTTGATTAGTGTATTTAGAAAAGTTATGAAGAAATTTACAAGTTACAATTCTTTTGAAGACAGCCATCGCAATTTATTTACCGTTAGACAAGAAATGTCAAACATATAAAATATGTGCAATTTTTCATGACGTTTCGTGAAATAATCGATTAACAGTGTAGTTTTCCTTAAAAATATATTAGAGGGAATTGTGAAATGGGAGAATAGGTACAATAATGTCAAAGGTTGTAATACAATATTTCAAGCTGTTTAGGATTTATTGAAGTAAAATCTGAAATAGGGCCCTGATCCACCTCCAAAATTTTCTTCGGCCTGTAAAAAAAAACTGTTACGTATAGGACCAAAATCGAGCGTCTAAGTAATACTTTGATACAACGTCCAAGTACTTTAACAATTTTTTGGTTTGGTTGAGGCCTGAAACCATTTCCTTTCATTTGTGTCACAGTGTTATTAGCTAAAGTTTATAATCTTAGGAATTGGGTCGCTTTACGTTTGAAGAATATTGGGAAATATTAAAAACTTTTTTCCCAAAGTTCTGAGTCTTCAACTCAAACTGTAAGAAATCTCGAAATAAACTTGACAGAAATAAAGTGGCATCAATGCAGTTTGTGGAACAACCACGTATGGTGTTTACAATCCACCTTTTGCGCACTGTGTTCGAAAACCGCATAATCATCCAAAACTCGGAAGTCCATTGGCCGCTTCTCAGGAGCGATTTGACCACGTCAGACCATTATCTCTGGGGCGCCGTGAAAGGTAAGTGTCATGCAAACAATCCCAAGTCCACTGAGGCCTTGGACTACGAAATCGACGCTGTTGTTTACGAGATAGAAGCCCAAACAGTCGAAACTGTACTGCGAAATTAAGAAGATCGAATGAGATATTGTAAAGCAAGTCTTGGAAGCCACTTGAACGATGTTGTGTTCCCTTCAAAAACAGCAGAAATGGGCCTCGCCAATAAAAACACAGGTTTGAAATGAAACAAAAAATGAAAATGATTAAAGGCTACGACATTTACGGATCCGCCTTAACGCAAAATTATAAATACAGAGCACATGATTTATGAGCGCAAGGCTATACAGACATTTCTCAAATCATTTGAGATAGTTTCAGATGATTTCAATGACGCGTCATAAAACATCAATGCCAGTAGCACGACATTCCTACACAAAGACAGCCAAAATGTTTCTTATCCCAATGTGCACAAAAACGGAAGCGGATCCGTTTCGACCTAGTGACGAGTCCGTAAAATCATAAAAAAGCGAAATGTCAGTTCTCGAATTCGTTTCGAACCCGTTACGAGTCCGTAAAAACATAAAAAAGCGAATCAGTGAAATTGTGATTTGGCGGATCCGTCTCGAAGTCGTTACGAGTTCGTAAGAAGAGAAAAAACCGGATCAGTGAATTTGGGATTTCCAAAGGTAATATAGGTACCAGCCAATATCAACAGTGGAGGACGTCGCTAAGAAGTTTTTCCACTACGCTCATGATCGTATTTCTAAAAGAATCAAATATACCAAATAAATTAAATTTCAAATTTAGATAAAATTCACGTGCACAACATTGAAAACTTAAATGTCTAATAAATAGAATTAATTAGACCGAGATTCGTATTAATGCAAATGGCAACTCAGATCGGATCCGTTTCGAATGCGCAAAACTTTATAAAAGCGATTACGTCCCGAATTCAATTTATTTCCAAAAAACGAATCCGAAACAGAGTCGCAAATGAAGTTCGTTACGAGTTCGAGACGGATGCGAGAAATTACAACAAACGATTTGCGTTTTCGAGAGGAATTTCATACGAAAAATTCGTAACGAAATGTCCGCAGAAACGGATCCGTCTCGAATTCGTAACAGACTCATATGGCACATTAGGAAGTACCTACTGATCACAAAGCAATGAACCAGATTGATCACTTGGTAATCTACTGAATATTGCCTACCTCGGTAATGGAAGTACGTGTGCTTCGCAGTGCTAAAACAGATTCTGATCATTGATCGACATCAGAGAGAATTCAAACTGGACATCGGAAAAATATTCAACTGATCACATTAAATTACTGTCGCAGAATACAACCCTTCCCGGTTATTCTAAAGCGCAGTGAAAACATAGGTCTTACTCAAAACTTCAGCAAAAACCGCCTCAAGATAATCTATGGTACGATGAGAGCATCGCATGACAATTGAAGAAATGAACGCTGCACGAATGACAGTGCTTGAGTCAGCACTGCTTTACCAGATGACAAAGCGATATAGGTAGAAGATGGGAGAGATAAACCGCCTGTATAATCGAAAATGAACCCATTAGCTTTTTTAGGAAAATCAGGGACCTGCCATTATATTATAAGAAGCTCTTAAGATCCTAATGAAAACCCTCAACACTAGGAATCAAATCAAGTGTTCACTACCATACACACGGTGTGACTATGAAAGTCCCCTATGGATCGCGTTCCCCTACATCACAAATGCTGGTTGCTTTTTATATATCAATCATTTTGTACATTATGAATTTATAATATGAATTGGATATAAATGGATTTAATTAAACTTATACCATTTTGCCTTATTAACCGCGAAATGAACGTAAGTCACTTCATCGCTAAACGCAACCGAATTTTTTTTAATCAATTTTATCTACAAAAAACTCTTGTAAGCAAGATAACTTTGAGGTAGCCAGACTCATCGGTTGGGGCGATAATTGAAGCGAACATTTGGTCAGCAGGTTCTCAACATCACAGTGAGACACTAGTGATGATCATTAGAGCAACAGAAAAATTATCAACGTCTTAAAACACCAGAGAATGTTCTGTCAGCTGTTTAAAGGGGGGACAATTACAAACCGGGTTTGGTCGGTCAAGAGCAGGGAACATGTGAAGATAGTGGTGAGTATACAGTGATTTTTGGGTGGAGTGGTAATAACCGTGCACCAATAGTGTTATTGGCCGGCGGAGTGCTTCGGTCAGTCTCCGTGTGTTACTAGAATCAGTGCCGTGTTTCTTCTGAAATGTTTGCGCCAGTTCTCAACCCCATTCTCAGCCATGTCTCTTCTGAAGCGCTTCCGCCATTCTTCAGCCTCATTTGTCTAGCTAGTATCGAGCCCTATTTCTATTGAAGTGCTTTCACCAACCCTCAGCTGCGATATCTTTGGAGTTTTCTGAAATGCTTGCGGTAGTCTTTAGCGTCTCTTCCCTAGTGTGCAGCCCCATTCTCAGTCGTGGGTCACTGAAGTGCTTTCGCCGTTTTCGGCCATGTATCTCTGAAGTGCTTTCGCGAGTTTTTAGCTCCGTTCGTAGCAGTGTATCTTCTGAAGTTCTTTCGCCAGTCTTCATCTACACTCCCTTCCGTGTTTCTGAAGTGCTTACATCTGTATTCAACCTCGGTTCTCGAGTCTTCAGCCGTGTTTCTCGACTTAACACACAAGTTCTCTATCGCGTTCTTTTTGAATTGCTTTCCCCAGTCTTCAGACATGTTCTTGAGTCTTCAGACTCGTCCTCTGACGCGTTCCTTCTGAAGTGTATTCTCCATTTTTCTTATGCTCTCTCGAGTCTTCAGCCGATGTTCTCGAGTATTTAGGCCTGTCATCTGCCACGCTCATCCTGAAGTGCTTGAGACAATCGTCAGCATTGGTTCTCTGACGTGTTTCCCGAGTCCTCTTTAGTGCCGCTGATCACGGGGTATTTGCCCTACATATTACGGTAAAATAATCGAGTTCCTGATGGCTCTGAATAGGGATACAATAGCCAAAATGACAGCTTGGACTTTTGGTAAGTGTACTGCTAACTTTGGAATACAATACCGCGTTGGAGAATAGATCGATTCTGGTTCGAGAATGCTGGAGTCTTCTAGACAAGATCGACGCGATGACAAGCCTTCCCTAGTCTGGGTTCTGGGTCATACGAAAGTAGCCGCTGATGGGCTAGCCGAGAAAGGTCGTGGTGGAAATACGGAGAGACAATACGTAACTGGGAGCACTCTAACAGTGCTGTGTAACGCGGTCGATTACCATTTTCACCACGAGGAAGATAACAACTGGAGAGAGCTCACTACTAGCCACATATCACGTGGTATTTGGCCTAGGTATGGCGTTAAAAGAACCGAGTTCCTGATGACTCTGAACAGGAATAGAATAGCCAAAATGACAGCTATCAGAACCGTTCAATGGACGATTGGTATACTTGCTGCTAACATTGGAATATAATACAGGAGTTACTGTCGTAGGTGCGATGACGACCTAATTGCGGAAACCCCTGAAGTAGTATCACCTACAGTACCCAACCTTGGCAAACACAAGGAACTCAACTTTGGGAAATATCTTTGTTGATGGTATTCCGGAGCTGGGGTCACTCTAACTAAATCTAACCAGGCGCTCATCGAGCATATCTATGAATCTTCCAAAACACACGTCTCAAACCCGAGCGTACTTGATGTACGTGAAACAATTGTAATGGTCCAAGGAGAAACCTGTGCGAAGCCCATCTGACCTAACACATTTTCGTCTAATGAAACATAAAATTGCAGAAGAAATTGGTAGCATTATGTCAACCAACAAATGTCATTTGATTTTAAACATTTGGCAAGGACGCACACACACACACACACATGTTAAATATATCATGACATCTCCATCAATGTGACATATATACGCACGTGGGCCGCATAAAAATTCAATGCTTCCTTTTACGCCTGCCACACAATCGATTGCAATTTATATCAAGTCGATGACATTTTCTTCGAATCGTATTAAAATCCAGGCAAAATAAGTTAAAAGTTTCTCATGGTCTCAACCAAAATCCATTACAAAATAATACGTGGTAAGGAGGGGGCGGGCGGCTTGATGGTGGTTAATTTCGTCAAAAATATGAAATGACAAAATAAAGCCAGGACGAAGAACAGAAAGGACGAGTAAGAGAATGAGAACTGTGAAGTAAATCCAATCATAACCTTATTAAATACAATTTATTGTGTATGAGTTTTACATTACATTACCCCAAGGATCATTAGTGACATTACACTTTTGCTGTTGCAACAACAGAGGGCCATACAATGGCAGTTTGCTGCTGCTGCCGCTGCCACTGCTTATGTTGATGCTGTCATTGATGTTGTCACTGATGTCGCCTGTACATTGATGATGACGTTATGATGTCGTATGGCAATTAAAGAACATCAATTACATGTTTTTCCATATCAAAAACCCAAAACTGCTTGGGATGGCTGAATGAATGACAAAATGAGTGAATGGCTGTATGGAAAACATGATGAATTTCATATAAAGTAAATTTTAATGTAAGCGGATATGAATGCAAATACAACAAGAACAACAAACCCAAAGAAAAGTAGCAACAACAACTAGATGAAATCATTGAACAAAAGGAAAAAATTTAACTTGTCATGGTTGCCGCTTGTCACTTTACTTGTGTTCATTCAAAAGAAAATCGTACAACAACACATATTACAACAACAACAATAAAGTATCGAGGAAATACATACAACTACAATACAACAACAATTGTAACAAGCAAATTAACAGGGGGTTGGTTAAAAGTAAACATTTTAAATGCTCTCTCGTTACGTTTGCTAAGAACGTAATGGTTGCTGCAGAACAGATGTGCAGGCGCAGTGGTGCCAAGTCCCCAAGATTTTGTAAACGCAAAGTAGCGTTTTTTTCTCATAAGAACATTTTGTACGCTCCCAGCAAACACAAAAACCTTCACTGCGAAAGATTTTCTTTTGTTGCAAACGAAATTTAACTGTTCATAATTTACTTTAGTGGCAAATATAGAAAACTGTCTATTAATGGGTGAGTTTTTTGGTATTTTGGTTTTTAAAATTTTAAGAAAACAAAAGTTTTTAAAAGTTGAAGAAAACTAGAAAATTTTTACAAGTTTATGACATTTATTTGAATTCTGAAATTTCATGATCGACTTTTTGTTAGTTTCTGGTTAATTCATACAACAAGCTGACAAGTCATGAACATTTTCCTAATTGAAAAATGGTTAGTTTTTGTTGGAAATAATAGACAATTCAGTGCAACACACACTCACTGGCATGCCTAGTTTTGAACTCCGTGACATTTTCATCATCAGATGCCTAACTACTGTGCCGGAATTGATACCATCGGTTGATCAAAAAACAACTCTGTGATATAGATAGATGATATAGATAACTCTGATATATAGATATATATTGAATATTGTGCGGCTTGAATAGAATCTCGTTGACATGTAGTATCGCAATGGGATAGATCTCTGCAAAAGCTTGGCTACACCATTGGCGAAGAAAATTGGGTGAATCCAATGGGGTGAAAATATATGTTATCTACATATGTTGCCCTAAACAAGATGTGATTGGACAATACAAATAAACGAATGCACAGTAAAGTACAGTACAAGCTTTGAATTACAAAAGATTTTGAATGAAAATAGAAAAAAACCATAATTGATAAAAACTTTAATTCCATATCCCACCAAGGTTTTTGAATAGCTTCTTGCCATCAGTGATATATTCTTTTTATTTACGACAATTTCATAAAATTACGCCCACCACACCACTGTCTCATCGTGTGACATGGCAAATGCATGCAACGTTTGTTGTTGTCTACTCGCATTGTATGTGGTGGTGGCATCATTGTTCCGGGTAGGAAAATCGTTAATATATAATAAAAAAAATATGTCATATGTAAAAAACAGAAAATATCCACATTGTTGTGTGTCAAGTAAAGTGTATGTTAGTACACATGCGGGAGGATTTTAAATGCAGCCATACATATCTGTAATATTTTGTGTAAATACTTTTCTACTACAACTCGCTGCCCTTTTTGCGTCTTTGTCGTAGGTCTCCCTTGCTCGTTTGCTGACACAAATCTATTGTTAAGGCCCGAGTACAATACTATCACATCAATTAAAGCATTACAATGTCATAATCAAAATGACAAATAAAATTACGTTTGATGAGAATTTGACAGCCGTTGCGACGGTGCTACTACCGTCTAGCACAGTGGAACGAAACGTCAAATAATGTGTGTGTGTGTGTGTGTGTGTGTGTGGGTGAACAAGAGTTTCAAAACATAAAGCGAGTAGGAATATGACAAAATTGGACCATGGGGAATGAAATATGATAAATGATTTTATTGCTACTGCACTTAGTAGGAATATGCAGTGGCGCAAAGTGCTAATGCAATTGAAAGATGACAGTATGGCCTGTAAATTATACTCAAACTGAGATTTCACTTACTAATGAAGTTTGAGATGGGTTTGTAGTTAATTATTTTATTGATTTATTTAAACCTGTTCGGTTTCAAACAGTAATATAAAACAATATTACAATACAAAGTTTAAATAAAATTTTCACGACGAACTTAGGGCGTCAAGGAATTCTCTCCATCGATTTCAGCCCCTGGTAAGTGATTCATTGTGGTTCCATGATAGTCGAGTTTGCTAATATTTATTTTCATGGCACCGCTTCCTTGTATTTAGAAGCCTTCCTGGCCTTCAATACCCCTGCTGCTACCATTGAAGTGCTGCTGTAGCAATATCCGATGTTGGGCATTTATGTATAGGGTGATCAATGTAGAGGTTTTTTTTTTCAATTGTGTATTTTTCACAGATTACGCGAGTTGTGTTAAACTTTTTTTCTTTTTCTTTTCAGCATTGTTTGTCATTTCATCATGGAAAGACTTACACTGCAACAACGTCATCGTCATCCGTCCAAATTTTTTCAAAAATGATGCTGGCCGGAACATAACCGTGAATGGTACTAGCATTCGCGCCATGATATCGGACTTTTTGCTACCTAAAATTGAAGACCATAATCTTGACGAAATTTGGTTCCAACGGGACGGTGCCCCTTGCCAAACAGCTGCTCAAACAATAGATCTATTGAGGGGTCATTTCGAAGATTAGCTAATTTCACGTTTTGGACCGGTGTGTTGGCTGCCTAGATCGTGTGATATCACACCGTTAGACTTTTTTCTTTGGGGCTACGTAAAGTCCAAAGTCTATACTGGCAAACCAGCGACGATTCAGGTTTTGGAAGCCAACAATACGCATGTCATTAACATCATACCGGTCGAAATGCTCGAACGACTCATCCAAAATTGGACCTTCAGAATGGACACCCTGAGGCGTAGTTGCGGCCAACATTTGACGGAAATTATATTCAAAAAATAAATCGCATAAAATGTCCTTTCGAATGAAAAATAAGGATTCCACAGTTGATTTGAATATTTGTATTTTTTTTCATATTGAAAAAAATACCTCTAGATTGATCATCCGATACATGACCGATCCAAGTTAAATTTCTTCTACGTATATTCAATTCAGTAGGACTGGTACGTTTCCATAGCACCTCGTTAGAAATTGTCTTGGGCCAGTAGATACCAAGTATTTGACTCAGGCAATGATTGGCCAAAATTTGGACCTCCTTCATTGTCAGCTTCGTTAAGCTGTAAGTGGAACAAACGTACAACAGCACACGCTGAAAAATAATGACCCCGGCAACATATTGCAGGAAACATGTACATGTTTGCAAGCATTGTTTTCATAAATTGAAGATCTGCTGTTTTGTTGTCTCTTTGTTAGCTGCCTCATTTTTGTTTTTAACGGCTTCCAGCAAAAAAATCCACATTTGGGTCTCAAAAACATAAATTATAGCCTATTAATCGTTGTGTCTCAAACATGTTATATTGACTAGCAAGTACAAGGTTTTTGGACAAAAGTATAGTATATTTGCGATACGCTACAAACACGTTCTATTTGTATCCAAACAACAAATACAGATAGATTTTTCAGAGTGTACAGACTTCAATCTTTAATTGAATATTCGCAATTTCGTCTCTATTCTATAATTGCGCCAGATTATGTGCAGGTTTAGAAATACGTCGGCCGTCGGGGGCACAATGGTTAGTGTGCGCCGCTCTTGTCCATGAGAACATGGGTTCGATCCCTGCTCAGACCACCTAACATTTCTTTCGACGACGGTCACCTCGCTTAGTGATGGCGACACCATCGAGTACTTAGTTATGAAAAGGCTTCTCAAAATACCGTTCGGAACCGGTGTAAAACTGTAGGTCCCAATAAGTGAGTGTAAAAAGTATATGGCACACATCTCACTGATTGTGAGAAGCTCCCCCAATGCCTTCATTGGATGTTATGGGACATCATTTTTAGAAATACTACACGAGCCTTCTAAAGGGTGTCTCAGTAAAGACGCACTTTTCAGTTTCAAGTAAAAACATGTATTTTTTGAGATAGTTGTGATTTTTTTTATTGAATTGTAAAGAAGACATGTTCGTATTAAGTATGGAATAAAATATCCGTCAAATGACGCCCACTTACTCTGACGACAGGTCATTACTCTTTTCATCAAATTTTCCATGACTTATTCACAGAGATGTGGCTGTACCTCACCTCTGATACATTGGATCTCGGATTTCAGCTCACGAATTATTTCTGATTTATTCGCATAATACAAAAATCCGGGTCACCTTTTAAAAATACAGGACATAGTATGTGGAGCTCCAATCGTCGTGCATGCTTTCGTCCAAATTTTTCATATGACCTGTTGCATGCACCTCACCCGGAAGAAAATCAGCACCTGCCGCTTTGATATTTTCAAGCTGGAAAATTCCTGTTCTTACCACCTCTTGCCTATTAGCTGAGCAATTCACACCATCCTCCTCTAGTTACTTAAGTTCCTCATCTGTGTTGTAATCGCCTTCGACAATTAATACAGGGAAATGGTTTCTCCAAATCCCAAAAATACTCGGTATAAGCTGTCGCCCTTTTCAATATAGAGGGTGGCGCTCAGCTGTGACCTTCACTTCGGATTTTGTTTGGTCGGATGAATTTTCGGGTTCGGTCTTCCTTCTGTAAATGTATTTTTGGAACAAAGTTCCTTATCGCACGTTGTGGGATGGGGGCTAAATGAAAATAAATTAAACAACTTTTTTTTAACATTATTATGCTACAACCCAGTCTTATCAAGTAGATTGGGAACTTTGTGTCCAGACTAAGATATGTTGGGAAATTTTTTGTTTACTGGGAAGTTTTCTGGGTGGAGCCTGTAACCAATATTTAGTAAGTATTGTAGTTTTGAACCCAATAAAAAGTAAATTTAGAAACGCCAAAGTGAAAACAGTTTAAACTAAGAACTTTCCCTTAAATAAGTGTCTTTTCTTAAAAAGTCGATTTTCCCAAAAAAAAATACCTATTCAAATTCTTAAACAAAGTACCTATTCTTAACAAAAATACCTTACCTTAAAGAAGTACCTTTGCTTACAAAAGGTAAATTTTTTTACAAAAAGTACCATTTCTTAAAAAAAATATTTTTTTTACAACAAATTGCCTTTTCTTAAAAAACTAACTTTTTTTTAAAGAGTACCTTTTTTGTGAAACAAAATAACTTTTCTTTAGAAAAGTACCTACTCTGAAAAATGTACCTGTTCTTGCAAAAGAACCAATTCTAAAATAAATTCCCATCTCTTAAAAAAACCTCCTCTTAAAAAAATACCTTCTCTAATAAAAATACATTTTCTTACAAAAATGCATTTTCTTACAAAAATTTATTTCCTTAAAAGTACTTAAAAATAAAAGTAGCCTTTGTGGAAATAAGCACATTTTCTTAAAAAATAAGCTTTTCCTAAAAAGAGTACCACTGCTTTTTAAAGTACCTGTTCTTCAAGAAAAGTACTTCTTTGTTAAAAAAAAATACTCTTTGGCTATTTCTTACAGAAAGTACTTCTTGTTAAAAATAGTACCTTTTCTTAAAAAAACATTAGCTTTTAATAAAAGAAGTACCTCTCTTTGAAAAAGGACCTTTTCGGGAAAATATAATACATATTCTTACAAAAAGGACCTAAAATATACTTAAAAAAAATAATAGATTCTATAAACGAAAATATTCATAAAAAAAGTTTATCATTTTACAAAATGTATCTTTTCTTCCATTTATATTATAGTACTTTTCAACGGGCGCCTTCGGCATGTTGGAAGTAAATAGTACATAATACATAGCGAATGGAACTTCGCTCCAACCAGGTGTCCCCTGACACCTCATGTAATTTTTTTCTCGCGCTTTCTCCAGTGTTGTTTTTTCGCTTAAATAGGCAGAGTTCCTCATGTCAATTCTAATCATACGCGTTGCAACTTACTGAAGCAATGCCACACTTGTAGCTTAATTTTGATGTGGTGCCATACGTCACTCATTATCGTTCAATATTTTATCATGAGGTAGTTTTCCAAAACCTAGCACGGTTCGTACTTCAGTTTCTGTAGAGTTATAAATGTGTTTCCATAGTATCGTACAACAAAATTATCGAGAGCGGGTGCGTTCACTGCTACATGCTGAAAATTGTGTCTTTTTTCGTTTGGATGCAAAGAATAGTATAATTATGTTCAAACACATTGTGTTTGCTATTCAATATAACATATTTGGGACACAATGATTAATGCATTATAATATATGTATTTGTGACCCAAATAGGGCTTTGTTTGTTGAAAACAGCTGAAAAGAAAATCGTGACAGACAATAAAGAAACAAACAGCAGCAGAACTTCAATTCACGATAGCTATAATTGCAAACATGTTTATGGTTCCTGCAATATGTTGCTGGGGCCGTCAATTTTCAGCGTGTAGTAATTGGGTAGAGTTTTTGAGTAGGCAGTGATTGTAATTGTAATCTGGTAATTGTAATTTTCCAATGCGTATTTTTTTTGCGAATTTGTATAGAAATGACAGTCATCGCATTAACGAGGACTGGATTGCCGCTGGACTTTTTATATCCAATATTGTTTGTCCTATATTGATATCCTGTAAAAATCAACTCTTTCAAAGTTTTCTCGGAATGAAATCGTATAGAGTTAACATTTGTTAAACTGAATATGATATTCTACAGTTATATGCCTCTCCCAATTGTTATTTGTTTAAGAGGCCTTTTTCGTACTCTAGTCACGCGCTCTAACCATTGTACCACCAAAGAGTTGCTGCGTGCATTTCATTTTATTAAAGTAATCATGACCGCACTCCCAACTCTGGTGCATCGCAAATACTGCCGCACAAATGTCGTGCAACATAATGCGTCATAATACCTTAACACAACAAAACCTTGACCACATTTCAGTGCAATATCTGCTACCAAAAATGACACCTTCAAATGTTATCCCTTCACTTCAAGTCCTTACACACTGTGACCACGTTCGCGTTTGTGTTATAATCACCCTTTTATTATGGTCGCCGGGAGGGGTAAGTTTGGCGAGTACACAATGCTCGTATACCAATAAATGTCTGGAACATACAATTCCAATTGGGCATGTGACAATGTCTACTTTGGCAACGTTTAAAATTCAAACATTATTCGTACGTTTTAATAACATTTATGGCTTTATTCAGGCGTCAGACATAAAACATCTCCCCGGAGGCGCTATGGGAGTGGGCATACATGGGTGTTGGTAATGGCAACTGCAAAAGGAATAGCGTGTTCATAACTTTGTTTTTCCTTTTTTTTTTTTGTACCGAAGACAATAGTGGAAATCCTATATAATCCTGGCGGCAAAAATGAAAATCATGCTTACAACCCAGCCTTCCTTTTCCACCTACATGACGACAATGAGAATCATTCAATATTACATTTATTCGTAATGTTAAAGCAGGAAATGTACGAGGAATAAGCGAGGTGAGAGAGCAAAGTGTTTAAGCCACAATGTGGGTGACAAATTTCATCGAAATGGTGGTGGTTTTGATTACTAAAAGGTCTCCGCGACCGCCATGATGTTGTCCTTTTTTTGTTATTTGAATTTGGGGTTTAAGTTTGGGCTTTTAGCCAAGGCGATTTGTATCCTTTTTAGGTAATGGTTACTTGAAGGTACGAAAATGTGATTGTACATCACAGGTGTGAAAAGACGTTTGTTACTCAAGGGATTGATGGATCGAAGAAGGGTACGTGGGCATACAAGTGAATTCACATGAATAGTTAATGTTGGTTTAAGATACAAGGCAGTTAATGGATTCAAATATCACAATTGTTGTCATATCAAATGGCAGGAAATTGAAGGAAGTACACACAATTTCATGCGGTATGTTTAACTTCAATATCACTTTCTAACGGAGCTTTCAACAAGAACTTAGTTTTTTTGAAACAAACTAAAATAAAGAATTTATATGAAAATCAATTAAATTTGTGTTGTAGTGAAAAGAGTAATGTTTGACAATTGACAAATGAAGCGTGACATCGGACGGATGTCAATCTCAACCACGCATACAGTTGTAGAATCTTTGATCAAAACTTTCAATCACATTTTGGTAATATAGCGGGTCTATTTCTTTAACCACGTCTCGAATGTTGACCTTTAAGGCTGTAATCGTTGCAACGAGTTCTGTATAGTCTCTATCTTTAAAATAGATGCACAGAAAATAG
Organism: Phaonia tiefii; assembly: GCA_963931995.1. Lineage (NCBI taxonomy): Eukaryota > Metazoa > Arthropoda > Insecta > Diptera > Muscidae > Phaonia > Phaonia tiefii. The sequence continues at coordinate 279,696,064 of OZ008369.1, forward strand.
TCCAGTGGTACACGCTGAAAAGAATGGCTCTGGAACATATTCTCTCAAACCCGTTCTTCAGGAACCATGCACGCAAAGAAAACACTCGTTCCTCCCAAACGAAATCTCAGATAACTGAAGTTCGTTTGGGGACTGTAGTTGGGGGAAACGAATTTCTGTTAATCCATACGGGACATTTCGTTTGGGAGAACTGAAAAACGTTTGCAGTAAACGAGTTATGAGAAATGAGAGCTGACAAAACTTTACAATAAACGAAAAACGGTTCCGCCAACTGTTTCGTCGGTTACAGCAACCGAGTTGTAGTTGCTCCAAACTAAACAACTGTTTATGAGAACTGAAAAACGTTTGCAGTACGTTTCAAAGTATGTACTGGGAAACCATTTATTAATATTTTTAACTTTACTTTGCAGAACGGGTGCAAGAGTTCGACCTGTGAGCTCTCCCAAAATTTTGCCCTGGCACGCGAGTCTGGAGACAACATGTTGAGATTTGCGAATCGGCAACTTTGGTTCCTTGCCCAAGAGCGCCTCGTGAACGAGCTAATATGAACTCTGGTTTCAACAGTGTTCGTAGTGAATTCATCTGTCTAGTTTTCCTAGCGAAATTATTTGGGGTATTGAAATTTGAGAGAAGCTTCGCTTGCTGAGTTCGAATTATTTCTCACAGCTCGGTAGTGGCTCACGATCGAGCTAATACGAACTCTGGTTTCAACAGTTTCCATTGCGAACTCATCAGGGAAGTTTGACTAACAAAAGTATGATGGTATTATCACAAGGGTTAGCTTAGCTTGTAGCAGAATTTGGAAGGTATGATGCTTTTCTACTTAAATAGCTAAAGACTTTCAATATTTCTTAATGTGTACCTTTAACTGTCCCCTCCTAGCTTAAGCGTAGTTAGAACTGCAATCTCCTGTCTTAAGTACAACAAAGCCGCTGGTGCTGATGGACTACCGGCTGAGCTGTTTGAAGATGGCGTCAATGAACTAGTTCATATGCAAATGTGGCTAGACGAATACATGCCCGACGATTGGAGTCTTAGCATACTGTGTCCTGTTTTCAAAAAAGGCACCCGAGTATTTGTACAAACTATCGTGGAATACCCGGTTTATCCAAGCCATGCAAAGGTCCTCTCCAGATACAAAGTGACAAAGACTAAAGCCTTATCAGTGGCTTATAATTAAACAGAAAACACAGCTTTTGTCCGAGTGTATTTGTGTTCAAATTTGAATTTTATGACCGATTACTTTAGTTTTTAGTTAATATATGAGAAACTCTTACTACACGCTTACAAGGTCAGGAACATTTTTGATGTGTTAACATCGATAGTCACGGGTAGGGCAATCTATCAAAGTGAACACATGCAAATACCATACACCGTTAGCATCAACCACGTGATTGTTGTACTACAATAGTCTCTGTCTGAAAATAAGTATGATTGTATTAATGTAGCGGCAGCGAACAAACTAGCGGGTCGTCGTCGCCAACGAGTATTGAATAGTAATGAGAACTCGAATGAATTGTATGACTCAAAACACGGCGACATCTGGCGAATGATTCAAAACGTATTACACTCGTTTTGTCATAACTTTGTCCATTCTTAATTTTGATGTGAAACATTGATGCCTTTTGAAACATTTATGCTTTTTGTATTGTTTTCTGTGATATCATTGTCGAAATGGTGTATTTATATTCAAATATTCTATTCAAATATTTATGCTCTTTTACTCAGACTCTCTACATAAGAGCGGAAAAATAGTGCAATAAGTTCTCTATACTATTAAATACTTTTTTTCGTCGATCTGTTTACGACAAAACAAGCCTACTGGAGGAGAAAAGCTGAAGACCGAGCTGGTTAGAGACACATTTTAAAAGGCCTTTGACCCTTCTGCTTTCTTTGAGGCCACCTAAGTAAGTAGGATTGCGTTTATACTTAAACCGCTTAATGTGTACTTTTGAATAATGAAATCTACAGCATTTTCAGAAATTCTTGCAAGTCCCTGAAACAGACTGTCATATCACACAATCTGTATCATTTTTATCAATTCGCTGCAATTAAAAGTTACTCTTCTAACCCCTAGAAATTCATTTAACTACCACAGTGAGGGTGGTGGGGGTGGTGTTGACTTTAAAACAACATTTCCATTTTCTTCCCTTTGATTCATTAAAATCCTTGGCGTAAGGGTGTAAAATGCTCGCAAAAAGTGACAAACCTTATCGAATCGTATACGAGCGTAACATATAAAACCTCACCTGCGGCTGTTTGGCCATGTTCATCTGATACATCCATCACCCAAAATCTGCCACCCTGTCATAGCGAGAGGTCTTTGTTTGATAACATGGCAAACTCTTTAAAATCAAATCGATCAAAATGAAAAATAAAACTTTGTGTTACATGATTTTGGTTATAAATGATAACCATTCATTTCATTGGAGTGCGTTTCGGTGAGACGACTGACGACTGACGCTGGCGCTGTCATTGTAGTTTTAAATGATTTTGTGTCAGACGCGCCCCGGGGACGAACCTCGTTATTGTATGCAGTAGTTATGTCATAAAATGTATAATTTCAAAAATTATCTTATCATAAATTCATATACATTTGTTTTTGGAATTTTAGAAATGCTTACCGTTTTCATGGGGGGTTCATTATCAGAAGTTGTCATCAACTAATGCCTTGGGGTATATAGTGAAGGCAAAATGTTGGTACGCGCTGAAAAACCCCGACTCAGCTGCTTATTTCAGGTTCCATGTCTATGTTTGCAAGCATAGTTTTCGTGAATTGAAGACCTGCTCCTTTACTGTTTTCTTTGTTGCATAGCACGTTTCTGTTTTCAACAGTTTCCAACAAACAAAGCCACATTTGGGTTTCAAAAATATATATTTTAAACAATTTGTCTTTGTGCCTCCAACATGTAATAACGGAGAGCAAACACAATGTGTTTGGACACAAGTAAAGTATACTAAATTTGCGACATATATTACAACTTATTAATCATTGTGCCTCCAACATGTAATAGTGAATAGCAAACATAATGTGTTTGGGCACAAGCGTACTATATTTGCGATAAGCTTCAAACACGTTGTATTTGCAACCAAACAACAACAAAAATTACATGAGGTGTCAGGGGATATCCGGTTGCAACGAAGTTCCTTTCGCTATATATTATTTACTAGTTAGTTCCAACAGGTGTAAGGCGCCTGTTGAAAAATACGATGATTTAAATGGATCTTTAAGAAAAGATACTTTTTGTAAAATTATAAACTTTTTTTAAGAAATTTTGTTTTTTTATATAATGTATTTTTTATTTTTTTAAGTATATTTTTGTGTCTTTTTTGTAAGAATATTTGTTGTAGGGTTATTTTTTAAAGAGAGGTACTTCTTATATTAAAAGCTAATGTTTTTTTAAGAAAAAGTACTATTTTTAAGAAGAAGTACTTTCTGTAAGAAATAGACAAGAGTATGATTTTTTTACAAAGAAGTCCTTTTTTTAAGAACAGGTACTTTCTTTACTCTTTTTAGGAAATGGTTATTTTTTTAAGAAAAGGTACTTATGTCAAGAAAGGAAAGGTATTATTTTATTTTTCAGGAATGGTACTTTTAAGAAAAGGAATTTTTTTTAGAAACGGGTTTTTTTTAAAGGAAGGTATTTTCTGAAGAAAAGGTTTTTTTAAGAAATATGAATTTTTATAGAATTGGTTTTATTGTTTGACAAAAAAGGTACTCTGAAAGAAAAGGTAGTTTTTTAAAAAGGAAATTCGTAGTAGGAAAATGTACTTTTTTCAAAAATGGTACTTATTTTAAACAAAAATCCTTTTTATTTTTTTCACAGAAATAGTTTTTCTTCGAAGAAAATTTCGTTTTTTAAGAAAAGGAAATTTGTTTTAAGAAAATGTACTTTTTTAAGAAATGGTAATTATTTTAAACGAAAATACTTTTTTTAAGAAAGGTACTTTTTGTAAGAAAATTTGATTTACTTAACTCAAGAAAAGTTAGTTTGTTTCACAAAAAAAGTTTTTCTTTAAAAAAAATTTAGTTTTTTAAGAAAGGGAAATTTGTTGTGAGAAAATTTACTCTTTAAGAAATAAATAGTACTTATTTAAAAAAAAATTACTTTTATTAAGAAAAAGTACTTTTTGCAAGAAAATTTACTTTTTGTAAGATTGGCCGTCTGTGGTGCAATGGTTAGTGTGCGCGGCTCTTGTACATGAGATCCTGGGTAAGAACCCTGCTCTGACCACCTTCAAAAAAAAAATTTATTTCGGCGGCGGTCACCTCGCATAGTGACGGCGACACTATCGAGTATATAGCCATGAAAAAGCTTCTCAAAAATACCGTTCGCAGTCGGTGTAAAACTGTAGGTCCCAATCAGTGACTGAAAACTGGAAAGCGCACAGCTCAGTGAATGTGAGAAGTTCTCCCCGGTCCCTTCATGGGATGTAATGGGAAACCATTTATTTATTTTTAAGAAAATTTACTTTTTTTAAGCAAATGTACTTCTTGAAGATAAGGTATTTTTTTAAGAAAATTTACATTGATTAAGAATCTGAATAGGTAGCTTTTTGAGAAAATTTGATTTTTTTAAGAAACAACAATTCTTTAAGGAAATTTACTTTCTTTAAACTTCTTTCACTTTTGTTTTTCTGAACCTTTTATTGGGTTCAGAACTACAGTATATACTAAATATTGGTGACAGGCTCCACCTAGAAATCTTCCCATTAAACAAGAAATTTCCCAACATATGTGAGACATCCAGTTAATTTCTTTCTCTATGATACAAGCTGTTAGTCTAGACACAAACCAAACCCAAAATACCCAATATAGTTGATAATACTGGGTTGTAGGATAATAGTGTTAAAAACATTGTTTACTATTATTACATTTAGCCCCCATCCCGCAAAGTGCTATAAGGAACTTCGTTCCAAAACTGATTTTTCAGCGTGCATTAGTGTTGAATTTAATTGTGAAGAAAATACCAAACAAAACAAACTGCCTATTTTTATGTTTGTTGTCGCAGTAACACCACCTCTTCAAGGCGCCTTAACTTTCAACCGAATCTAGAAAACCCAGAGTGAACACCAAGGATTTTGGTACGGATTTCTAAGCAAAATCTAACAAATTATTTGCCGCCGTGAACATGTTATTATTCAAAAATAACAAAATCATGTAGTCGTAAACAAAAGGTAGTACTCTTTAGAATTAAATACCTTCATACTTACTTTTAACACTCACTGTATAACTCACAATTTCCCTTATCGGCTTCAGGTAAAAGAGGGTGGTTTTCCAATTAGTTTCGGAGGTTATCTATCGTAGTTGTCGCTCTTTATATTCTTTTTATGACAACGGGAATTGATTAATTATAGAATTTTCATGAATAAATATCATTTTTAACGGGTTATGAATGAGAAATTGTGTCATTCATTAGTTTATCCTTCTACATTCGATGTTATCTCAATATTTATTACTCGTATATTTTTGTCGCGTTTTCCCAGTTCAAATGGGGTTAAGGAACTCTTGCGAACTCTTGCGGACATCGATAATAAATGATATCGCATATATTAAGTGATAATGAGAGAAAGGGATTACTCAGCGTCAGAACAAAAGGGGAATGCCCCTTGAACCGAAAAAAAATATGATGAATGACAAAGTTTATGGCTGAATTAAGCAAAATTCGAATGGAATGCGTGGGGTTTTCGAGAGAGAGGGAGGATTAACACTAAATATGTTTCTTTAAAGAAAAAAAACGAATTGATTGTTAAACATTCATCAACTTTGGAATTGGTAGCAGCCATCAAGGGATTAGACTGTGAACGTTAAGCTATTGGTAGCACTGGGCAAGGCGTTTTCTATAATTTAAATTACAATTAATTTCCGAGAACTGGTCTGTAATGGACTGGCCCAATTTCGTAAATAATTATCATACACGCAAATTAAAAGCTGATTAAAAAAACTTGGAAAGTTATGAGGAAAGTTATCGAAGAATTTTCAGTCGAGAAAGTGCACCCAATGTGTCAACCATTCGAAGAGTGTTAAAAAAATATACAGAAACTGGGTCTGTTATGGACAGGAAGAGCCCTGTGCATCAACGAACCGGTCGGTCTCTGGAAAACATTGCAGCTGTAAACGAGAGTTTCGCCGAACTCCCGAAAACATCAACTCGGTATCGTTCCCAACAATTTCAAATTTAACGAAGCGCTACGCAGCGAATTTTGACAGAAGATCTCCACTTTCATGCTTACTCGGGAGATCAAACTAACAGACCATGGAAAGCGCCGGTAATTCGTTCAATGGGTAATGGAGCAAAGTGAAATCAATGCCAATTATTCAACAAAAATCATCTTCTTCGATGAAGCCAATTGCCATCTGAATAACTTCGCGAATACACAAAATTGTCGAATTAGGGGCACAGAAAATCCTCATGCAATTTTTGAGAAATACGTGCTTCCACAAGGAGCAAGTGCCTGTTACGGTTTTTGTGTCAGGCGGCGTGAAAGGGTCTTACTTTTTTTAATGATGAGGCCGAAATTGCTGTGACTGTGAACGGCATTCGTGATAGGAACATGATAACCGAGATCTTGTAGTCTCAAGTGGCCGGCATGGATCTGGACGGCATGAGGATTCAACAAGACGGCGCCACCCGCCAAACCGCGCATGAAACAATCGATTTATTGCAGAAACGATTTCCAGAACAAATTATCTGAAGAAATTCAGGTGTCAACTGGACACAAAGATCAGGCGATTTAACGCCGCGCGATTTCTTTCTATGAAGTTTGGAAATTCTCGAGTTTATGCGAATGAACCTGAAAAAATCCTGAGCTCAAAACCGAGATACAACGCGCCATCGGTGAGATACAACCACATCTTTGTGTAAAACCACATCTCTGTGTAAAATTCATTGGAAATTTCATGAAAAGAGTCATGTCCTGTCATTAGAGCCGTAGGGGCCGTTTGACGGATATTTTATCCATATTTAATCGGAACATGTCTTCTTTATAATCCGTTACAAAAAATTCAAACTGTCACAAAAAATACATGTCTTTATTTTAAAATGAAAAGTGCCTTCTTACTGAGACACCCTTTATTATAATATTGCTTTATATTGTTATAATTTGTTTAATGGCCTTTTCCCCGATCTCGAACGAAGACCGATTTCGATTTCGAATGAACGAAAACCAGTCACTTACATTCGACTCAAACTGGATTCCTCTATTCTGAAATTTTCGGTTGACTGACTCAACATTTGTGCTTAAATGGCAGCAGATTTTAAATAGAGGAGGAACCTAAATTTATGCTGAAAGATTTTGATAAGTTTTGTATTTTATACAACTGGAATTGCACCCAAATCAACTCCCTTTCGATTAGAACACGAACGAAAGTTTTCGTTCGATATCGAGGAACAGGCTATAAATAAATATATACACGCAAAGTAAAAACACGTTTATTGCTCGGTTGCAACAACAATACTTTGATTGATTTGTATGAATTTATTAATCGCAAACGACTTCTCGTTTGCATCAAACGCGTACAAAATTACATTTGCCGCAAATTTAAAAAACATTTCCGATAACTGAAATTAGCCATTTTTCGAATGAGAGCACAGATTGCGAGGAACGTAAATTTCTCCCATTCTGTCGATTGTATACACAGTCTCATCCACTCGTTTGGCATACACACTTTTTGGCATACTCCCATACACAGAAAAGTGATCACACACTCTAATGCTTCTACCTTGTCAATATATCTTGGATGGACAATTGACACGTTGAAGTTAGCTGCGCTTTTAGTTGTTAGTTGAATGCGGGGCGAGACCGACGTTTAAGTAGATAGTGAAAAAATAGACAAAAATTCCAACTTTTTTTAAAAAAACTTTATGGGTAAAACCAAAATCCTTATAGTTGGAAATTTAAACAAAACAGAGCTTATGAAAGCCATAAATAAAAGTTTTAATTACAACTCGGTTGCTGTAACCGAAAGAACAGTTGGTGGAACCGTTTTTCGCAAACGTCTTTCCAGTTCTAATTTTTCATAACTCGTTTACTGCAAACGTTTTTCAGTTCTCGGAAACGTTTTCTAATTTTGGAGCAACTACAACTCGGTTGCTGTAACCGAAAGAACAGTTGGTGGAACCGTTTTTCGTTTCCCGCAAACGTTTGTTTCAGCTTATATTTTTCATAACTCGTTGCTGCAAACATTTTTCGGTTCTCCCAAACGAAGTGACATGTATGGATTAACAGAAGTTCGTTTCTCCCAACTACAGTCCCCAAACGAACTTCACTTATCTGAGATTTCGTTTGGAAGGAACGAGTTTTTTTTTTGCGTGTATTTATATGATTCGGAGTACAAATTGAAAGCGTTGGCAAAATTGAGAATTTTCAATGTTTGCATTTCTACCTATTTAATGTGAAAGAGAACGTAATGTCAATATAAAACGTTTTTAGTACTGAGTAATAATTTTGTTGCAAGCTTTAAGGACACTCACACAAAATATCCTTGTTTCTAATTTTTATCTTCCAGTTGTATTTGTGAAGAAAAGTACTTTTCCTCCCTCTCTCTCAAATTAAATACAGCATTTCCTCTAAAGCCCATACATTTTCTAAATAACATCATACATTTTAATTAAACAACAGCTGAGATTAGATTTTTTTTGTATGATTTTAAACATTTCCTGTGAAGCTGTAGCATGACTTACTTTGCTTGGAAATTCGGGCTACGAGTTGGGGTTGATGATCTCAAATCCTCCCAGATGAGAATCAAGACATCATATTTGTATCTATTTAAAATGTCATAAAAGGGCATCATTATTAAGTGGCATATTAAAGTACATTAAAGTGACTTTCCTGCACAAAAACCCTCAACCCCTCCCCACTCTGTATCCGACAAAGTCACGGAATGTAGCCGCAGCAGATTACGAAGAAGATGCAGAAAAAAAAACTACTTAATGAAATAACATTAAAAATGTATCCAAAAATATACGAGGGTATTAAAATGTCATATAAAACACAATGGAAGAATCACCAACACAATCGAAAATGACATCCCAAACTTACACTAAAGGTGGAGGAACACGATGCAATCAAATGGATGGAAGACCTATTTAACAAGATCTTGTTTTAAATTCTAGCTACAACAAAAACAAAAGTGATGAAGAAGTTGTGAAAATGCCACTTATTAAAATTATATGCATCGCAAAGGAATGAGAGTGGGAAGGACTGGATGGCAACGGGACACATTTGCTGGCGGGATTTTCAATATACAAACTCCTACTCTGAGTGCCCATCTCTTTCTAACTCTTACGTTTCCCTGTGAATTGAAAACATCAGAAATGCATTTTCTAAACTTAATCAACGCCCAATGACATTGAACTAAAAACTCAAAATAGAAATGCAATGAATCTAAACTGGTGCAATAAATAACAAAACATTTTTCCCCAAACAGAATTTGTATTTTAGAACTGTGCGTACGGCAAAAGGGTCTTCTGTGGAGGAGTGAGCAAGACTGGGGGAATTTTTGGCTTTTGGCCGATGTTTGGAAATGCGTCAAGTTGAATTAGTGAGGGAATGCTGTTGCATGCTGCATCACTAAAGATGTGAATAGAATTCTGAAACCAAAATGTATTTTGAATTGTAGAAATTTATATGAAATGAAGCAAATATCAAAGTCGATTAGAAAGCCGATAGTACAGGTACGGGCAATCCTAGTACAGGTTGTTTTTTTAATTTTTTTTTCAGGAAACATGTATATGTTTGCAAACTTTGTTTTACGAATTGAAGATCTGCTGCTTTTGGATTATTTGTTGTCTATCACATTTTTGTTTCCAGCAGTTTTCAAAAAAAAAAACAGATTTGGGTCACAAAAACTTATACAGGGTGGTTCAATCACGACTGGACAAATTTCACCGGCGTATTCCTTGGCGCATTTCATGAAAATATGTCCATATACGACCATTCCCGAAAATGCAAGGGGCCGAAATGGCAGCGGTTTGAAAAATTTCGGATTGGTGGTCGGAGTGTACTAGGGTAAAATTGCAAAGTTCTGAACCAGTGGTCGCATTTGTTTGTTTTTGGGCTTTGGGTCTTTAAACCCCCTTTCAGAATCATTAAAAAAACATTTAAAAAAAGTGAAATCGCCGAGATACGGGGCTTTCAAAAAAAACATAAGAGAAAAAAAATAAGAGCGTGGACTTAACCTCAATTTTTTTTTTGTTGTTGAAAGCTCCGTATCTCGGCGATTTAATTTTTTTAAGTATTTTTAATGATTCTAATAGGTCTCTTAAAGGCCTTTGCAACCAGCCCAAAAACAAACAAAAAACCGACCACTGGTTCAGAACTTAGCAATTTTACCCTAGTATCCTCCGACCACCAATCCGAAAATTTTCAAACCGCTGCCATTTCGCCCCCTTGCATTTTTGAGGATGGTCGTAAATAGACATATTTTCATCCAATGAACCAAGGAATACTGGCTGGTGAAACTTGTCCAGTCGTGGCTGAACCATCCTGTATAATAACCATCCTGTAATAATCATTGTGACTCAAACATGTAATATTAAATAGCAAACACACCCTGTTTGGACACAAGTATACTACATTTGCAACAATCTATAAAAATTTTATATGTGAATTTTGCTGCTGATCGTCTTATTCGTATTGACTGCAGCTTTTCTCGCGTTGATCTCAATTAATATGTTAAAGAAATCGCAAGATAGAGTGTTGAAAAGCTTGAGGCCTCGCCTCATACTAAATGGTTCGGTGAGATCTTGACCAATCTTTACTGAAGATTTCGTGTTGGTTAGTATTACTACAATGGCAAGCCAGCTTAGCAGTAATACCAATCTCCGAAATTTTTTCCCTGTATCTGGCTATCGAAAGCAGTCTTAGATTCTACAAAAGAGATTTGTTTTCGTGGGATTTGTTTTCGTGGGATTCTCAAACATTTGTCGTAATGTGAATATCCGGTCGAAACTTGACTTTTCAGGCCTAAATCCACATTTGTAAGGTCCGATCAGGCTCTAACCTTTCACGTCCGCACGAGAGGACTTTGTACGTTAAGGTTAAAAGGATAATTCTACGACTCCACGAGAGTTTCCACATCATGATGCATTTTGTGCTTATCTGGATTATTTCGAACTACATATTTAATTATGTCGCAACAATATTCCGTTTGGTGAAGGAGTTTCAATCTTCCATACATCCCCTGATGCTGACCTACACGCTGAAAAATCGGTGTATTTTGATGTTGTTTGTGTGCAAATATAACGTGTTTGTAGGTTGTCGCAAATATACTATACTTGTGCCCAAAATACATTGTGTTTGCTATTCAATATATTATGATTGAGACACAATGATTAAAAGGCTATAATATATATTTTTGAGACCCAAATGTGTTTTTTTTTGTCCAAAACTGGCTTAAAATAAATACACGACAAACAACAAAGAAACAAAAAAGCAGCAGATCTTCAATTAATGAAAACAGTGCTTGCAAAGATGTATATGTTTCCTGCAATATGTTTCTGGGGCCGATAGTTTTCAGCGTGTACTACATTTAGAATTTAGAGGCTGCCACAACCACATTAGAAAGCATCTCAATCGAAATAACGTTGGTCGCAACCGAATTAGAGATTGTCGCAACTGCATAATTGCAATCAATGCAATCGCATTGAGGTTATCACGATCGACCTAGAGGTTATCAAAACCGTATGTACACTATGAAAAATAATGGCCCCATCAACATATTGCAGGAAACATGTATGTATTTGCAAGCATTACTTTCATGAATTGATGATCTGCTGACTTTTTGTTTCTCTATTGTCTGCCTCGTTTTTGTTTTTAGGAATTTTCAACAAACAAACCCACATTTGGGTCTGAAAGACATACATTAAAGCCTATTAATCATTGTGTCTCAAAAATATTATATTGAATAGCAAACACAATGTGTTTGGGCACAAGTATAGTATAATTGCGACAAGCTGCAAACGCGTTATATTTGCACTCAAACAACAAAAAATTACAGATTTTTAAGTGTGTAGAGGTTGTCTCGACCGAATTAGAGGTTACCACAAACGATTTTGAGGTTGTCAAAACTGAATTAGAGATTGTACTAACCGAGTTTAGAGAGTGTAATAACCGAGTTTAGACGTTGTGACGTCCGAATTTAGAGGCTATGACAGTTCGTTTGACAGGTAACGTAAATTCCATCTATGCATAAATGCACCACTTACATGCGTTCTAAGAAACACAAACAAATTGTTGTCAAAAGCTCAATAGGAACTATTCTACGCTCTTTTTATTTTTAATATAATAATACTGGGTGTAATTTTTAAAGTCATGTAAATATAACCATATACGGACACCACTACGTGACAAAAGACCAAAAAAAAAAACCCATGTCTTCCAGTTTTGCCCAAAGTCATGCACTTTCTTTAATGGGCCCCCAAAGATTTGGGGCCTCGGTGTAATTTTTGCAAAAAATATGATAATTTTGTCATCCATATCTTGCAAACCGTTCGGAGTTTTGATTTACAGTCTGAGGGAAAGTTGTAGCTCTTGTCATAAAGAACAAAAATTGTGATCATGTAAAATTGAAAAAACTTCATCTTCAAGGTAAAAAACGTAGAAAGCTTTAAAAAATTCTATTTTTTTTGTCTCTTTTCTCCTGCTCAGGTCCATAGGTAGCAAACCGCCAAGGAAACAATTAACTACAAAAATGTACCTAAGATCTCAATAAAAAACTTTTTAGAACATATGAACTTCCTAGGAATGATTCTTAATACCGGTGGTGTCCGTATATGGTTATATTTTTTCGTGTTGCACTGTGTAATTGTTCAAGAATTTTGAACATCAGTTTTGAAATTTGTATAATTGTGTCGTAGTAACTGAACTGAAGATGCATTTTTTTGGTGAATGTTAATTCATACATGAAAGGTTCATATAACAAGCTTTCAAGGTCTGATACATCTTTCTCAGTGAAAATGTTTGATTTCCCTTGGAATAATAGATAATTCGGGAAAGCACACTCAGTGGCTAGTTTCGAATTCTGTGACAAGTACATCATCAGCGGCTTACTCACTCTCCCTGAATTGGTACCACTGTTAGAATTATCATTTCGTGTTTGCGCAAGAGAAATGCAAGAAGTCCCTAGAAACGATTACGCATAATTTGATTAAGATGTGAAAATCCAAATGCCAACAAATTCAGGTAAAAACGTTTAAATTTAATCAAATAGTCTTAGCAAAGGTTTACTGACAAAACCTCAAAAGACATGTATAACATGAAAATTATAAATTAGATATATTTTTAATATGAATTAATTTACCCCCGAAGATTACACGACATTTTCAATCTTTATTAACCCTGGTTACGACTTCCAAAAGGACCCTGTAATATACATTATTTCAGAAATTCGTAGTCATCATCAAAACAACATAATGGCAATTTGAATTTCATTCCTGAGTTTTCACTTTTCAATTACGAAATTTTCGGTTTTCTCACCAAACAAAGTCACAACAGCGAGGGAAGGAAAATAATTACCTAGACAATAATAGTGGTAAAAAGTATTAGTACTGATTAAGCAATACGTAGAATGTAGGTTGGAAGTGGCCGTCGGTGGTGCAATGGTTAGTGTGCGCGCCCCTTGTACATGAGATCCTGGCTTCGATCCCGGCTCTGACCAACAAACACTTCTTTCGGCGGCGGTCACCACGCATAGTGACGGCGACACTACCGAGTATTTAACCATGATAAAGCTTCTTAAAATACCGTTCGGAACCGGGGTAAAAATGTAGATCCCAATCAATGAGTGTAAAATCTAGAAAGCGCAAATTTCATTGATTGTGAGAAGATCTTCTCAATCTCTTCATGGGATGTTATGGGACACCATTTTTTTTAAATTAACTTTCTAGGCCTGAAGCCCAACTCATAACTTCTGACTAGGTGTGAAGGTCTCAAGTTCAAGAGCCACGTATACACCGATGGCCACAAAGTCAACTATCGACCAAATATTCACATTGCGACAAATCCTGACCAAACGCACGAAAATAAATTCGACAACTTTTGCCCCTTTCTATATTATAAGGCTGCCTTCGATATCCCGATACCGAGAAAAGTGTACCAAGCTATGTCGGATCTTGCTGCTAAGTTTTGTAGAAAGATTGTTAAAGATCTCACCGAACCAGTTAGTACTAGGCGAGGCCTCAGGCAGGGATCATTGAGATCATCGTAAGAAAATCGTCAGTCAACAGGAATAAAAAGGTCAGCAGAAAAAATCACATGCTGCTCGCGTATGCTGATGATTTAGACATCATTGGGCGAAATCTGCTAGAATTTACTGCAGTATTTTGGAGAATTGCGAAGGAATCAGCTACGGTGGGTTTGGCAGTAAACGAGGACAAGGCAATATTAATGGTTTCGACAAACAGACCATCCACCCGAGTGGATGAGAGTGTGAGCGTTGATATTCGTTAGAATTTCGAGCTAGTGGACGAATTTATTTACCACGTATCTGTTGTGAACAAAAGCAAGGACGTCATGCCAGAAATCAAATGGAGAATTGTGCTTAGAAACTGGAGTAATTTCAGGCTAAGCAAGTAATTCAGAGATAATACCCTCTCTCGAGAAACAAAGATCCAACTACATCAGACGCTCATACAACCTCTCTTGCTTTATGGCGAAGAATCGTGGGTCATATCGCATACTGATGAAACGGCATTGGGAGTCTTCGAAAGAAAAATGCTCCAAAAATTGTATGGTCCCATAATAGAGAAAAGTGAGTATCGACAACGAATGAACCACGGGATGTATATCTGTATCCTGACATCGACGTAGTTAACGTAAACGTTTCCCATTACATCCCATGAAGGAATTGGGGAGGGCTTCGCACAACCAGTAAGCTGTGTGCTTTCTAATTTTTCCTTCACTGACTGGGACTTTCAGTTTTACGAACGGTATTTTGAGAAGCTTTTTCATGGCTAAGTACTCAAAAGTGTCGCCATCACTATGCGAGGTGACCGCCGCCGAAAGGACTTTAAGGTGCTCAGAGCAGGGATCGAACCCAAGATCTCATGTACAAGAGCCGCGCATGCTCGCTATTGCACCACCGACGTAGTTATGCGTATCCAAATAGTGCGTTTACTCTGGCTATGCCATGCCAGTATAATGGATCAGAATGAACCAGTATGAAAGGTATTCAACGACGGTCTCGAAGGACTTCATTGGAAAGCCCAGGTGGAAGATTGCCGGCGAGAGCTTGGTGGAGAAAAACCGGAGGGGAAAATCTGAAGATCGAGGCGTTTCGGAAAACATGTTACTCTCAATCCGTAAGGCCCTTGATCCCTCGGGGTTGCTTGAGGCCACCTTAGTAGGTAAGTATGTTGCATTTGCTTTTATTTCTGTCCGTTTTATGTCGAAACAAAGTGTAACATAGAACAGCAACTCAAACTCAAAGTGTTCGACCATAGAGCAGTAGATAAGAATCTCCATACTTCTGTTAGACTGTCTTGCGCTTGTCGAGGCAGAAATTTCATCGAAATCTGTGAAACATAAAATATAAATGTCTTCTTTTTAAATCCTTGGTAATTACTACACCCTCCTCGTATAACTTGACACATTTATATGTAGTTCCATCTACTAAAGCAGCTATATATTATTTTAAATTGCGGTGTAGTTGTCATTCTTGTTGTTATTATTATTATTATTATTATCATACATGTTGTAGCTGTTGTTGTTGATGAGGTTCTTGTTAGAGAACCATTTGAGAAGGAGACCTTAAATAGAAATACCCTCATTTGTAGACTCATTCATACACACACCAACACACACACATATTACCATCCATCCATGCATTTGTATTTCCCAACCTAGAACAACATTGAGGAACTCAAAAACAAATGGAATCTTCCAACTGACAAAGTTAAAGAGGAACACACACAAGAGTTGTTGAAGGAGGAGATGAAAGAATTTGTTGGTATATTCTACAGCAGACAGTTGTGCCTTCATTTGCGCGTACAAGCGTTGACATGAGCAGCACAAACATTATCATTAACAGTGTCACATGTGACATAATGAGACACGTTCTACCATGAGTACTGAGTGTGTGTGTGTGCAATTTTTCCAGTCGCTCATCGCTGGCAGCTTGTGATGTGGCTGGCTATGTGTCACTCTGGGTGTTCGTTTGGTTGTCACTGGCGTACAAGCGAGTGAGAATATCTCCGGAATAATGCAAAACACTGTGAGTTGAGTGTTGTATTGTTATGTTAAATGAATGCTGTTTGTCCGTGAGCTGGTTAACTAGATGTATGTGTTGCATGTGCATACTGTTTCTTTAGTATAAACAGGTGGGTGTCGATTGCCACGCGGTTTATGCAAATTATTGGTGTAGTTAGTTGCTGTTACAAACCAAAAGGTACTATTATAACTGAAAGAAACCGACCAATGGATATTTTATATGTAATCTTCAAAAATTTACAAAATATATAAAAAGAATACAAGATGTACCGGAGAGAACGCACAGTGTACCCACAGATACACAGCCAGTACCAAAAATCATACAATGCGTTCGACATGCACACAAAGTGTACACAGAGGTAAACACAGTGTATAAGAAAGTACGTAAATACTAACAAAACCGTTCACAATTTTTACTTAAATCAATGATCCAAACTATTCGTTTGTTTTATATAATAACATTGTCGAAATGGTGCATTTATATTGAAATATTCTATAAAGAGAATAAGACTCGTTTATGCTCTTTTCTCAGACTCTCTACATGTGAGCGGAAAAGGAGTGCAATGAGTTCTCTATACTATTCATGGTATACATATAATGGTAGGTGCAGTACGACAACAAATGCAACAAACCAAAAACAACAGGTATTTTGTTTTTGAGCAATCCATCCATGTATCGTGTCAACTCAGTTGATTGAAAAATATTGAAAATGTACACAAAATTCGAAAAAGTGTCATTTACAAAATGCGTGTGTTGTATCTGGTATTTTTAAAGTATTCAAGTATGAAAATTAAAACGTTTCCATGTGATTTTTACGGAGAAAACATTTCAAAAACAGCAATTGTAGGCGAACGGTGGTTGTATACATACAAAAGTAAACAAACTTTGACATAAGGGAAAAATTCACTCCAGAAAAAATTTAAAATCAGCTGGGCTAGTGCTTCTACCATATGTTTGTACCACGATACTATTCAATACTTTTTGTTGTCGCTCTGTTTATGACAGAACAAAATCAAATACATATATCAGCTGGGCTAGTGCTTCTACCATATGTTTGTACCACGATACTATTCAATACTATTTGTTGTCGCTCTGTTTATGACAGAACAAAATCAAATATATCAGCTGGGCTAGTGCTTCTACCATATGTTTGTACCACGATACTATTCAATACTATTTGTTGTCGCTCTGTTTATGACAGAACAAAATCAAATATATCAGCTGGGCTAGTGCTTCTACCACATGTTTGTACCATGATGCTATTCAATACTTTTTGTTGTCGCTCTGTTTATGACAGAACAAAATCAAATATATCAGCTGCGCTATTGCTTCTACCATATGTTTGTACCACGATACTATTCAATACTTTTTGTTGTCGCTCTGTTTATGACAGAATAAAATCAAATATTTCAGTAAAACAGATGTGAGATGTAAAGTGCAATAGCGAAAAAGCCTTCATTACAAAATCTATTCTTTTTTTATTAACTTATGAGAAATTCATACTACAAGATTACAAGTCAGGACCATTTTTCTACTTGAAAAATGCTTGGTTTTTGTTGGAAATAATAGACACTTCAGTTAAGCACACTCACAGGCATGACTAGTTTTGAACTCGGTGACAAGATCATCGTCAGATGCCTAACTACTGTGCCTGAATTGATTCCATCAATCGTTTATATACAAACTCAATTCCGCAATTTACATGCGCGAATTAGTATCGATCGAATATCCCTAAGTAGTAACATACCCTGAAAGACCTATAATTCCAACAACAAGAATAGACAGCTATTTTCCACCATGTTCTTCTGTTCCTCATGCGTCCACTGTTGATGAGCGTTTGCGCTATTATTCCGCATTGTCAATAGATCTCTTATTTTAGAACTTCGGGCAATAAGTTTTCGAATTTTTATCGGATATTCTCATTGTGATCTGCCAGAGTCTGGGGTTGTTCACATGGACCTGTGACTTCAAAATATGCGAAAGAAAAAAGTCTAAGGCGGTCAAATCGGGAAATATTGCCGGCTACTTTAAATCACCAAAACGAGACATTGGGCTCCCTGAAGGAAACCATAGTAGACAAAGGAATGATAGGTTACGCTAGGTTAGGTTAAAGTGGCAGCCAGCATATCAGGCTCACTTAGACTTTGTGGTCTATTGTGATATCAGGGGGACAGGGTTATATATTAAAAAAATCCAATGAGTGTTCGAACTCACGGTCGCTGTGTTAACACCTTTTTGTTACACGGTACCTGTTCGATTTCTACGAACACATTAGTAAATGTTACATTGGAAAATAAAAAAAACTGCGTTCAATCATATGATGACGTTACATTTAAATAATATTAATACTTAAAATGTGTCATTATTTTCTAGCTTAATACTTTTTGTTTTATTCCCACAAAAAACAAAGGGAATTCAAAGCAACAGACACATGTGCATACAAACATTGTTACGTTCGTCCATACGCTACACAAGTTCACACAATTTTGGTTGCTCTCTTGCTATCTCATTTTTATATACGTATAACCACGTCCTTATTCTCTTTGCTCTGAGAGTGCTCCGCACCCACACAATACAACTATTCGCTGCCGCTACATCAGTGTGTGTTTTTTTCGCAGTCTGACAGTCTGTACTTCACAGTCGGACAAAACTGTGTTCTATGTAGGGGTGGGTCACCCTTATCGTTTAGGGCTATGAAAAATAGATGTTGGCCGATTCTGAGACCTGCTCGATGTGCACACAAAAATTTCATACACATTGATCCAGCAGTTTCGGAGGAGTTTAACGCCAAACAATCTGTGATGGCAGTCGGACAACCTGTGTTTGGATGTGTTCACTTTGTGAGTTTAACACAGCAATAATCATATTATTATATTATACTACATAACAGCCACATATTATAACCTATTAAGCATTGTGGCTACAACATGTAGTATTGACTAACAACCACAATGTATTTGGACAGAAGTATACTATATTTGCGAAAGGTTCGAATACCTTATATTTGCCTGCAACCAACAAAACAAGTCAAATTTCTCACCGTGTGCTCCCGGAAACTGTCCAATGTTTTGAAAATAGTGTAGACAGAGTTGATTTCTGAAAATAGTTTAAAATTGATTAAGTTTGATTTCGATATAAATTACAATTCTCAAAATTTTATACAAATCCAGCAATTATACGCGTTCCAACTTTGGATATTCAACCAAATGCCAATTTTGGGAAAAAGTGGTTATCGTTTTTCCAATAACTGAATCTAGATGGAAATAATTTGCCCTTTTCCTTATTGGTTGCACTTTTCAATGTTTGATCAATTTCCCGCACGACTTATTCTTGTCGGCCCAATCCTAAAATTTGCATACGTAAATTACAGAGGTTACGGAAAGACTCAACTAGGAGTGGGGCAAAAAATCTAATTTGGAAACATATAAGCTGCCATATTGTGCAAACATTCGAGGAAACTTTGAATTGTTTATGTCAAAACTGCCGACTAAACTAAAGTTACAAATTAATATAGCAACTGAAAATCCCCTATATAGTTTCGAAACATTTTGTGTGTTCATATGACGGTTCTACACACAACTTAGGCGTCTTTAAAGCGAGGACAAAACTTAGTTATCTACTCCAATATTCATGACCAAAACCATGGCCAAGTCTATTAATTTTAATGTTTAAGCAAAATTTAACGCTTCGATTAGTTGTATTTTTGATTTAAATTTTTCTTGCATTTACGCCTATTGAGGCTTATCTGCCGCTTGTCGCTTGTGAGCGTCATACTGGTATAAGTAGTTTCCATTTATGCTTTAACACGCTACCAAAAAAAAAATCTCTCGCTTCATTAATGGCTACATGCATATGTACATGTGCGAGATAGTATTCCTGAATATGGTATCAACATGAGTGAAAATTCAGTTTTCCGGCACTTTTTTCTTTGGGTCTGCAATATCTCTTATGTTTTTCCTCCAAATTATGTTGATGCTGGAACTGAAACTGCTGCTGTTCTTCCTTTTCATCGTCTGAAATAATGTGTCAACGTTAGCGTCACATCTGAACGACATCATATGCACTTAATGTTTCTACTTCATTAGAAGCTTGTGGGGTAACAGGAAGGTAGGGGAGCCGACCGTCAGAAGACTACAGGGTGGGAGATTCACGAATGGATGGATGGATGATGTTTGGAGTTGTTTGGCGGTTGGGGTTGGGGTTGAATTGTTGGTACACAGTTGTCCCTTAAGGCTATTTCTTTGTGTTGTATATGCTAGGTGGTAGTTGAAGTAGAGGGTCGTTGAAGGCGAAGGTGGGGTTAACATCCAAAGTGTTTTGAAATGGTTTTTAAAGTTGTCACTTATAACACTCGCAAACAAAAATGACTACAACTGGGTCCCAAGTGGAGCGGAAAATTTCTTCTATAGGAAATGACATTTTGTTAACATTTGTTGCAACAAATTTTTCAAAAAAAAAGAAAGTTGTGATTACTTCAGTCGTATTATAGTTTGTGGA
This sequence comes from Phaonia tiefii, assembly GCA_963931995.1. Classification (NCBI taxonomy): domain Eukaryota; kingdom Metazoa; phylum Arthropoda; class Insecta; order Diptera; family Muscidae; genus Phaonia; species Phaonia tiefii. Next base: position 279,716,770 of record OZ008369.1, read on the forward strand.
ATTTCTTGTTCAAATATGTTGTCTTTATTAGTTTTCTTATTTCAGAATTTCTTTTGGTTGAGAGGGGGTGTTCGGGAATTGATTTTTAATGATATTGTTGACGTTAAAGTGGTGATGCTATTTTCCATGTGCTAAATATAGATTTGGGATTCAATTTTGTTTAAGTGAAATTTCTTTCAAGGTTAATGACATTTTAATAGGGTTTGTGGAAATTTTTACACACACAATGTATGAAACAGCTCAAGTGACGTAGGTTTATTTTACCCAATTCTTGAAAGAAGCCTTTAATTGGTACAATTTTAAACACCTAAGAACATTTGTGACAAATTTCATGAAGCTGTGGTGTTTGACCAAATCTAATGAAATCTCAATGTCAATCAACGTCTTATACTATAGAGCCGAGTTCCATTTCATTGAAATTATTAACACTGTATCGAAGACATATGGTCGGACTCACCGATCAACCTCGTCATCTCGCTTAGTGCGGAAAATATCGTGACTAATGAAACATTACGCTGGGAAATTGAAAGTTTTAAACCGTACAATTCACCAGGCCCTGACTTCCGGAGTTACAAAGTGAACTAAAAATTTTGGCACCCTGGCATCCTGGCCCCTGAACCTTAACACGAGTTGCATTTAATTATTCCAAATTCATGTCAGATGAAAAGAATCCAGGGTGGTATTCATTCCGTAAGCGGGGAAGTCATCACATAGTAGTCCAAATGATTTTAGACCAATCAATCTTTCATCTTTCTTTTTGAATGCATTTCAGAGTAGAATTATCTCATATCTGTATTTCTTAGCTGTCTATATGCCAGCACTTTAACAACGACAGATCTTCAGAGACTGTCCTCCCCGCTCTACACAATAAAAAATCTTTCTGTTTTATTGTTTGGATGCAGCTATAAAGTGTTTGTGGCGTGCCGCAAATATATTATACTTGTGTCCAAACACATTGTATTTGCTACTCAATACAACATGTTGGAGACACAATGATTAATAGGTTATAATATATGTTTTGTGACCCAAATGTGTCTTTGTTTGTTGAAAACTTTTAAAAACACATGACAGACAACAAAGAAACAAACAAACAACAGATCTTCAATTCATGTAAGCAATGCTTGCAAACATATACATGGTTGTTTCGGTATTTTGCTGGGGTTGTTCATTTGTAGGTAAATCTTTTTATACAAAAAATACACTATTGTCTCATTTGTCTATATAGAGTGTGCCGGTAACAGCGTATTCCCAACAGTGGTATAATCGGCTCTATCGTTCCTTTGAGTGAACGAGCGGATCACCAATTTGATCTGTGGCTGACTTAGGAGGAGGCGTTTAAACTCCTTCCTAGGTAACACGACTATATTATCAATTGTGAATAGAGCAACTTGTCGCTATTTCCTTGGAATTTAGCAGTGGATGTTGTTTTCTTTGACCAAAAGGCACTACAAGGAGCGGCCGTCGGTGGTGCAAAGGGCAAAGGCTAGTGTGCTCGGCTATTGTGCACTAGAACGTGGGTTCGATCGCCCTGACCACCTTAAATTTCCCTCGACCACTGCCACCTTGCTTAGCGATGGCGACACTATCGAGTACTTAGCCATGAAAAAGCTTCTCTAAATACCGTTGGGAACCGGTGTAAAACTATACGTCCCAATCTTTAAGTGAACAATTAGAAAGCGTACAGCTCCCTGGTTGTAAAAAGCTCTCCCCAATGGGATGTAATGGGAAAGGGGTTTTTTTTAGAGGCACCATTTTACACAGCCCTAGTGTATGCTGACGACCTGCCAATTAAAGTACACGGAAAATACCCTAACACATGCATAGATATGCTACATGGCCTAAACTAAATCCAAAGAACCTGAGTTCATACTTTTTCCGGAAGCAGAAGATTTCGAGTAATCAATAACTGTCTGTTTAGGATAAAACATTTGCGCAAGAGATAATGCCAGATAGCTGCAACTCGAAAAAGCTGTATTTCGTTATTGTTTGGATGCAAAAATAACATGTTTGTAGCTTGTCGCAAATATAGTATACTTGTGTCCAAACACATTGTGTTTGCTATTCAATATTATATGTGGGAGACACAATAAATCATATGTGTTGGTGACCCAAATATGGGTTTCTTTGTTGAAAACTGCTAGGCACAAAACAGGACAGACAGCCATGAAAATAACAACCAGCAGATCTGCAATTCATGAAAACCAGGTTTGCACGTAAGTATATGGATGTTCCAAATAAATACATGGTACCTGCACGACGTTAGAGGCGAAGTTTTTGTCAGTATGTAGCTAAGATTCTCGATAAATTCTCTCGAAGTAATATTAAACAAAACACTTAGGAAAAGATTAATAAGGGAACATTGGGTCTATATTCTTGTAAAACGGCCATCGGAGAACGACGTGGCTGATCAAGAAAAATGATTCACAGCACCGCTAAAAACTCTGTCTTTTTTGTTGTTTGGGTGCAAATATAACGTGACTATAGCGTCTCGCAAATATACAGTACTTGTGTCCCAACACACTGTGTTTGCTATTCAATATTACATGTTGGAGACACAATAATTAATATGTGATACTCCTAACTTATATGTCTGTAAGATAAATTTGGATTTTTTTGTTGAAACTTGCTGAAACCAAATTCGTGGCACACGGCACAGGGACAACTAAAAATCAATGACTGTTCGAACTCACGGGCGATGTGTTAACACCTTTTTGTTCCACGGTACCTGTTCGATTTCTATGAACACATTCGTAAATGTTACATTGGAAAATAAAAAAAGAATAGTTTTTGTGCTGAAGGCTCTTTTGCCATTGCACTTTCTTTTTTCTTACATCTGCTTTAACATTAGATGTAATATTGTTAAAATAAATAAAGCAATATTTAGCTCACTGAAGTAATTGTTTTTGTTTTGTCATAAATAGAGCGACGATAAAAAGTATTGAATAGTATAGAGAACTTATTGCACTCCTTATCCGTTCTCATGTAGAGAGTCTGAGTAAAAGTGCATAAACGTGTCTTATTCTCTTTATAGAAAATTTCAATATAAATGCCCCATTTCGACAATGCCATTACATAAAACAATACAAAAAGCATTAATGTTTCAAAACGCATTAATGTTTCACATCAAAATTATGAATGGACCAAGTTATCACAAAAAGAGAGTATTACGTTTTGAATCATTCGCCAGATGTCGCCAGTGTTTTTGAGCTATAAAATTCGTTCCATGAGTTCTCTATACTATTCAATACTCTTTGGCGACGACGACCTTCTTGTTTGTTCGCTACCGCTACATCAATACCATCATACTTATTTTCATACTATTGTTGTACAACAGCCACGTATTTTATGCTAGCGCTGAATGTTGTTTGCATGTGTTCACTTTGATAGATTGCCCCACCCGTGTCTATAGATGTTAACACATCAAGAAGCAGCAGACCTTAAATGTTTGAAAACAATGTTCGAAATATATCCATGATTCCTGTAAAATGTTACTGGAACCGTTTTTTAGCGTCTGGATATAGCGAACTTTTGCCATGCTAATATTGGTCAGCGCTAAGTCATTTAATGACCGTTACATTAAAATCCAGTTACATTAGTCCTTCGACAAACGTCCACAGAATGTCAATGGTATATATAATAACATTATGTATAATGTATATACGCTTTGTAAAACCGCTACCCAGGATATGGTGGATATTCTTCACCTATTACTACACCCTAAAAAAAACGGCCTCTGTAACATATTCTCCCAAACATATTCTGCAGGAACCATGTACATGTTTGGAACACACTTCAAACATTCATATGTTTGCAAGTCCCAAACACACTTGTATTTAAATAAAAACAGTAGCATGTTTAGTGACAAACATGTATACTTTTACGTGGACACATATGCTTCATTCATCCCAAACATACATATACTTACGTTGAACCATTCGCGTGTTTCCCCCAAACCTCAATTTACTTACGTGGAAACATGTGCGTATTTCCTCCCAAACACAATATTATTTAGAATCGAATTAGTCCTTGAATTTAATATATTTTTATTATTTATTATAAATAATTGTATCAATATAAATCCAAATTTAAAAATATTACTAATATTTCACAAATGGTACGCCGTTCCGATTTTCTCAGTAAAGGCTCGGTCAGACAAAGGGCTTGACGTTTTTGCCCTTCCAGATTCTTTCCTCGTTTCTCGCATTGGTAGCACGCATACATATATACGAAATACATACACAAAAATGAAAGCAACATCACAAACCTTGTTTATTCTTTTTTCACTGATCAAGCGCTTTTGATATCCTGTGTCCCATGAACCATTGACGACTGAATACATGAAACTTCATCTGCAATTTACGCGCACTTTCAGGAATATTTATGAGTCACTGACTAAGAAAATAATGCAAAAATACCCATCATCCTCACATTCCCTCTTTTATTCTCTTGCTGTCGAGAGACCTTAAATAGTGCAACAAACACAGCTGTATTTATATCACAAACACATATATATTTGGATCGTAAACACATATATTATAACCTATTAATCATTGTGTCTCAAACATGTAATATTGAATAGCAAACATAATGTGTTTGCACACAAGTAACAACACACGTTATATTTGCATCCAAACGACAAAAAAGACAGATTTTTCAGCGTGCAGCGAGCGAATGATGGCAATCTGATGACTGGTCAAAATTATGAACGTGTAAGTATCTCGAAATTAATGGCTTGGACAATGTTGGACATGTAATATTGAATAGCAAACACAATGTGTTTGCACACAAGTATATTATATTTGCGACGAGCTCCAAACACACGCTATATTTGCATCCAAACGACAAAAAAGGACAGATTTTTCAGCGTGCAGCGAGCGAATGATGGCAATCTGATGACTGGTCAAAATTATGAACGTGTAAGTATCTCGAAATTAATGGCTTGGACAATGTTGCCCATCGTTGATATGAAAAGCACATAGGTTAAGTGATATAAAATAAGCTAATAAGTGTACACTTCCCCAGTTGTAAATTCACAGATTGGGAGCTACAGTGTTACACCGGTTCCGAGCTTCCATTTGCGAATAATTATTTGGTTAGTTACTAGATTGTGTTGCCGAATTGGGGGTATCGAACCCATGATCTCACGTACGAAACTCCCGAAAACTTATAGTTGCACACTTACAATTGCAGTACCGACGACCACAATTTAAGTTGTACCAACATGGCGAAATTTAATTAATTTCCCGTTTTAAACAACCTCAGCTAATTGTAACTACATTTACTATAACTTGGCTTATTGATGCTTAATCGAGTTACTAGCAATTCAATAATTACCCTCATTAGAGTTTTGTATACATTTTGCGAACTCCTCAACGGCAAGAACTAATCGCTTCCATTATTGACACAACGTATGTAAATAATCGTTAACTAATCAGATTTCAATTTGTTTACTGTAAATAAATATATAAATTTAAATTAGTTTTTAGTTGGTTTTTTTTCCAACCCCCAGTGAATGAACGAAATCCTCTCGAATTACAAAACTAATGATCAAATATCACAATCAATGACCATGTCCACTCATGAGCTAAACCTTTTCACTTTCAATTTGCCCTGCTTGTTATCAACACAAGTACACACGAGTAGTGTTCGGTCAAGTACGTAACTCATTATGGACTTAATTAAAGGTAAAATAACCCAAATTAATCACCTGCATTGCATAGTTAGTTGGATATACAAATTGACAAGCAACCACCACATTACACCAGGGGCCCTCACTGTGTCCGAAGGATGGTTGGTGGACGGCGCGGCGTGTGTTAGACCGGGTGTTCTGAGTGTTTGTCTGGCTGTGTGTGTGTGTGTGTAACCCATCAAGATTACTTCCGGTTCAGTTAGTGTACAGGTAAATTGCTGTGTCTGATTCCTATGGTCGCTCAACTCATTTGCACATTTCACTTGATAACAACGCCAGTCAGTACAAAAGCCACACTCGCCTACCTTGTGTGTGTTTGGCTTTTGCTTTATTTTATTTTAACGTGTTTGTTTTATGCGCTCTGCTTTTTTAACCATTTTTTGTTGCTTCTAAACGACTTGGCTTAAAGCACAGACGAGACGCGCGTACGTATTGGTTATTTGCTGCTGGCTGCAGATGCACAGTGGGACGATACAATTGGTATACGGATGTTGTTGCGGCGAATTTTATTAGTATTCAGTTATAAAAACATTACAATGACACCCATGTTTCCGTTTTGATGTATTTCATTATCACCTGCATGCAATTCAACCGCAGTAGTTCGATTTATATGCTAAATGGTTAGGTGGTGTGGTGTAAGGGATGTTTAGGATATAACTCCGTCAAATGAACTCCGATTAGTATAAAAGATATCAAAATGAGAAATAGAAATTTGTCACCTCTTTATTTGTGTACCTATTTTTTTAAAGTTGGTGAGAAAATCAATAGTTATTCATGTTTTTTTCCACCCACTAAAAAATCGAACTTTTTTCATTAAATTACCACTGTCTTCTTTATGTTCAATCGGGCGGAAGCAAAAGTTAACTGTCCAACAGTTCAGCCTTTCCAACTGTGTTACATATTCATTGAAGGGTTTTGAAGAAAGAACTAATGTTCGTCCAAAGTCTATTTTTTCCAATTCATTTTGGAACGAAGTTCCTTACCGCACGTTACGGGATGGGGGCTAAATGAAAAAAAATTAAACAACTTTTTGTAACACTATTATGCTACAACCCAGTATTATCAACTACATTGGGTACTTTTGCTTTGGTTTGTGTCTAGACTAACATATGTTGGGAAAATTCTTGTTTAATGGGAAATCTGTCACCTCTTTACTTGTATACCTACGCTTTTAAAGTTGGTGAGAAAATCAATAGATATTCAAGTTTTGCCACTAAAAATTCAAACTTTTTTCATTAAATGAACACTATTTTCTTTGTGTTCAATCGAGCGGAATGAAAAGCTAACCTACAAAATTGGGGAACAGATCAACCTCTCCAACTTTCTATCATATTCATTGAAGGGGTTTGAAGCAAAGAAGTTATGTTCGTCCAAAGTCTATTTTAAATATTTAGTTCAAACAAACTGTATACTGCATGCACACTAGGGTGTACTGAAAACTTTTTTTGAGAAGGGTTCTCAAACGACGCGTAATGCAGAGGGGATTACGGAAACGTCAAACTTTTTTTGATGTGTTAACATCTATAGGCACGGGTAGGGCAATCTATCAAAGTTAACACATGCAAACAACACACAGCGTTAGCATCACATACGTAATTGTTGTACAACAATAGTCTCTGACTGAAAATAAGCATGATGGTATTGATGTAGCGGCAGCGAACAAACAAGCAGGTCGTCGGTGCCAAAAAAATATTGAATAGTATAGAGAACTCATGGAACGTATTGTATGACTCAAAAGCACTGGCGACATCTGGCGAATGATTTAAAACGTGTTACTCTCTTTTTGTCATAACTAGGTCCATTCATAATTTTGATGTGAAACACTGATGCCTTTTGAAACATTTATGCTTTTTGTATTGTTTTATGTAATAACATTGTCGAAATGGTGCATTTATATTGAAATATTCTATAAAGAGTATAAGACACGTTTATGCTATTTTACTAAGACTCTCTGCATGAGAGCGAAAAAAGAGTGCAATTTGGTCTCTATACTATTCAGTACTTTTTGTCGTCGCGCTGTTTATGACAAAACCAAACCAATTATTTCATTTGCCTAAATATTGATTTTATTCAGTTGTATGCCACCATTCAAATAAGCCGCCATATTAAAATCACATAATCGCTCTTTTAGTAAAGGAACATTGAGTGCAATATCTCTAAACCTGAATGAGACTCAGTTCAAGAAATTCGAAAAAAGGGATACAAATTTTACGATTTTTAAAATTCGAAAAAAGCGAATCTATGTAATAAGATAATAATTCTGTGTCGCCACGGAGTACGTCTAAGCACCGAGTTGCCACCTGAAATTCTAATTTAATCTCAAATTGGGTGGTGTAAACGGCAAAGATTAGAGAACAAGGTTATCGCTAAACTGGCCGCGATAAACTGCGCTCTAAATGCGACATAAGCCAATAACGAGATGTCAAGATAAAATCGTCGCACAGTGGTTCAGAGTCGATCTCACTCGGCCAATCGATCTCCACCGCCTGAATCTTTTTTGATCTAGTAAAAAAATTTAAGTTCAATAATAACCCGACAAAATTATAGTTACTCACGTTTTGGGAGAACAAATTGTGGCATTTGTCGTTAAATTTACGTTATCTTAAGAGGATTTAATTTAGTTGAGGCTAAAGTTTCCTCTTCGAAATTGGCGAACGCATCAGCCTTTTTAAATATGTATTCTATTCATTGAAGGCCTCGGATACACAAAACTTATGTTGTACTACATAATATTTCTTTTTTAAAAACGGTATTTGTAGAAATTTTTCATTTCTACCAAATTGTGTTCGCTATAAACAAAACTTAATTACCATATTAAACTGAAGAAACTACTATTTTTTTGAAGGAATATTACCAAACCTGTATGACAGATACAGTTCAATAAATTCGTAGAAACAAATAAATTTTTTTCGATTTTTAATATCCGGAAAATGCGACTACGTACGAAAAAATATAAAAAATATTTTATTTGATTTAAAATTTAAATATATTTTATTTAAAATCTATTTATTTTATTTAAAATCGACAAATAAGAAAAAAGAAAAAAATATTAAATTTTTAAAAAAAAATAGTAAATGGGAATAATCTCTAACTCCTTACATACACTCGAATTTCTACAGAACTATAAAATGTTTATTAGATCAATAGATATTGAATTTTGGCCGCTAGAAATACACTCTGAACTACTGTGCGTCGTCTTACCTCGAAATACACAGGACCCTGGGAGCAAGTAAAGGGGTTTTCAACAGAGCCGCTACAAAAGTAAATCGATAGGGACAGCAAACGACGCCATATTTTTCCCCTCTCTTTTGACATTTCTCTTCAGTAAGGTTTGCCATTTGATCGTGGAAAGATATACGAGCCAACAACGAGTCGAAATTATTAAAATTTACTACCGAAATTTGGAGTCAGTGGCCTCAACTTTAAGACTTCAAGAGGCCTCAACAATCAGCGATGACGCTCATTTCTGGCTGCATATCAATAAGCAAAATATGCGTTATTGGTCAGACAGCAATCCACACGTAATCCATGAGTCATCATTGCATCCCGAAAAAATTACGGTTTGTTGCGGTTTATGAGCCGGCGGCGTCATTGGGCCGTACTTCATCCGTGGTGATCAAGACCGGCACATTACTGTGAATGCGAATGGCTACCCTTCAATGATAACCGAATATTTTTGGCACCAATTGGATAATATGGACTTGGAGGACATGTGGTTCCAACAGGACGGCGCCACAAGCCACACAGCGGATGCCACAATCAATTTATTGGAAACCAAGTTTGGTGACCGTGTTATCTCACGAAATGGCCCAGTCGATTGGCCGCCTCGGTCGTACGATTTGACGCCGTTAGATTATTCCCTGTGGGGCTACGTCAAGTCTATGGTCTATGCCAACAAGCCAGCGACGATTGATGAACTTCGTACGAATATCGAACGTGAAATTGCAGCAGTATCGGCCGATTTATGTTTGAAAACCGTCGAAAATTGGGTTCAGCGTTTGGACTTCTGCAAGCGTGCCCGTTGTGGCCATGCAAAAGAAATCGAGTTCCATATATAATGGCATCGAACGTACTTTCCCAGGAATAAAGAATTTCATTGGTATCTAAAACCGGTTTTGTTTCATTTAAAAAAACTTTTGTAGCGCTCTTATTGAAAAACCCTTATATGTGTATTTAAATTTACAATGTGGGAAAGTCAAAAGTCAATCTCTCCGCCATTCATACCTTGTACAGAAAACCACGGATTTGTGTGTTTAGGCATGGCAATGCTGAGGTTAAAGTATGACTTATTAGAAGGCAGGATCCATTATTTTATTTCAAGGCTGACAACGAACTAATTGCTGCCATGCATTTTATCCTGGCTAAGCAGTAGAGCCCCTTTCTTTGATTTGTGAATATTTTATTTACGTATTGACCACTGTACCAATATCACTTATATACCATTATGTGGGTATATCTCTCCTTTTTGCTGCACTTGTTTATGTCGCCCCATTTACTTTCGCTTGTGGATCGGAGAGCAAATGAAGCGATTTATTGGTGTCATATGACATGCAATGTTATTTTACCACCTGTCCGTCTATACGACGGTTGTTGGCTTTTGTTATTCGAAATGAAAGGAAAGGAAATAAAACAGGGAAAAATCGTAATAAAATACGAGAAATAAAAATTGATATAAACTTAATGTCGATTTCGTTATGTTTTCCGTCGTTTTTGTGTTTTTGTTGTTGAAATTTATGAGGTTATAAATGTAAAGCGCCGCGTCACAACGCCAAACAAACAATATCTCGTTAACAAAGTGGTAATCAATACAATGAACGGATATGGAAATGAAAAACAATCGATTGTAATGAATTTGTCATATTTGTATTATTATTCATATTTCAATTTTGGTTTAGGGTTACCAAAGTGATGTTTTAATTAGGGCCAGAAAGTTTGGGGCGATATTTTTAATGCTTACCTTGTGGTAAATTGAGGAATGTTTATTGAAAAATATGAAGAGATTTGAATACTTTACTGACTACGGTTTCAGTTGATGCCGTCGATGTATCTAGTGACACGAAAGCATTGTTAAGGGGGAAATATATAACAAACAGGATGTTTGTAGGCGTACGATATATTACGCATGATTAAAAGTTAATATATTATATTATACTGAACTAAATAAGTTCGTCAATATCGTACTTTAGTTAGTAAACTATACTAAATGTGGCATTTTTCAAAAAGTAACGTCTGCCAACTTCAGCTAAATTTTTGGGCATTTATGTTATTTTAGGGCAGCCTCTATTCTAACTAAAATGCCTCAAGTTACCACATATTACAAACCATTATTGGTTTGGTTTGGACACAACTTAACAAGAACTTCACGGATAAGGACCTCTTTCCAGATACACAGATCAAACTGTATGAGCCTCTAATGCAACCTGTCTTGCTTTAAGATGCAGTAGCATGGCACCTATAGCCCTGGCAATTTTCGAGAGTCAAATGTTCTGAAGAATTGATGGTTCTATAATAGACAAGATAAATTATCGATGACTTTTGTATCACACGCTGTATGAACTGTATCCCGATATCACCATAGTGAAGCTATTCAAAACAATGCAATAACGCTGGCTATGTAATGCCAGTATAAAGGATAAAAATGAAAGGCGTTCGAAGACGTACTCCAAGGTTAACGAAACTAAGATGACCAAGACTTAGCTGTAGCAACCAGGTGTCCTTCCGAGAGCTTAGTGTTACCAGCTTGAAGAAGAAAGTTCAATCCCTGCGAGAGCTTAGTGTTACCAGCTTGAAGAAGAAAGTTCAGGGTTGATCCGGTAGGAGAAATCTATTAGCTTGTAAGTCTCCTTACAGTTCTGGACTTTAGGGACCCAATAAAACAGTAGGTATGATATCAATCCTGAAACTATGGCTCTGTTCGTCCACTACGTGGAATACTTTGCAGAAAGATCTCGGCCTTCACACGCTGACAAAAACCGGCCTATGTAACATATTCTCCCAAACATATTCTGCAGGAACCATATATGTGTTTAGAAGACTCTCCTAAACATTCATATATTTGGAAGTCGTAAACTCACTTATATTTAAGTGCAATCATTAGCTTGTTTACTTGCAAATATTCGTACTTTTACGTGGAGCCATATGCGTGCTTCATCCCAAACATGCATATACTTATGTCGAAATATTCGTGTGTTTCCTCCCAAACGTCCCAGACGAATGATTGACCACTGAAACTAAAACACAACATATCAGTTAACATAAGAAACGCTCAGTTCAGTAACACACACGCATTCAGTGATATTTATACGCCACTGAACGACAGAATAATAATACAGTTACACACTTGTTATGACAACAGTTTAGGCTGAGAACAATCCATTTATGCCCTCTTTTATTATTTGGCTCTCGACAGAGCATAGCGACAAAAGAAGGATTAATGAACATAGCACCAAAACACAGCTGTATTTGTATCACAAACAAAGTTGTATTTGGATCACAAACACATATATTATAACATATTAATCGTTGTGTCTCAAACATGTAATATTGAATAGCAAACATAATGTGTTTAGACACAACTGTATTATATTTGCGAAATGCTGCAAACACTCGTTATATTTGCATCCAAACAAGAAAAAAAAAACTGATTTTACGGGGTGCACCCAGATCAGATTCAGCTGGTGCAGCAATTAAAGCTACGAGACCAGCATATGCATCGTTTTTTCGCCGATTAGACTCCACAGCAGTTGGAAATTGACCCGAAGTTTTACCGCAAAATTGTGTTCAGCGATGAGGCTCATTGTTGGCTTATCATTGGGCCCTATTTCTTCAAAAATTAAGTTGGAGCTCATGTTACGGTCAATGGAGTTCGTAGCCGCACCATAGTAAATGATTTTTTGTTTGACGATATGGATGACATTGATCTGGACGAGATGTGTTTTTTACAGGATGGCGCTACGTGCCGTTGAAACCTACATTTGTCGATAAGTTGATTTCGAGAAATGGATCTGTGAATTGGCATTCAAGGTTGTGCGATGATTGGATACCTCACGATTATTTCCTATGGGTCTGTGTTAACTCACTGCTTTATGCTAATAAATCGTCAACAATTGACGCGTTGGAAGCCACAGCAGTTCGTCTTATTCGGCCAGCAATGGTCGAAAATCTGATCCGCAATTGGGCGTTCAGAATGCACTTCTTTATGAACAGCCGCGGTGGCCAGATGACATATTTTTATCAGCTTCTTTTATAACTTCTTTAAAATCAAAATCATCCATTATACAAATTCATAAATACTTCCTACCTACCGACAAGTAGTTATGACCCCTTTATACTGGTGATACCTTTTTAGTTCTTGGCAAATATTTGTCATATAATTTAAAGCTGCATACAAAACTTTACTTAATGGAATTCCCCGGATATGCAAGATAACTTTTAACCAAAAAAATACCCGCTCAAAGTCATCAATATTTTAACTCCATCAAACTTAAAACTTGTTCCACTACTACGGTGTGTCAGTAGTTGTTGACCCTACTAGGCAGAGATGGAACAAAAAATGATAGCCCCCACACAAATCTGTAGATACTTTACCAAAAACTACTTCCAACTAATTTTAACAACTGTTCCTCAGGAATACCTTCTTCAATCTGTAATAGCTTTTAATAACCGCACAAAAGTTGAAACTCATCATTTAACATCTTTTTCTTATCTATGTAGGTAAAATATATTGTGACTTCTGCTTTTTGTTTGGTTCCACTCGGAGCAGCTACTGCTTCCAGATATAATATAGAAACTATATGGTAAAGTTTAAGTACAAAAAAGATGAAGAAGAGGAACAAACCTGAAACGGGGGAAGTAATTGAGACAAAGTAAAGCGAAATTTTTTCCCATGTACATGAAAGCTAAACTATTTGTAAGTAGGAAACGCTCAGAGAAAAATGTGAATTTGAGATAATGTGTTCCTCTAAATACGTAACGATACAAAAGCTTTTTCAACTTAATGAATTTGTTCGTTGATTTAATGAAATAATTCGTAACTGATTTTAACTTCAACTTACTGACTTAATTGGTCTCAATCAACCATCAGAGACTAGGAGCCTTACAAAGCGAAGGCAATACATATCACCTACCGGATTCAATTTTATGCCTCTTCTTTTCAGTTGGTAACACCGAGCTTACGCACAGATGCCTCCACCGGATTATTCCAGCGTTACCTTGGTCGTCGTATTTTTCGGCTGGCTCTGAGTATGTCTTCGCATACCTTTCGCGGTGGATTATTCTTACCGATCATACTAATATTACCTTGCCAGCATTTTCGATTTTTTGGTTCGTATATTTGCGTCACTGTCGGGACACAATGCATACAGTTTAGAGGCACATATGACCTCGATACTCACCGTTGACTATTATACGAAGACATCCAAAATTTAATGTGGAACCCGCTCGGGTGTCTTCTCCGAAGAGGAAAGCCTCAATTTATCATTCAAACTCCCAGACAAGTGTAGCGTTTTCCAAGCGGAGGCACTGGCCATTCAGGATGCCTGCACCGAACTTATATTACAACGGAGAACAGAGCGTAGTGGAATATATTAAGATAGCCAGGCGGCTCCCCTATCCCTCAAATGCAATAACACTGTATCTAACGTCGTTAGTGAATGTCGGGAAAAACTTGTCGAGCTAGGTCGACTGGCCAATATGGTTCTTACTTGGATACCAGCCAACAAGGGTCTCCTTGGGTAGACGAAATAGCCAGGACAGGACCCTCTTCCACCGAGCTACATATGGTGTCAGTCGCAACGCCTATAGGGTCAGTCAAAAGAGGTATTTTCCTGCATTACCTTGAACAAACAAAGACCAGATGGGATACAACGGAAACGTGCCGCATTTTCAGGAACACATGGCCAGAATGTGACATACACCGGACTAAGTCCCTGATTAGCCAAAATCGGGGGAACATGTCAAGGCAAATTGCCATGCTGGCCAGGAACTGGTTAATCGGTAATCATTAAGGCGGCTGAATCTTCCATATAATGACCACTGCCGTGCAAGCGAATACGCAGCAGAGGAGGAGACTTTGGAACATCTCCTCTGCAGTTGTCCGGCTCTAATGAAGAGACGCCCAAAGACTATAGGTCATCGTTCATACACAACCTCACTGAAATACACGAGATAGATCTAGGGGATCTAATGAGGTATCTCCGATTAACAGGTTGGATATAGACACTGTACAATCCGTCCTTTTTTGTTGTTTGGATCCAACTTTAACGTGTTTCTAGCTTGCTGCAAATATACTATACTTGCGCTCAAACACATTGTGCTTGCTATTCAATATAACATGTTTGAGGTACAATGATTAATAGACTATGTTTTGTTAGTTTTGTTGTTTGTTTTTGGGACTTAAATGTGTTTTTTTTTTGTTTAAAACCACTGAAAACAAAACCGACGCAGATAACAAAGAGACGACAAGGCAGCGCATCTTGAATTCATGAAAACAATGCTTTCAAACATGTACGTGTTTCCTGCAATATGTTTCTGGGCCAGTATTTTTCAGCGTCTACATTAGACTGTCCGGAGTGATGTGGCATGCAAAACGGTGTCTCAAGACACTAATTGATGCTAAATGGTATATTTAGCAACCACGTGAACCAACCCACCAACCATTATACGCAGACGGTTTTAAAACTGCTTGACTTTTGAACTTCCCTGATAGATAATTAAAAATCAACACTGTTCCTGTCAATTGGCATCTGCTACTCAAATACCACTGAACAAATTTAAGCAAGAAGCGTCATTTTGTTTGTGCTTGACAGCTGTTGAAAGCAGACAACCTTATGAATTCCGACGAAAATTGAAAAGATCAATTTCGTGGGCTAATCCAGCATTTATTTTTTTCGTAAAAAACCCAATACCACAATCTGGGAAAGGCTAGGTAAATAATATGAGGACTCTCCACCTTCAACTTCAATCAATAAAAAGTGGTTTACTGGCTTCCAACTGATGATTTACTTTGAGTGTTTCTCTAACAATGGTCTTCTTAGAAACTCGTTGTTCTCTTCAGTTGTGTATTCCCTTAAGTACAAAAATATCAAGCAAAAGAAAAACTATTTGGAAATTTATAAGAATATAAATACAATGCGAAGGGTTTGACCATACCTTAGAGGTTAAAATAATAAGTCCTTTCAAATAACAAAGAAGTAAAAGAATCCAAGCATTACGGAGGCCACAACTACGAAAAAATATTCTACTGGAAAAGTGTGATATTCCAAAAAGCGAGGAAATGCAAGTGAATCACTGTCCAAACCGTTAAAGCTAAAAGAAAATCAAAAAAGACAATTGCGTAATATTTTGTGGCAGCAGAGAGGAACAAACTTAAGAGTTCTGAAAAATAAATATAATAACCTAGATAATTTGCAATAAGCTTTAAAAAAATAAAAATGAAAACTAAAACCCAAAAAATATAAATATGTTAATGTGTTGTAGATGACAAGTAATCAAGAAAATTCTTGTATTTTTTTTACAAAACCTTAAAACAAATAACCTTAAAACCATACGGAAATTTCAGTCGCGGTAACACCCTTCACCTTTAATAATTCAATAAATGCGGTATTTTTGTTGTGTTAACATCTATAGGCACGGGTAGGGCAATCTATCAAACTGAACACATGCAAACAACATACAGCATTTGCATCACATACGTGGTTGTTGGACAACAATAGTCTCTGCCTGAAAATAAGTATGTTGGTATTGATGTAGCGGCAGCGAAAACATAAGCAAGCCGTTGTCGCCAAAGAGTATTGAATAGTATAGACAACTCATGGAACGAATTGTATGACTCAAAAGCATTGGCGACATCTGGCGAATGATTCAAAACGTATTACTCTATTTTTATCATAACTTCCATTCATAATTTTGATGTGAAACATTGATGCGTTCTGAATCATTTATGCTTTTTGTATTGTTTTATGTAATAACATTGTCGAAATGGTGCATTTATATTGAAATATTCTGTAAGGAAAATAAGACTCGTTTATGCCCTTTTACTCAAACTCTCTATATGAGGGTGGAAAAAGAGTGCAATAAGTTCTCTATAGCATTCAATACTTTTTGTCATCGCTCTGTTTATGACAAAACAAAAACAATTATTTCAGTGAGCTAAATATTGCTTTATTTATTCTAACAATATTACATCTAACGTTAAAGCAGATGTAAGAAAAAAGAAAGTGCAATAGCAAAAGAGACTTCAGCACAAAACCCATTCTTTTTTTATTTTCCAATGTAACATTTACTAATGTGTTCATTGAAATCGAACAGGTAGCGTGTAACACAAGTATGCTATATTTGCGTCAAGCTACAAACACGTTATATTTGCATGTATATATTGAAATGAAAAAAAGATTTGCTTCTAAATATTGTTATGTTTGGGAGGAAGCACGCATTTGATTTTACGTATATAACTGCGTGTTTGAGATAAGAAAGCTCAGACTTCCATGTAGGTACGTTGGAGTTTGGGAGAAGACACAAAAATTCTAAAACGTAAGCATATGGTTGGTTGGAGTGAAATACACATATGCTTCCATGTAAAAGCATTCATGTTTCCAAGTAAGCATGATCATATTTGCATTTAAATAAAAGAATGTTTGGGGTTCTCAAATATATTAGTAATTACAGTGTGTTTCAAACATATACGTGCTACCTGCGTAATGTGTTTGGGAGAATATGTAACTGTTACAGGAGCCCTTTTTTCGCGTGTATACAAATAATGTCTAAAAATTGAAACGATTGCGAAAATTTAGTACCATTTTAATGTCTCCGTAACGTGCGTGATGGTGAGAGGTCGAAAAATATATGCATGACAATTTTTATGAGCTCGTCAGCGTGCATGATCGTGAGTAAAGTTTCACTCACGCGCCCAGCTCTCCATATAACTAGTGTCGGCTACAATATATTGAAAGTTCTGGAGAATAGGAAAATAATTTGGAAAAAAAAATCAATGAGTGTTCGAACTCACGGATGATGTGTTAACTAACACCTTTTTTCTACACGGCACCTGTTCGATTTCTATGAACACATTAGTAAATGTTACATTGGAAAATAAAAAATAATAGTTTTTTGTATACACCGGGCAATGCTGAACATCAAATGACTCACTTTGTTTGGCCATAGCAACAACAACGAAACAACCAAACACACAACTTCATACATACTTTGTCCGAAGTAGCTGACGTATACGTGTGTCACACAACCACATGTTTGCCATATCTGCAGCAACGAAACAACCAAACACACAACATCACACATACTTTGTACGAAGTAGCTGACGTATTAGTGTGTCACCATAACGTCGACTGCGCAAGCCCATGGGCTTGCAAATGAAATTTTGCGTGGCTATGCTTTATATCTGCGTTCAACAACAGCAACAGACACATGTACATACATACATTATTATGTTAATACATACGCTATAGACACAATTTCGTTTACCTCACCCCTGTCACACCACTCTTTCATTGCTTTCTTGCTGGCTCATTTTTGTTTAACACGTCATTATTCTCTTTCGCAGAAAATCTGGTTTTAGCAGCAGCATAAAATCTGGTTTTAGCAGCAGCATAAAATCTGGTTTTAGCAGCTGCATAAAATCTCGTTTTAGCACCAGCATAAAATCTGACTTTGATAGATTTAGTCCCTATACTCCGCTATAGATGTTAACACATCGATAATTCCGCCTTAATCAGATGAAGGGAACACGCAGATCATTTCACAATTATTATTTTTGGATTCCCTGATTGAGACTTTTTTGCACACCTATTCTCAAGGATATTGGACAAGCTGTGATTGGAAAACGTTTATTGATGAAACCAGTACTCAAAATGGACTGTAAATAGCCATTAGAATATTTGATAGCCTTTATGCACTTTAAACCACTAAATCCCTAAACGTTACACGTAAGGTTTCCCTCCTCTTAATACATTAACCCCATAAATATTTCTCTCATCATCTTTCAGTGCCAGCGTCAGCTTCAGTGTTAAACTTACGTAATTTACCTTCAGGAAAATATACATTACATTACCGCCCATATTGTTTTTTTTTTCTTGTTACCGACAATTCCTTCAAAGTGTTTGTAAACCCCTAACGACCTAAAAACTAAACCGTAGTAACTGGTCCACTCTATGCAACCAAGCAAAACGCGAAAATAGAACTAAAAGTAAAACAAAGTGGCAAGTCTTGTGTATGTATGTACATCCGTTACAATCCATAATAAATGGCTATTTACACTAAACGAAAAAAGTATACACCATATTTTCGTTGTGCTCACAACCCCTCAATGAAAGTTGGTGGGTGTTTAAGCCTTAAGCGTAACTCACACACCCACAATGTAATTGGAAATGCCAACTAGTATAAGTAACGGTGGCAGTTCACTTGTTACAATGGACACTCACATACACGTTTAGTTTGGAGTGAAGATAAATATTTATGAACTTAAAGGGCGGTTATCTAGTTACTTTTGTCTAATGTTTTGGGAACAGAGGCGGAACTGACGTCAAATTGTACAAAATAAAGTAAATTTTCGGAATTTTTATAAGTAACCCATTTGGCACATAATTTAAAGTACTCTTTTGCCAACTTTCTTAATGATTTAACAAATTAAAGTACTTCAAATTTCAAAATGCCCGAAACTCTGTATCTTCGAGATTGACTTGCCAGGATGAACCTTTTGAATTCATATAATTCATGGTCCCTTGTTAAGTTGTGATGGATTTGCATTTCGTCCGCGGTTATGGAATCAAATCCTCTTTCCGTTTTGTAGCGAGAATCACTGTTTGAATGCGTTTCTGTCTCACTAGAGGTAATTGAGAGACAGTTTTGGGTATTCAGCTACATAATCAGAATATCGGGGAGACGATAGAATAGAGAAGAACTTTAAGGTTGAAAAACCAACAATAACTATAATTTTTATTACGTTTTTGATTGACTTTAACTACACGCTGAAAAACTTGTTCTTTTTTTTTTGTTTGGATGCAAATATAATATATTTGTAGCGTGTCGCAAATGTAGTATACTTGTGTCCAAACACATTGTGGTTGCTATTCAATGTAACATATTTGGGACACAATGATTAATAGGTTATAATATATATGTATATTTCGTCAGCTAAAATGCAAAAGAACGTAACTACAATTTTCATTTTGTTCAAAGGAGTTGAAAAAACCTTATAAAAAATTACAAAAACTGTAGTTTGCCAGTATATTTTCAAATCTTACTCAAGGTAAGACTTTACTTTTGCAAAGATTTGAAAATTTGAATTGAAAAATTAATTCCTCAGCCATTTACGAGGATTGTTTCTTCTCTTGGAAATATAAATTAAAATCGTAGTTACGTGGTTTTGCATTTCTGCTAACGATTTGAAACCCAAATGTGGCTTTGTTTGCTGAAAACTGCTGGAAACAAGAACGTGGCAGACATTACAGAATCAAAAGCACCTGATATTCAATTCACGAAAACAAGGTGTGTAAACATGCACATTGTTCCTGCAACATATTGCTGGGGCCGTTGTTTGGCAACGTGTATGGTTCTGATTGCCTTATATTTCGTTACAAGAATTGTTTTTTAGTGAATCACATCGCAGTTAAAGAAGGATGGAAGAAGGATGAAACTTTGGTTCACGTGGTTGGTAAATATACAATTTAGCATCAATAAGTGTCTTGAGACAGCGTTTTGCATACCACATTACTCCGGACAGTCTAATGTATACGCTGAAAAATATTTGCCCCAGAAACGTATTGAAGGAAACATGTACATGTTTGAAAGCATTGTTTTCGTGAATTGAAGATCAGGTACTTTTTGTTTCTGTATTGTCTGTCACGTTCTTGTTTTCAGTATATTTCTGCAAAAAACCCCACCTTTGGATCTTGTTGTCTCTTTGTTATCTGCCTCGATTTTGTTTTCAGTGGTTTTCAACAAGAAAACACATTTGAGTCTCAAAAACATAAATTATAGCCTATTAATCATTGCGCCTCAAACCTGATATATTGGATAGCAAACACAATGTGTTTGAGCACAAGTATAGTATATTTGTAGCAAGCTAGAAACACGTTATATTTGCATCCAAAAAACAACAAAAATACAGATTTTTTTGCGTGTACAGTATCTATATCCAACCTGTTAATCGGAGAATCCTAATAGAATTCCGTAGATCTAACTCGTGTATCTCAGTGATGAGGAAGGGATGACCAATAGTCTTTAGGCGCCTATTCATTAGTGCCGGACAACTGCAGAGGCGATGTCCCACCGGCTCCTCCTCTTCTGCGCTTTCACAGGCAGGGCAGTGGTCATTATATGGACGATTCAGCCGTGTTATTATCGATTGGCCAGTGCCCGGTCAGCACGGAAATTAGCCTTGATATGTTCCCCCGATTTTGGCTAATCAGGGAGTTAGGCCGGTGAATGTTATATTCTGGCCTTGTGCTTCTGGATATACGGCACGTTTCCGTTCTATCCCATCTGGCCTTAGCTCGTTCCAGGTAATGCGGGAAAATACCTCTTTTGACTGACCCTATAGGCGTTGCGACTGATACCATATGGAGTTCGGTGGAAGCGGATCCGGACTTGGCTAGTTCGTCTACTCTTTCATTCCCTAGGAGACCATTGTGGCCTGGTATCCAAGTAAGAACCACATTAGCCAGTCGACCTAGCTCGACAAGTTTTTCCCTACATTTACTAACAAGTTTAGATGGAATGTTATTAGATTTAACTGATAGGAGAGCCGCCTGGCTGTCTACTAATATTCCAATGCGCTCTGTTCTACGTTGTAGTATAAGTTCGGCGCGGGGTTCCTTGATGGCCAGTGCCTCCGCTTGGAAAACGCTGCACTTGTCTGAGAGTTTGAATGATAAATCGAGGATTGCTTCTTCGGAGAAGACACCCGAGGCGGTTTCTAATACCATCCACTTGGACTCCGCTTGTCTCCATTTAGAAAACGTTGCACTTATCTGGCAGTTTGAACGATAAATTGAGGCTCGCCTCTTCGAAGACGACACCCGAGCCGGTTCCATATTCCATTTTGGATACGTCCGTAAATACTTTGATGTCAAAACCTGTCAGTGGTTCCCCTTTATACCACTCTCTTCTTGTTACTCTTCCAAATTCCAAGAGCATTTAGTCGGGTAGAGCTCAAAGCCACATTAGCTGTTATGTGAAGGTCAATTGGTATAATATGAAGCATTACATTAAGGGCTTCAGCTGGACACATCCTCATAGCCCCTGTTTTACCGATGCAATATGATCTCTGTAATCTATGTCCTAAAAATATCTGGGTCGACAGTTGTGAGCAAATTCAACAGGGCCCGCTCGTTTCAATTGTTGCACGAGTTTGATTTTGTAAACCTGCAGGCCAAGATCTTCCACAAAGTGTATGGACACAGATCCGATTGTTATACACGATGACGGATGGTCTCATTTCAGTCTTCCTCGATGCTTCAGTACCAACTATGCGAGTACTATCTCTAATCACTTAGAGCAAACGCGGTGACAAAATGGTTCACTGGTAAACGAATTGATTGATTTGATGGAATTTATTGATTTTATGGACGCAAAAATAAATTGAGAAGCTTCAAAAGGGATCGCTTTTCCGGTAACTCCAAAGACGCATAATATGTGGTTTAAACGTTTTCTATAGACGAAAATCAATTGCACACGCCAAAAAATCTGTACTCTTTTGTTGGTTGGATGCAAATACACCTTGTCGCAAATATAGTATATTTGTGTCCAATCACATTGGGTTTGCTGTTCGGTGTTAAATGTTGGAGACATGATAATATATGTTTTGTGACCCACATGTAGCTTTGTTTCTAGACAAATTCTGAAAACAAAAAGGTGGCAGACAACAAAGCAACAAAAAAGCAGCAGATCTTTAATTCGTGAAAACTATGCTTGCAAACATATACATGGTTCCCGCTATATGTTGCTTGGGGTATTATTTTCCAGAGTGCACTATCAAATGCGAGCAAATTCTTGCGTTCAACACCGCTCTAAAACTAAAAAAAAAATCTAATAAAAAGTACATAAAAACCTAAAACTACCATCTCTGATACATTTTTGGTATTTTCTAGCTCCTTTTCGTTGCCTTTCATGAAAAAAGTAACTCCTTCAAGAATATCTATTATCTTTGAAAATTGTTTGTTAAATTTGTATGTAATGGGTATAGTAATTGCAGGAACACAACCCTCAACCAAGTTACCTAGTCAGAATCTAACACACATATTCATCTATATAAAAAATCATTCATGCCACGTGGTGTGTGTAATGTTGCCATCTTGTATTAGTTGTTGTATCGTATCGGTGGTGGCAGCATTAGTTTTTACAAGTTTGAGTAGTTTTTTGCTTAGGGGCATTCAAATTTTTGATCTCATAAATTTCAAATAAGATAATATTTCCAAAGTTTTTACTTGAATTTTACTCGCAAGCACAAGTATCAAACATAGAGTAATCATATGCCAAGAGGTGTCATCTCTCTCAACTGTTCCTTCATTTCACACTCTTCGAGGTGAGGCCGGTGCGAAAGAGAGATTTTCGACATAAATTGACTTGCACCCGGTGGAGTTTGTGTTGGTTGAAAACTGTGAAACTTAAACGTAACTTAAACTATGGCAATGGTTATTGTGCGCGGCTCTGGTACATGAGATCCGGGGTTCGAACCCTGCTCTGACCACCTTAAAAAATTTCTTTCGGCGGCGGTCACCTCGCATAGTGACGGCGACACCATCGAGTATATAGCCATGAAAAAGCTTCTCAAAATACCGTTCGGAATCGGTGTAAAACTGTAGGTCCCAATCAGTGGGTGAAAACTGGAAAGCGCACAGCTCAGTGATTGTGAGAAGTTCTCCCCTGTCCCTTCATGGGATGTAGTGGGAAACCATTTTTATTTTTTAGAGAAATGACATATAGAGAAGCGATTTGACTCAGTAAATTTGCGAAGTTTGGTGAGTTGCATATGGACGTTGCATATTGTAAAGTATTGCCTTAATAATACCAGATAGAGGCATTGGCTCAAACCTACCAACAAGAAAACAGCAACGGCATTTACTTTTGTGCGTTAAAATTTTTGTGTAAATACAACACAAAATTATAGTAACAATAAAATCTAACAAAAAATGTCCAAAATACGTTTAAATTTCACAGTTTTTTATCAAAACGACATGAAAAATTTAAGTCAACAATTTTTGTAATTCCACCTGGTGTAACACAATTTACTTCAAACAATTCTCTATCGTACCGAGCGCACCACGAAGAGTGTGAAACAAATCGTCATATGAGAAAGATGGTAGCTCAATTATGACATTACTCTATGGGAACTATTTTGTTATTTCTTATTGTTCGGATACATTTGTGTTGTAGTTATCACAATAATTTTAAAACTCAAAACGAAATGACGCTGTTGTTTTCTTGTTGGTTGTTTTGAACTATCATCTCTATCTGCTATTATTAAAACAATACTTTTCAACATGCAATGTCCATATGCAACCACGCCTAATCTTGTAAATTTACTGAGAGGAGTTGTTACTCTAGGTATAGAATTACTCTATGATATCAAAGTGCATGTGTGTGTTGAATTTTATTCTCTATGTGTGTGTTTATGTAACCTAGCTAATTTGTGTCAAGTTTAATATACAATACACACGGAGAATTTATCAGAAAACATTCTTGGCTACCCTACATTTGGTTGGTTGTAATGGGCTAACCATGTAGGTTGAACAAATTATTTTCGAGGGAAGCTATAAAGTCTTCGCGAGAAATAGCAGACAAATAATATTAAAAGGAATTGTTCGTGTTTAAATTAAAACACTCCATCAGCTTTCCAAGCAATCGATCACATATGCCCAATGGATATCCAATGTTTCCCAACAAATCGAGGCCAAAGTAGTTCCCAATAATTTCAGTAATTATATTCGAGGAACTGAGAAAATCAAGCACCTTGATCTTCTACGCAACTTTTCCATTTAGTTTTCTCAGAGAAGAGCAACATTGTGTCGAAGCCTATATACCATATATACTTATATACCCAGGTCGATCAACAAGCGGGACATCAAATAATGATATTCCTCTTCCCCATCGTTAAAGGTTTTCCAAAAGTCATTTGCCCCGACCTTCAGTCTCAATGCATGCTCACCAATAAACAAGTGTCCCGTCAAGGTTGATACAAGTTGTGAGACCTTGAGTGTAGGTCGAGATAGAAGACTTACGGATCTCTATTGTACGAGCAAATTATGTGCCCTCGTCCATCTTTCCAGCATCAAGGCCTTTGGAACCTGAAAGATAGTCCACAGTATTGTCAACTTAACCGCTATTCAGTTTCCCAGCCCCTGTAATATTATACAGGAATCATGTATATAAGTGAGTGTGGAAACTCTGTCTACTTACGTACAAGCATTGTTTTGATGAATTGAAGATCTGCTACTTATTTGTTTCTTTGTTGTCAGTTTTCCACAAACAAAACGTTGATCTTTGTGTCTATATAATGTAATATTGAACATCAAACACAATGTGCTTGGACACAAGTAAACTATTTGTGCAACAAGCTACAAACACGATATATTTGCATCCAAACAACAAAAATATACCGATTTTTCAGCGTGTAGTGCCTCGGGTTCAGAGAATGGCGACGATGAGCATCATGGATTGTCTTCCCACCTCTCCCGCTGTTCCTGCGTAATGTTACAGCGTCCTTTTTGTAGTGTAGTGCATAATAGGTATCTTCCTCAAGCATCTCTCAGGACGAGATAACCCCATAGAATAATATCGGGTTTTGTACCGTTGTATAGACCACGTGAACTACGTGAAATTAAATTTTCCACTAATATCCCTCTTACTAGCGTCAGCATTACCACCGTGTTGAGTCGGAAACTGTCAAAAATAACACCCAGGCAGGCAATATTAAGAACCCATTCATAGTGATTGATTCCAAGGTAGGTTATTTATACCTTCGAATAAAGAGGACAAGTTCAGTCTTGGCCCGGCTTAAACCTACTTCATCTTCGCCAGCTCATCTGCTTAAGGTCCGCTAGCATCACTGGAGTATATGCTTAAGGGTAAGCACCAGGTTCCACAGAAATGGAGGCAAGAACCATCCTTGAGGATGCTTTTTGTTTACATACCTGGTAGAGGCCGAGTTGCGCAATATGGCCATGACACCTTTCCGGGTACGAATTTTGCATACAGGCCCCATAAGATCCACGTTCCCCTTAAAATTCGACAGCGCCAATTCTACAGCACTAGATGTGATATTGTTGAATGCGCCGTTCATGTCCGGAAAGGAGGTTGCCAGGAAATGGGTTTTCATACAGAGATTGACCGAATTTCTGTTCCAGGTTCTCTACTGCCCAGAGAGTCCTTCAAGTAATCTATTCTCGTGCTGCCTCACGCTAGTATTCTCTTTAGCTCCCTCACCTCGGGCATATATTCTATTGATTTACAGTAGAGCACCTACGATTTTCTGCAGGCCCTTTGGTGCGCAATCTTAGTATGCTTGTTTCTCGCTGCCATCCCCTTCTCTTATCCGTAACATCTCCAACCCACCAGGTAGGATTCTTCTTCACTCTTGGCTTTGTTCTTGGTCTCCATAAATGGTTGTTATCCCAAACAACTCTTGCAAGCCTGGTGCAATAGTGACTACAACTTTTCTTATTGTAATTCAGAAAATATCAATTGGAATTCAGAAGAAGTCAATGTAATTTATGAATATCCAATTTAAGTTCAGAAAATATCAATTGAAATTTGAAAACAGCAATTGAAATTGAATTGAAATTCAGAAAATATCAATTGAAATTCAGAAGAGATCAATTTAAGTTATGAATTTCCAATTTACGTTCAGAAAATATCAATTAAAATATCAATTGAAATTTTGAAAACAGCAATTGAAATCCCGAATTAAATCAATTAAAATAGAGAAAACGTCAATTAAAATTCAGAAAATATTAATTGAAATACAAAAAATATCAAACGTATTTAGAAAATAAAAATAAATAGTGGTTTCCCATTACATCCCATGAAGGGATAGGGGAGAGCTTATCACAATCACTGGGCTGTGAGCTTTCCAGTTTTCACTCACTGATTGGGACCTACAGTTTCAAACCGGCTATATGCTCGATAGTGTCGCCCGCCGTCACTGTGCGAGGTGACCGCCGCCGAAAGAAATTTTAAGGTGGTCAGAGCAGGGTTCGAACCCAGGATCTCATGTACAAGAGGCGGGCACAGTAACCATTGCACAACCGATGGCCATTAGAAAATATCAATGGAAATTTCGACAAATGTATATATCGAGATGACAATTTCAATAGGTATTTTCTGAAATTTAATGGATATTTTATGAATTTCAATTGATATTTTCCGAACTGCAATTGATATGTGCCAAATTTCTAATGATTTGTTGCTGAATTTCAATTAATATTATCTGAATTTGAATTTGTATTTCCTGAATTTCAATTGATTTTTTCTGAATTCAAAGTTGCGTTTACTGGGTTTCAATTTATTTATTTTGAATTTCAATTTGAGTTCACTGAGTTTCAATTCATATTTTCTGAATTTCAATTAACATGTTCTGAATTTCAAATAGAAAATATACACATCAGTTGGTATTTTCTGAATTTCAATAGAAAATTCTGAACTTCCCTTGATCGTTTCATAATTTTAATTGGAAATTCTGAATTTATTCCGAATTTTAATTTGAGTTTACTGAGTTTCAATTGATATTTTCCGAATATCAATTAACATATTCTGATTTTCAAATAGAAATTATACACATCAATTGGTATTTTCTGAAATACAATTGAAAATCTTGAATTTTGCTTGATCGTTTTATAATTTTAATTGGAAATTCCGAATTTGAAAAGGTGTAGTCAGTCCTCTTCACATTAAGACGATATACTTTCGGGTGGGGCATGTTCCAATCCAATTGGGCTCCGGTGTATTTATATTCAGAAAACGGATTGTCGTCAAAGACTTTTTATTCCCTGATTATTCCACTCAGGTGCTCCGTTGCAAAGGTGGCATCTAGTGCCTCTAGCTTGGACCTGTTGGAAAAGGTCGGTTTGTTGCTTCTATTACACAAAACGAGGTTTATACCGTATTCTAAACTCACATTGGTATCAATGCTACATTATAGTGGATGGTCTGCGTTTGCGCCAGCGCCCACGACAACTGGTTTACCTACCGTGTGTTGTGTCATATGTGAGAGATCTTAAGATCATAAAAAGGAGTACCGTTGGCACTGTATGTGTGACATCACAGCGGCGGAAGTCACAAAGCCTTCCACAAATAAGGCATGCGGAGTGGTTCTTTTGTAATGCCTTCCTAAAATAAGGCCTGCGGAAGGCATGCATTTTTTCATCAGATATAACCAAGAAGAAGATTTTTACAATTTTGAGATATTTATTTTCCCATTCTTTTTAACAGTAGTTTAATTGGAAAATTTCATACAAATTTTAAAATTATATTGTCTATTTAATATTTTTCAGGGTATTTTTAAAATTTTCCATTTGAAGTTGGGCGTGGTAAAACTTTTTAAGACGGACATACATATCTTTAATTTGTGAAGATATACATACTTATAAATAAATATGTAGAAGTGAATAATGATTGTGTGACAAAATAAATTATTTTAATTTAATTTTTGTGTAACAAAAATTAATTAAAGTAACAGGTTTTTCAACAGAGACGCTACAAAAGCAAATCCATAGGGACAGCAAACGACGCCATATTTTTGGCCGCTCTTTTGATATTTCTCTTCAGTAAGGTTTGCCATTTCATCATGGAAAGATATACGAGCCAACAACGAGTCGAGATTATTAAAATTTACTACCGAAATTTGGAGTCAGTGGCCTCAACTTTAAGAGCGCTACGTCCAATTTATGGTCGTCATAATGGTCCTACCAGATCAACAATTGAGCGTCTAGTGGAAAAATTTGAATCCAAAGGCACAGTACAAAATGTTCCCGTGCCAGTGAGACAAAGAAGTGCCCGTAGTGTCGAGAATATTGCTGCCGCTGAGGCTTCAGTTCAAGAAAGCCCAAATGTGTCTATCACACGTCGTTCTCAAGCGTTGGGCATCTCTGTGACGTCGTTGTGGCGAATTTTGCGAAAAGATCTTGGCCTACAAGATCAAATTGACGCAAGAACTGAAGCCGCTTGACCACCATAAGCGTCGTATGCTCGTGAATTGGGCTGAGCAACAACTTGAAAATGATTCGGACTTTCATCGGAAAATCATCTTCAGCGATGAGGCTCATTTCTGGCTGAATGGCTTCGTCAATAATCAAAATATGCGATATTGGTCAGACAGTAATCCACACGTAATCCATGCGTCATCATTGCATCCCGAAAAAATTACGGTTTGGTGCGGTTTATGTGCCGGCGGCGTCATTGGGCCGTACTTATTCCGTGATGATCAAGACCGGCACATTACTGTGAATGCGGATCGCTGCCGTTCAATGATAACCGAATATTTTTGGCCCCAATTGGATAATATGGACTTGGAGGACATGTGGTTCCAACAGGACGGCGCCACAAGCCACTCGGCCTCGGTCGTGCGATTTGACGCCGTTAGATTATTTCCTGTTGGGCTACGTCAAGTCTATGGTCTATGCCAACAAGCCAGCGACGATTGATGAACTTCGTACGAATATCGAACGTGAAATTGCAGCAGTATCGGCCGATTTATGCTTGAAAACCGTCGAAAATTGGGTTCGGCGTCTGGACTTCTGCAAGCGTGCCCGTGGTGGCCATGCAAAAGAAATCGAGTTCCATACATAATGGCATCGAACGTACTTTCACAGGAATAAAGAATTTCATTGGTATCTAAAACCGGTTTTGTTTTATTTAAAAAAACTTTTGTAGCGGCGCTCTTATTGAAAAACCCGTTAAATGTCTTTTAAGGCCTTCCTTTTTGGATGCCTTCTAAGGCCTTCTTTTGGCAATGGGCAAGGAAGGCCTTGCCTTCCAATCTCACGCAATGTTAAAAAGAAACGAGGAGGTGATGTGAAGGGAAGGACTTCCGTATTTTAAAGGAAACCTATTTGGTCATGATTTCAGGCTTTCCATGTCATGACTTCCGCCGCTGGGACATTGGATTTTGGTATTTAGTTTTGAGAATCACTACTGTGATAATCTGCCACCTCTACTATGAGGGACCGATGCCAGAGAAAAAGCCGCCTACTCTGAGCAGAGGCTTGTGGATTTATATTAACTATGGAATATAGAAGTAGGCACTCTTCTGCTTTTACTCCTCCTGACAGTGTGCCTTTTAGGAAAATGTCTTCTAGGAAGATGCACCTAACATAGGTACCTATTGTAGGTCACATGGGCAACTACCATAAGTAACCTTCGTAGGCACAATATTAGACATTAGAAACACTCAGCTTAGTTCTACTTAGGAGCACTTCCCAATTTCTATAATGACATGAAATGGAAAATTGATATTTAATTTACAAAATCGATTCTCAGAAAATGCTAAACGTAAATGAATCCTCCCACGTTTAGTTATATATCAGACTAGAATTATTTATCAGGTGGAATTTTAAGGAGTCACTGAACAGTCATATATCTTGGCTATACGTTCTAAAACTTAAACCAAATATTTGGCAGTCCTCTGTAAGGATCACAAAGCAGTTAGAGTTCATATTTCTACATATATTTATATTTCCACATTATAAATGTATGGGAAAATATTACAATGTACGTAGATCTTTGCCAGTGTTTGCTTATGTCGTAAAGTTGTTGCTGCTGCTGTTCTTTTAAAAAAAATTCTAATATTTATGACCCCTCTTCTATCTGTGTGCACGTGGAGTAATAGCTTCAGCCACATGCAATTTTCTTCACTAAAAGATTTGCTCATATATTACATAGAACTGTGTGCAGATAACTCATACTCATACATGCCGAGATATCAGGTATTTATACCTGAGTGAATAGAAAGTCCTGCAAGGACAGTGGTTTTAAAGCGATTCCACTTAGACTTTATAAGGAAATAGTAGCTACTTCAGACACTCCTGGATAGGAATGTATTTCATATAAAAGTAGTTTCACGCAATGATACATAAGGCTCAAAATATTATGGCCACAGCTGAAACAAATAAATGTTCGAAACAAGGCCAGAACAAACTGGCATTTTTAGAAATCGACCAGATCATCCTAAACTCGACTATTCTAGTAGTGACGAGTTAGACGCTAAAGTGATAAGGACAACGCGAGCACAGGTAAAGTCTTTCAAAGATAGTTGCCTACTTCGGGAAAGGAAATCGGTCCCAGGTTACAGGGGTGATATGGAATTTTGGGGGAAAATCTCACAGACTGCATAACAGAGCTAAGCGTAAAAAATTACCAGGACTATAAGAGAAGTCACAGCGAAGACAACACGATATTGAGAAAAGTGAGACAAAACTCCTGAAACTTGTTCGGCAAGCAGTGTGGATAGTGTCAATGATTAGACGAAGTTTACTAATTCCTAACTAAGACCAACATTCAGGCGGTAAAGCTAGTGGACGGCGCAGGGAAAATGGTTGAGACAATGGTACAAACACTAAGGCACCTTCTGGATACGCACTTCCGAATGGAAATGCGGAACCCACGGTGGAATGACGACAGACCTAAAATGGGTTACAGCAGACGCCAATCACCACGGGCCAAATGGTCAAAAGAGATATAAAGTAATCATACCAAAGCCTGGAAATGCAAGTTATGGAACAGCCAGCAAATGCTTATGGACCAATTAATCTCACCTCGTTTCTACTAAAGAGCTTGGAGACAATAGTGGACGCCATGGTGAAAAGTGGAATACCGAATGATTGCTGAAATTCAGACAACAAGAATATATGTCAAAGGTCTTTCAGTAGAAACTGCACTTCATGAAGCAACCCACTACCTAGAGGAAGACTTCAACAGTAAATTTTATACACTTTCAGTATGCATAGATATATCAACAATGGCCAGACCGAAACACTCATCCAATCCTTAGAATAATCTGCAGTTGCGAAACTGGATTGCTCGTATAGCGAGCGAATAGACAGAAAAACAGCGGGTCTCATAGCATACATATAAGAGAGAGGGAGTAACGTGGAATACCACAAAGGGGCGTGATATCACTACTCTTGAGGGTCGTCAAAATTCACAGTCCCCTAAGGACTCTTACCGACGAAGGACTTAGACCAGTCTGCTATGCAAACGATGATGTAATACTTGTTAGTGAAAAGAATACTAATCGATTATGTAGAGAGGCCGAGAGGGCACTGAATATAGTGGTTAACTGGGGACAGCCAAGGGGTTTAAATGTGAATCCGCACAAAACGAAGATAAGTCTATTCACAAAGAAATCGAAAATCTCAGAGTTTGAAGAGCCTCTGTTTCTGGCTAAACCGACTAAAAATCCCACAAAGTTAAATATTTATGGGTAAAGATCGAAAATTTAATTGGAAGGATCACATAGAGGACAGGGCAAAGACGGACTACAGACAACGGTCGCTATGCAGACGGTCCATACGATTCAAATGGGGACTTAGCCCGGAAATGACACATTGGCTCTACAGAAGGGTAATAAGCCCAGTACGATAGTTGAATATATCATCAAGTTGCGGCACCAACGAATAATGGAGGCCTTGGCCGGGTACACGCACGATGCGAGTGAATCCGTTCGAATACCCGAACTAAGGATTAGGGCGAATTGGGTGACTAAGACGCCATCTAGGGACGTCTGTCTGTCCGGTATGCCTGGGCAAAAAGAGCGTGAGGTAAATGTATTGACAGGGATCACAAGTCGCGACACCAACGAATAATGGAGGCCTTGGCCGGGTACACGCAAGATGCGAGTGAATCCGATCGAATACCCGAACTAAGGATTAACGCGAATCGGGTGACTAAGACGCCATCTAGGGACGTCTGGCTGTCCGGTATGCCTGGGCAAAAAGAGCGTGAGGTGAATGTTTTGACAGGGATCACAAGTCGCGACACCAACGAATAATGGAGGCCTTGGCCGGGTCACGCAAGATGCGAGTGAATTACCACGCAAGATGCGAGTGAATCCGATCGAATACCCGAACTAAGGATTAGGGCGAATTGGGTGACTATGACGCCATCTAGGGACGGCTGGCTGTCCGGCATGCCTGGGCAAAAAGAGCGTGAGGTGAATGTATTGACAGGGATCACAAGTCGCGACACCAATGAATAATGGAGGTCTTGGCCGGGTACACGCACGATGTGAGTGAATCCGTTCGAATACCCGAACTAAGGATTAGGGCGAATTGGGTGACTAAGACGCCATCTAGGGACGTCTGGCTGTCCGGCATGCCTGGGCAAAAAGAGCGAGAGGTGAATATATCGACAGGGATCACAAGTCGCGACACCAACGAATAATGGAGGCCTTGGCCGGGTACACGCACAATGTGAGTGAATCCGTTCGAATACCCGAACTAAGGATTAGGGCGAATTGGATGACTATGACACCATCTAGGTACGGCTGGCTGTCCGGCATGCCTGGGCAAAAAGAGCGAGAGGTGAATATATTGGCAGGGATCACAAGTCGCGACACCAACGAATAATGGAGGCCTTGGCCGGGTACACGCACGATGCGAGTGAATCCGTTCGAATATCCGAACAAAGGATTAGGGCGAATTGGGTGACTATGACGACATCTAGGGACGGCTGGCTGTACGGCATGCCTGGGCAAAAAGAGCGAGAGGTGAATATATCGACAGGGATCACAAGTCGCGACACCAACGAATAATGGAGGCCTTGGCCGGGTACACGCACGATGCGAGTGAATCCGTTCGAATATCCGAACAAAGGATTAGGGCGAATTGGGTGACTATGACGACATCTAGGGACGGCTGGCTGTACGGCATGCCTGGGCAAAAAGAGCGAGAGGTGAATATATCGACAGGGATCACAAGTCGCGACACCAACGAATAATGGAGGCCTTGGCCGGTTACACGCGAGATGCGAGTGAATCCGTTCGAATACCCGAACTAAGGATTAGGGCGAATTGGATGACTATGACACCATCTAGGTACGTCTGGCTGTCCGGCATGCCTGGGCAAAAAGAGCGAGAGGTGAATATATCGACAGGGATCACAAGTCGCGACACCAACGAATAATGGAGGCCTTGGCCGGGTACACGCAAGATGCGAGTGAATCCGATCGAATACCCAACTAAGGATTAAGGCGAATTGGGTGACTATGGCGCCATCTAGGGACGGCTGGCTGTACGGCATGCCTGGACAAAAAGAGTGCGTAGTGGCGGCAGACGGTTCAAATTCCGACGGGTTGCGTCGTTTATTTAGCTTAATATGTGTACATCGGTGGAAGCATTATAACAGTTGCCTTAATTTTCTTCATGTCGTAGTGAACTTGTTAAATTCAAATGAGTTTTATTTTTGCACATTTTTTCTCAGTTGTATTGTGATTAGTAAACGGTTTTTTGGAACTTTACCCCGTATTACAAGTGGAAGTGCTTAGCCCGAAATATCACCTGTTTACAAGTAAAATTCTCCGTTTGATTTCTACGCTGACGCTATTGATTTTGTTTGCGGTAGATCTGAGGCAAATGAATTCGACTACTACCTCCATAATATAACAGTTATCAACGTTGACGGTACCAAACGGTTAGCTGTTCATCTATTTTGTCTTGTCCACATTTAATGGCAAACCCACTATCACTGATTCCTTCACGATTCTCGAAAGTACCACAGTAAATTCTCGGAAACTTCGCCCAATAATGTCTAAATCTTCAGCATACGCAAGCAGCATGCGGGTGATGAGTTTATTCGCCCTGTTAGACAGTTCATGCGACTGAAGTTTCGTTACTACTGATTTCTTAATATTGATACTTGCAGTTTGAATGTATTTCTTTCCATTCCAGCAATTTCGAAACAAAACTCGGTTTTATGTTAACCACTGTCATATAGTTCCTGTATTATTACCTTGGTCCTTTTTAACTTGAAGCGAGAATGTGGCAGTGAGAATATGAGTAAACGTAGGTATCCTTGCGAAAGTGTCTATGTATAAGAACATGTGCGTTTGAGAGTACGTTATCCTGTTTAACATCCATCATATCCTCCAGTTTTTTTTTTTTGTCTGCAAATATTTAGATACCTACGTATAATAAACTATTTATGTATGTAAATTTATATATATGCCAGCTTGTGTTTACATTATACAGTGATTACAATAAAGAACGACAACTAACATTGTATGTTATAAACTTATTGGGTCAATTTCAACAAAAATAGTTTAAATTTATCGCTTTCGTCGTGTAATGTCTTGGGTTTATGCATAATAATCCATTGAAACCATTGAAATAATGAAATAATCCACTGAAAAATTAGAATAAAACAATTAATTATATTTATGGGTCATGATCATACAAATTTTAACTAAACGTCTTGTAATTGCGAAAGTTTTTTGATTTTGAAATTATAAAACCTTTCAGATACATTTTATACAGTTGAATTCGACTTCATGTCGGTTGCAACAACCGAATTTGGATAAATGTCGGTTGCAACAACCTGATTCGGCTTCATGTCGGTTGCAACAATCGAATTTGTCGTTATTTCGTTTACAACAATCAAATTTGTCATCAATTCGCTTGATCGCAACAATCAATTGATCGCAACAACCGAATTTAGCTACAAATATTTATGAAAAAAATACGTGGGTGCAAACGAATTTCTCATGCATTCTTTTAGCACAACTGAATTGGTTTTCAATTCGGTTATCACAGCACAATTCAATATAATATTTAATGTTTCATATTTGACGTTTAAACTTCAAAAACCAATTGTTAACAAAAAAAATCACATGAGGTGTCAGGGGACACCCGGTTGGAACGAAGTTTCTTTCGCTATATATCATGTTCCAAGATGCCTCAGGCGCCCGTTGAAAATACGATAATTTAAAAGGATCTTTAAGAAAGATACTTTTGGTAAAATGGTAAACTTTTTTAAGAAAATTTTTTTTTATAGAATGTATTTTTTTAACACAAATGTATATTATTAGGTCCTTTCTGTGAGAATATATATTATATTTTTCCCGTTTAAATAGTTTCCGTTTAAATATATATTCCTTGTTTAAATAGAGGTACTTTTTAATTAAAAGCTAAGATTTGTTTTAAGAAAAGGTACTATTTTTAAGAAGAAGTACTGTCTATAAGGAAAAACCATAAGAGTATGAAATTTTTTTACAAAAACTAATTTTTGATGTGTTTACATCTATACGCGCGGGTAGGGACTTAACTTACAAAATGAACACATCCAAACATAGTTTGTCAGACTGCGATCACAGATTGTTTGGCGTTAAACTCCTCCGAAACGGCTGGACCGATTTGTATGAAATTTTGTGTGCAAATCGGGTAGGTCTCAGAATCGGCCAACATCTATTTTTCATAACCCTAAATAATAAGAGTGACCCACCCCTATATAGAACACATATTGTCCGACTGCGAAACACAGATTGTCAGACTGCGAACACTTGAACACTCATTGGATTTTTTTTCGACAGGCACTTTTTAAAGAAGTGGTACTCTTTTTTGTAAAAGGTAATTATCTTAAGAAAATGTACTTATTTTCAGAAAAGTTATTTATCTCAACAAAAGAAAAGAAAAGGTATTATTTTATTTTCAAGAAAATGTACTATTAAGAAAAGCGATTTTTTTAAGAAAAGGTTTTTTAAGAGAAAGTATTTTTTTTTTTTTTGAAGAAACTGTTTTTTTTTAAAGAAATGGGATTTTTTAGAATTGGTCCTTTTTCACGAATAGTTGAATTTTTAAGAGTAGCTACTTATCTCAAGAAAAGTTATTTTGTTTCGCAAAAGGGTACTCTTTAAAGGAAAGGTAGTTTTTTAAGAAACGGCAATTTATTGTAAGAAAATGTACTTTTTTAAGTAAAGGTATTTATTTTAGAAAAATAACTTTTTTTTTGAAAACGTACTTTTTGTAAGAAAAATTACCTTTTTCAAGTAAAGGTACTTCTTTAAGGTAAGGTATTTTTTTAAGAATATGTACTTTGTTTAAGAATATAAATAGGTATTATTTTTGAGAAAATTTAGTTAAGTAAAGCTACTTATTCAAGATAGGGGTTTTTTAAGAAAAGGTACTTTGTTTAAGAATAGAAATAGATATTTTGTTTTGAGAAAATTTATTTTTTTAAGAAAAGGCACTTCTTCAAGAAATTGTTCTTTTTTTAAATTTCTTTCACTTTCGCTTTTCTAAATTTACTTTTTATTGGGTTTAAAACAACAATGAATACTAAATTTTAGTTACAGGCTCCACCTAGAAAATTTCCCAGTAAATAAGAAATTTCCAACATATGTTAGTCTAGACACAAACCAAAGCAAAAGTACCCAATATAGTTGATAAGCCTGGGTTGTAGCATAATAGTGTTAAAAAAAATTGTTTAATTTTTTTCATTATCCCCCATCCCGCAACGTGCGATAAGGAACTTCGTTCCAAAATTGGTTACGTTTTCTATTAGACACTGGCTTTCAGAGTTTTGGTTTTTTTTTGTTCAGTATTTTCAAACAGAAAGGATTAACGAAAATTAAAAAGTCGATGACAAAAGCCAGTTCATCTGTAAAACGAGACGTTGATGTTTATTGTCGGTTTACCGCTCTTCTTGAAACAAAATAAGAATGTAATCGAAGTTGTTCGCATCACTCTCATGTTCACAAGTTTTATTGGTAATATTTTTTTCAAATCCAACAGTCAGATAAAAAGTTATCGACCAATCTCATACTCAAAGTCGATTAGTTTGTTTTTATACAACCAATGTTTGTTCACTTAAAGGAAAACATTGAGTTGATCAGAGACCAAATCACAAAGAAAATTGTTGCATTTTCTTGAAAACACGATGAAAGACAAATGGCTGCCATGTTTGCTCGCAGTAGAATTAATCGAATTATATGCCTCAAAAGGGAATAAAACCTTGATTTCTTTAAGACCCGGTCAATGTCAAATCAGATATTGCAAAATTTCATTGCAATTTGTCTTCAATGCAGCAACTTATCTAATTTCATGATAGATTTCTCATGAGTTTGTTCGAAATTAGACCAAATGTGGAATTCTGGTACGGGGACTGCATTTTCTTACAATTCTGTTATCACAACTAGGATTATATTTTATTACGTTGTTAACACCGAACTTATTTTCAATTCGGTTGACACAACTAAATTAACAACCTCATTCCATGACAGATTCAGTTGCGACAACGAAATTTACAATTTACAAACATCTATCGGCACGGGTAGGGCAATCTATCAAAGTGAGCCCATGCAAACAACACACAGCATTAGCATCACATACGTGGTTGTTGTACAACAATAGTCTATGCCTGAAAATAAGTATCATGATATTGATGTAGCGGCGCCGGGCAAACAAGCAGGTCGTCGTCGCCAAAGAGTATTGAATAGTATAGAGAACTCATGAAACGAATTGTATGACTCAAAAGCACTGGCGACATCTGACGAATGATTCAAAATGTATTAGACTCTTTTTGTCATAACTTGGTCCATTCATAATTTTGATGTGAAACATTGATGCCTTTTAAACATGCATTTTGTATTGCTTTATGTAATAACATTATCGAAATGGTGCATACATATTGAAATATTCTATAAAGAGAAAAAGACTCGTTTATGCTCTTTTGCTCAGACTCTCTACATGAGAGCGGAAAAAGAGTGCAATAAGGTCTCTATAATATTCAAAACTTGTTTGTCGTCGCTCTGTTAATGACAAACTAAAAACTGTTATTTCAGTGAGCTAAATATTGTTTTATTTATTTTAACAATATTACATCAAATGTTAAAGCAGATGAAAAAAAAAACAGTGCAATAGCAACACAAAAACTATACTTTTTTTATTTTCCAATGTAAAATTTACTAATGTGTTCATAGAAATCGAACAGGTACGGTGTAATAAAAAGGTGATAACACATCGGCCATGAGTTCGAACACTCATTGATTTTTTTAAGTTATTTCGGTTCCCACCACCAAGTCTGACAACAACCGAATATATGGAAAATTCTGTTACTGCAAACGAATTTCTCGTACAGCAACAAAATTTTGTTATAGTTCGATTACCACAAACAAAGTTATATTTTTTTCGGTTACTTTGACGAACTCATTACCAATTCGGTTGACACAACTAAACTAACAAGCTAATGCCATAACTATTTCGGTTGCAACAATGCAACCGAATTATTTACATTATTTCGGTGCAAAACATAAAATTTTACAATTAATGCAGAAAATATACAAACCCTCTTTTCGGCTTCTCTGTATATGCAATACATATTTGCCCTTTCTAATCTCTATAACTACTCAGTTTTTTAATTTGTTTCCTTCTCTGATATCTAACTAAGAAATTCCTTTATTTCTTTTACTTTTTGTTGTTATATTTCTACCTTTGGTATAAATTTCAAAAATAAACTATTTCAAAACTATTTTGCTTGGAATTGTTTTTGTCTGAGTTGTTTTTCTCCCATCTTCTCATTTGTATAGATACAAATTCTTCTACCATGGGCATCATACTGCAACAGACCACTTGGAATGTGTATTGTACGCATATTTTTCCTATAAACATCCTGAGGAATTTTCTCGTAATCATCGGGTTATGATAAAAAGCTCATAGTATTTATCCTAAGCTGTTTTTTTTTTTGTTGTGTAGTAATATGAAAATATAACATTCCAGTTGGGTCAAAATATGTCAAAGTAGATGGTAATCAGAAGCGTTTAAGAGGAAGAACAAAATTGCCAGCTATAAATAAATCATTAATAGGTACTTTAAAATTGTTAATGTTGTAGCAAACTGTTTTGTTTGTCTAAATAATTTTATGAGCTTTTTTCGCTATTATTAACAAGTGAAAAACAGTTTAAAAACAGGAAGTTTTAGTAGTTACAGTATTTTTTAATGGGATAATGTAATTTTGTAAAATACAGAAGAAATATATAAATTTCTCTGTTATATTGTCTTAGAGAGCCATAAAGTTGAAAGCAATGTGTAGTCACAGTCACATAATTATTTGTGGAAAAAGTTGTTGCTGTAACCGAAAATTCGGATGTTCCATCCGAATTACGTTTGTCACAACTGATATATGTCTGCACCCCAAACATACATATGCTTGCACCCCAAACATATGGTTGTTTGCGCCCCAAACATATAGTTGTTTGCACCCCAAACATACGCCTGTTTGCACCCCAAACATATCTATGTTTGCACCCCAAACATATATGTATATGTTTGCAACCCAAACATATATATGTTTGCACCCCCAACACATATATCTTTGCACCCCAAACATTAATATGTTTGCAGGCAAACATATAGTTTTTTGCACCCCAAACATATGTATTTTTCATTGGAACACCCTCGTTTCATATCTGATTCGGTTAAGACAACATAGTTCCCAATTATTTATGATATTTCGGGTCCAAACACCTCATTTCACAACAACAACCGAATTTCGTGAACTGCAACCGAATTTATCATTGATAAGGTGACCGATTTTTTTTATTATGATTACCACAACCAAATTGTATTTCATTCGTTCTCCACGACCGAACTCATTTCCAATTCGGTCGACTCAACTAAATTGACATTTTTATACCACAACAGATTCAGTTACAACACCGGATTTAACAATTGCTTCCATTATTTCGATTCCAACAACCAAAGTTTACAACAACCAAATTTACGAAATAGTCGGTTGCTGCAACCGAATTTCTAATGAATTCTGCTAAAGAGACCAAATGTTCTTACAACCACAATTAGTTTTTGTTATGTCGCTTACAACGAACTCTTTTCCGACTCGGTTGATACTACAAAATTAACAACCACGTTTAATAACTGTTTCGGTTGCGACAACGCAACTATACGTTGTTTCGTTTCCAATCACAAAATTTGATAACAAACGAATTTATGCAAAATTTTATTACTGCAAGCGAATTTCTCTTGAATTCTCTTACAGCAACGTTGTTTTGTGATTGTTCGTTTATCACAATCGAAACAATGTTTAATGTGTTAACATCTATAGGCATGGGTAAGGCAATCTATCACAGTGAACACATGCAAACAACACACACAGCGTTAGCATCATCACATATGTGGTTGTTGTACAACAATAGTCTCTGCCTGAAAATAAGTATGATGGTATTGATGTAGCGTCAGCGAAAAAACAAGCAGGTCATCGTCGCCAAAGATTATTGAATAGTTCTATAGAGAACTCATGGAACGAATTGTATGACTCAAAAGCACTGAAGACATCTGGCGAATGATTCAAAACATATTACTCTCGTTTTGTCATAACTTGATCCATTCATAATTCTGATGTGAAACATTGATGACTTTTGAAATATATTTATGCTTTTTGTATTGTTTTATGTAATAACATTGTCGAAATGTTGCATTTATATTGAAATATTCCATAAAGAGAATAAGACTCGTTTATGCTCTTTTACGCAGACTCTCTACATGAGAGCGGATAAAGAGTGCAATAACTTCTCCATACTATTCAATACTTTTTGTCGTCGCTCTGTTTATGAGGAAAAAACAAGTATTTTCTCTATTTATTCTAACAATATTACATATAATGTTAAAGCAGATGTAAGAAAAAAGAAGGTGCAATAGCAAAAGAGCCTTCAGCACAAAAGTATTTCTGTTTTTTTTTCCAGTGTAACATTTACTAATGTGTTCATAGAAATCGAACAGGTACGGTGTAACAAAAAGGTGTTAACTTATCGCCCGTGAGTTCGAACACTCATTGATTTTTTTTTATTATTTACAAAACTCAGATTTATTTTATATAAATGATTGGTTTTGAACAATATAGACCGTAAGTGACCTCCATGCTCATCCGCGTATCTGATCCCCAACCCGCTCGGACTGCAGCGAGGAATTCACTTTCCCTGACCACAACGGCAGGCCTACCTCGGCAACGCATAAGATGGACCATCGAAATGAATAAGAATATTATGCGATGTCAATTCAAAACCATAAAATGTGGCCCGGATACACCAGGATATAGAAAAAGAAAATATTTAACAGCTGGGGAAACAAATAATTTATAAATAGTCCACCGTCATGTTTAGCTATAAATTTACTCAAGCTCGCGCGGCATCTGGGAGGGGACAGAGACGTGGGTATAATAATAATTATTATATAATAGGAACCATGTCCACGACATTTCTATGGTAGTTTTCAAAAATATTATTATTATGTATAAACATATTGAAAAGGTTCTCTCTTGAGCTTTGTATATTGGACTATTGAATGACAGCACATCTCCGCTTATTTATTGTCACATTAAGCAATAAACAATTTAATATTAAACTGAACTTCACAAATTGTTGCTGCTCCTTCCACTTGAACCCATCATATCCAAATATATATTATTAAATCGTCCTAAACGATAATGTTAATTTCATTTCATTTCAATTTTCACATTTTCTTTTTCTGAGTTCGGCGTTTATGTCATGACTCGAAACGAAATAATTAATTTGATTATATTTCGTTGATTTCAGCAAAAAGTTAAAGGAAAAACGAATGAGCTTCAGCGCAAGCGGTGAAGACGGAGGGAAGACAGGCAACAAGGAACAAAGTTGAAGCAAAAATTAATTGAATTTTAGTCGGATAAAAACGTGTAAATCATTGCTTTCAATATTAATAGCCGCCAGAAAAAAGGAATACAATAATAAAGTCCAACAACAGCAAGAGCTACAGAGTTAGTAATGCAAAACTGTTACCCTCAAAGGATCCTTCCAAAAAGGCTACAAACCAAAAAAGAGGCAAGAGAAAACATTTGAGGAATGACAATTAGGAAAAAGTCATATGAAAGGGAAATTCAACAAAAATTTGTAACGTGACGACTACGTTTTGTCCGTACATTGAATACAATCTATAACTACGAATACGATAATGTAATGGACCAGTATATACGACACCCGTGAATAGTACATTTGTACGAATACTTACCAATCCTGTCCGCAAATGGTACACCCGTACCATATTTGCCATATCTATTGAATGACAGACGATGGCCTACAGGTTTGCGGCAGAATACGAGTTCTGATGTGGATTTCCATTTTACGCCACCTTTGGAATTCTCTT
Source organism: Phaonia tiefii (assembly GCA_963931995.1). Classification (NCBI taxonomy): domain Eukaryota; kingdom Metazoa; phylum Arthropoda; class Insecta; order Diptera; family Muscidae; genus Phaonia; species Phaonia tiefii. The sequence continues at coordinate 279,759,585 of OZ008369.1, forward strand.
TGAGGTTATAGTAGTCATTGGATAAACAGTCGGCTCGGGTTTGAGGCAATGCTCTGTTATCAGACCAAGGACGAAGTTCATTGTAAAGTTGAGGACAATGTACCCAATCCTAATAGTTCTTTTCAGAACTATATAAAGGCTTTTCTCTTAGTCAGTGCTGTACCTTTGTTATAACCACTGGATTACCACTCGTGGGTACTGCACCTTGGTTATTGCAAAGAAGTCGCTCCTCGTGGGAACTGCATATTGGTTATTACGAAGGCTTCACCTTTCGTGAGTACTGAACCTTTGATATTACCACGGCTTTACCCCTCGTGGGTACTGATCCTTGGTTGTTACCAGCTCTATACCCCTGGTGGGACTGCACCTTTCTTTCCACTGTTATTACTCTACTAACCGAGCTTCATTACCTATGTTATTATTGTCTATTACAACGAAACCATCCAAATACCGATAACGAAGTGGACCATACTATCCAGTACAGTTAACTGATATCACCGAACCGTTAACTCCCACCCACTTGTCGTCGCTCATCTCCACGAACTTTGTGCCCTACCCGATCCCGATCAGCGACATCCCTCACCGAGTTTCGAGTTCGCATTTACCGGACCCAAACCAGAATACCGGTAATCACCGACTGAATAACTCCGAACGCTGTTCCCGTATCCGGACCCGATCAGCGACGACCCTCACCGAATAAACGAATGTCGAGTAGTCAGTCATCAGCCCCAAACCAGTATACCTGGAATCACTGACTCAATAACCACGAACGCTGTACCCGTACCCGATCCCTATCCCGAGCAGCGACGACCCTCACCGAATGCCGAGGTCTATTTCATCGGCCTCTACCCAGAATACAGGGAATCACCGACGCAATAACCCCGGACGCTGTACTTGTACTCGATCCCTATCTAGAGCAGCAACGACCCTCACTGAATGCCCAGGTATCATTCATCGGCCTTTAACCTGGATACCGGGAATCTTCGACTCAATACCTCCGAACGCTGTATCCGGACCAGATCAGCGACGACCCTCATCGAATGAACGGATGTCGAGTAGTCATTCATCAGCCCCAAACCAGAATACCGGGAATCAAAGACTCTATAGCTCCGAACGCTGTACCCGTACCCGATCTTGATCGCGAGGAGCGTCGACCCTCACCGAATGCCGAGGTCTCATTCATCGGCCCCTAACCAAAATACTGGTAATCACCGATCCAAAAACTCCGAACGCTATACCCGTTTCCGGACCTGATCAGGGACGACTCTCACCGAATAAACAAACGCCGAGTTCTCTTTCATCGGTCCCAAACCAGAATACTGGGAAACACCGACTCAATAACTCTGATCACTGTACTCGTATCCGATCCCGATCAGCTATGACCCTCACCGAATAACCGAATGCCGAGTTCTTATTTATCGGTCCCAAACCAGAATACCGGGACTCACCGGCTCAATAGCCCCGAACGCTGTACCCGTACCGGATCTTGATGCCGATCAGCGACGACCCTCACCGAATGCCGAGGTCTCATTCGTCGGCTTTAAACCAGAATACCGGTAATCACCGACTCAATAACTCCGATCGCCGACTGAGTCGGTAACTCCGATCGCTGTACCCGATCAGCCACGACCCTCAGCGAATAACCGAATGCCGAGTTCTTATACATCGGCCCCATCGCTGTACCCGTATCCGGACCCGATCAGCCACGACCCTCAGCGAATAATCGAATGCCGAGTTCTTATTCATCGGCCCCAAACCAGAATACCGGGACTCACCGGCTCAATAGTCCCGAACGCTGTACCCGTACCCGATCTTGATCACGATCAGCGACGACCCTCACCGAATAACCGAATGCCGAGTTCTTATTCATCGGTCCCAAACCAGAATACCGGGAATCACCGACCCAATAACTCCGAGCAGCGACGACTCTCAGCGAATAACCGAATGCCGAGTTCTCAGTCATCGGCCCCGCACCAGCAACCCGAAACGACCGATTAAATTCACTTACCTTAAGGCTACGCGAATACCGACGTTCATGCAGAAGCCAAGAGCCTAGAGTAAAATAGTTTAATCACCGTACATGTAACCCGAATGTATCCATCAAAAGGATATTGAATCGTTTTCGTTAAAAATTTAATATATGAACTTTGTGAATCAAACTAAATAAAACGACGATCTTATTATCGTCCTAGCCAGGAAGAAATTCATTGTTTCATTTCGTAAGGGTTTGAGAGTTCTTACGACGACCCTGGAGCCGACTGAAGTTTGTTACGTTACAAATTGTTACGATACATAGCTATTAAGGGTTTAGTGGATTTTCAAAACGAAGATAACTTATTTCGTCAACCGGCTCGATCTACAGATTTGCTCGTTTAGTTGATAACATCAAGCTCTGGCAGGAATTCTTCTATCTGGACTTTCCAGCGAAGACTTAATCGTCCTACTATTCGATGTCCTTCGAGTATGTCACTAGAAAAAAATACTTGAGAGGTAAACAGATTACAAGTTTTATTTCTTATAGTCGTTATTTTAAATAGTGTGATAGTTTTAAAGTTTATATTCTAAATTGGATTTGAAATTTCTTTTGGTTTTATGGAAATTAAATTTGAAGTTGATACCATTATAACTATATTCAACCTCAAACTTTTAATATGTCAACGTCATAAGAAACCATTCGATTAGATATAGGTGAATTTTCATTAAATTGGAAAAAGTTTCCCAGACAAATTCACCAAACTTTCTAGACTTGCCACAAACCGCAGCGAAACAAAAAAAAAATCCAACGCTCCCTCAACCCCAAACACCAACAAAGATGAATTGCAAAACAAAAATCGTTTACACCAAAATATAACACAATGTTTTCGTGTCAAAATATAAATTAAGAAAGTTTTAAAAGTCGTTTTGTATTTTTTAAAACAATATAACAAGAAAGGGACGACAGAGAAAAAAAACTTCAACAACAACAACAAGAAAATTAAGTGAAAAAAATGATTTAGATGCTGATGATAAGTGAAAAGAAAAACATCGTTAAATGTGTCCTTTTTCACTCTCTCCACCCTCCCTTGTTACTGCCTACAATGCTTTCCCTTTTCCATCTAATATTTTTCATTGCCTCAAAATAATTCCTCTAGTATTGAAGTTCTTGTGGCCGCAAGGATATGAAGGATATGGCTGGCTAGAAAGAAAATGTGGAAATAACAATTCATGGTCGCGTCTGTCAAAGTCAGCTAAAAACAACGAAAAAAAATTACACCAAAATGCAAGAAGTGTGGATCTTTTGGAAAACTTAAGTTCCTGTTTTCCTCGCTGTTTTGACAATGATTAATAATGTTTTTTGGTAGTTCCTTCTAAAGAAGTATTAATGTTTATTGCTGATATTGTTATTGTGTTTATGGAGCAGAAAAAAAATCAAAACAAAAACCATTTTTTAACGAAATTCAAAGAGGGAGAAATGCATTATAACTCATGAATTTTTAATAGAAATTCTATGAAATTAATATTTTGTGAATGTACATTCGTCTGTCTGTAGTTCCGGTGTTGTGTGCCACTATTGCGCAGGCAATTCTTCATCAAGCCCAGTGCCAGTAACTTTAATCGCTGGCGCAAAATTAGTAGTGCAGAATCACTATATGCATTTTCCAGAACTTGTTTGCGTGCAAACACGTGAATGTTTGGGATCACGTTTGGCTACAAACGAATATAAGGTTGCATGCAATCATCACTTTGAATGAAATCCACCATATGAATGTTTGGGATCCCTTTTGGCTACAAACAACTGTATGTTTGCATGCAATCATATGAATGTTTGAATGTTTTGGATCACTTTTGGCTACAAACATGTGTATGTTTGCATACAATCATATGAATGTTTGGGATCACTTTTGGCTAGAAACAACTATATGTACAACTTTATGTACATACATATACAAATGTCCCCGTTGACGGCAACAGGCAAGTATGTTTTACGTTACAGAAAAAACCGGTCCAGCAGCAAATTTCACTAACTATGTATATGTTTGCAAGCGGAAACAAAATATCGTCAAAAAAAATGACCCAACAATTTTATGAAAAATCGCCCAACTTTTAAAATCGGGTAAAAATATGAAAAATAGTCCAAAATGACATGAAATTTAACCCAAAAATAAATGCAAAATGACACAAAAGAAATTTGAAAAATTGTCCAAAATGACATGAAATTTCACCCAAAAATAAATGCAAAAAAACACAAAAAAATTTGAAAAATTGCCCAAAAATATTTCCCATAAAAAACTAGCCCAAATTAATTGGGCAAAAAAATATGAAAAATTGGCCAAATTAATAGTGAGAATGAAATAAAAAATACGTGTAGGAATCAATATTTGCAAAAGATTAAACCCCAGCCATTTACAGTCAAACTTGGCTGCAATTGGCGTCACTAGATGATCTTCATGAAGTCCAGCTGTGAAACTTCTTGAGTTTTTATTAATAAAATGTAAAAAATTATTTGGAACCAGTACCGCGAAAAATCGCCCGATTTTTTCGAAATAATTATTTCTCCACAAACACGCAATTTTTTCAAAATAATTTTTCATATTTTATTTGAGCGAGTGTCGCTGACATCTGATCCTGATTTTGGTGATCATGATGTTTAGTGTTGTTTGGTTTTATACAAACATTACTCGACACTAAAAACTCAACTCGCGAACTACACTATTTGTACTCGTAGTTGTATCTATAGTAGTTCTTATTACCATTCTTGGATTTTAAGAATTGTATTTTTTGCAAGAATAGGTAAATTTTTAAGAATAGGTACTTATGTCAAGAAAAGTTATTTTGTTTCACAAAAAAATTGCTCTTTAAGGAAAATCTAGTTTTTTAAGAAAAGTCAATTTGTTATAAGATAAGGTATTTTTTAAGAAAATGTACTCTGTTTAAGAATATGAATAGGTTTTTTTAAACGTCTTGCACGTTGGCTTTTCAAAAGTTACATTTTATTGGGTACAAAACTACAATATATACTTAATATTGGTTACAGGCTCCACCTAGAAAACTTCCCATTAAACAAGAATATTCCCAACATATATGAGACATCTAGTTAGTCTAGACACAAACCAAAGCAAAAGTAAACAATATACTTAATAATAGTGGGATGTAGGATAATAGTGTTAAAACAAAAGTTCTTTAATTTTCTTTTCATTTAGCCCCCATCCCGCAACATGCGATGAGGAACTACGTTCCAAAGATAAATGGTTTCCTATGACATCCCATGAAGGGATTGGGATTGAGCTTCGCACAACCAATGAGCAGTGAGCTTTCTAGTTTTGAACTCATGTAAACACCTGTTTCGAACGGTATTGTCATGGCTAAATACTCGATAGTGCCGCCAGCACTAAGCTAAACGAAATTTAAGTTGGTCAAAGCAGTGGTCGAACCCACGTACTCATGTACACCACACTAACCACTGCGCCACCGACGGCAATAAAATAAGAAAACGAAAACTCGCCCACAAATTTCGGAATTATGCCGGATTGTTTTCTGGCTTTTTTTCGTATCTAATTTAATGAAATATCAACCACAATAGGTCTTTTTTCATATTAAATTTTATGAAAAAACACCGAATTGGGCAATTTTTCACAAACGTATTTGGGTAATTTTTCGTACGAAAAATCGCCCCAAGGGTGAAAGTATTGATATTGCCCATAATTTATGAAATAAGACCAACTTTTTCATATGAAATTTCACCCACATTTGTATGGGATTTTTTGGAGGCAATTTTTCTTAAATTTTTTCAGCGATTTTTCGTTGCCCCTTTGCAAGCATTGTTTTCGTGAATTGAAGATCTGGTGCTTTTGGAACAAAGTTCCTTATCGCATGTTGCAGAATGGGGGCTAAATGAAAAAAAAATTAACAATTTTATTTAACACTATTGTGCTACAACCCTGTATTATCTACTATATTGTTTACGTTTGCTTTGGTTTGTGTCTAGAATAACATATGTTGGTAAATTTATTGTTTAATGGGAAGTTTTCTAGGTGGAGCCTGTAACCAATATTTAGTATATATTGTAGTTGTGAACCCAATAAAAAGTAAATTTTGGAAAAGCCAAGTGGAAGAATATTAAAAAAGAAAATTTTCTTAAAGAAGTGCCTTTTCTTAAAAAAAGGAAATTTTCTCAAAAAAAAAATACCTTTTCACATTCTTAAACAAAGTACCTTTTCTTAAAAAAACATGTTATCTTAAAGAAGTACCTTTGTTTAAAAAAAAAAAATAACAAGCCTATGTTAGATAACACGGGCCCATAGGTCAGACGTAGAATACGTTAGTCATTTTGCAATTAAAATATATGAATTAAATAAAATTTGTAATATATTATATATGATATATTGATATAGTGAGCGTATACATCGCCAATCCTTTGTATTAATGTACATACACACACATTTACACGCTGCTCGCAGAAGTAAACAAACGACAGCAAAGATCTGTAAACTTTCAAGAACACACAAGTGTCCACGCTCCCCTCCCTTCATTTTATGTTCCCCTCCAAACGAACTAATAACCGACCGATCCAACAAAACGAAATGTACACACACACACATTTACACGCTGCTCGATAAATAAACAACGCACAGCAAAGCCAAAATCATTTGATTTCACAACAACAACAAAAACAACAGCGGCATTTACAAACCAACAACAATAGCGGCATGTACAAAAAAAGTCTAAAATATCATGCTCTTAAATATTTATTTCCTTAACTACATAAAACTTTTATATATAGACATATAATTTTTTTAATGTAATTCGAAACAAAACATATTACCAAAACTGAGTAACATATAAAAATTGCTAAAATATGTTTTAATATTTAAGTAAAAGTGGGTGAAAGTTGACAAACATTTTCTCAAAATTTTGTGCTCCAGATCAACACCCCTACCTTACCGTATAACGTATTCTACGTTAAAAAGTAATTTTTTTTACAAAAGCAAATTTTCTTAAAAAATATTTTTTTTTCAAATAAGTACGTTTTCTTAAAAAACTAAATTTTCTTACAACAAATTAGATTTTCTTAAAAAACTACCTGTTTTTTTAAAGAGTACCTTTTTGTGAAACAAACTAATTTTTCTTGAGATAAGTAGCTACTCTTAGAAATTTTCATATTCTTGAAAAAAGATAGATTCTAAAAAAAATTCTTAAAAAAACATTTTCTTTACAACAATACATACTCCTTAAAAAAATACTTTCTCTTTAAAAAAAAAAAAAAATTTTCTTAAAAAAATTCTTTTTATTAAAAGTACCTTTTCTTAAACATAAACTAGTACCTCTTCTTTTATTTCCTTGAGATAAGTAGCCTTTCTGAAAATATGTACATTTTCTTCAAATATAACCTTTTCCTAAAAAGAGTACCACTTCTTTAAAAAAACCTGTTTGTAAAAGAACGTACTTCTTACAATTTTCTAAAATTATTCACGCTCATGACATTTTTAAAATAATATAAAGCTTATTTATTACCTTCATATTATTTTCAAAAAGGTGAAATGATAAAAATAGTTCTTTGTAAAAAAAATTCATACTTTTATGGCTTTTTTTTATAAAAAGTACTTCTTTTTAAAAATAGTACCGTTTCTTACAAGAAACATTAGGTTTTAATGAAAGGCGTACCCGTCTCTACAAAAGCACCTTTTTGGGAAAATATCAGACAACTACTTTTTTTTAAATACCTTTTTTTTTTAAAAATACATTCTATAAAATTTTTTTAAAAAAAAAACATTATTATTTTACCAAAGTATCTTTTCCTTAATATCGATTTAAATTTTTTTTTATCGATTTTATTTTTCAACGGGCGCCTTAGGCATGTTCGAACTAACTAGAAGATAATACGTATAAAGCGAAAGGAACTTTGTTCCAACCGGGTTTAACCTGACGCCTCATGTAATTTTTCTTTGGGTGATTTTTCGTTGTCCTTTCATGAACTGAAGACTTGGTGCTCCTTTGATTTTTTGTTGTCTGTCACGTTTTTGTTTGCAATAGTTTGCAACAAAACAAAGCCACATTTGGCTCACCAAAACTTATATTATAACCTATTAATTATTGTGCCTCCAATATGTTATATTGAATAGCAAACACAATGTGTTTGGACACAAGTATGCTATATTTGCGACAAACTACAAACACGTTATATTTGCATCTAAACAACAACAAAAAGCCGGGTTTCTCAGCGTGTATAATTCGATTGCTTATTAATGTGATTCGGCGTGTATTTAGTTACAAAAAAAAAATTTCTGTGTTTAATGTCATAAATCCGTCATTCTCATTTACATGTGCATAAAAAAATTGCATAAATTCATATTTTAATGAATAACAATTTTCCGTATTTGTTTAAGGATCTATTACCATTTACCTTTTCGTCCTTATGAGACTCATAATGTTGTAAAAAATTCAGTATTTTATCTCAGAATCAATGAGCTAAATGATATTCATTAACGAGAAATATTGTTTTACAATGCGTTTTTAAGAATCCTTAATTAAACGAATTATTAATTTCTATAAATATCTATAATCTGCCTGCAGCTTATTCAATATAAATTTATTAAATTCAATGAAAATAACAATAACAAAAAACTTGTTAGTTAAATTCAATAATAAATCTCCCATAGTAACACAAATGCATTTCAATAGCAGCTTAACCTGATTTAATGCCACTAAAAAATAGTAATAGACAAAAACGAACTAACTTAACTATTAACTGATGGCCTAGTTGGCACACACATACACACATGAAAATAGTTAAAGAAACTTATCGTAAATATTTCCAAAAAAAAAAACCATGAATGGTGAAATGGAAGGGAAAATGGAACTTTAGTTTGCTGACTCAACCGATATCAGGACTACTCTACTACACTAACTAATAACTCCAGACAGACTATTGGGCCATAAACCCCAGACACCGCATTAAAACACGAACTATTAACATATACGAACGAGCACACAGAGACTCATACTCGTACTCCCTTCGCTTGCACATTGAGAATTTATGGAGCATGTAAAGCCACAGGATATTGTCCCAAAATATAAATGCAAACACACACACAGCAGCGAAAAAAAGGATATATATTTTTTGTTCGTAGTTTGGTAACCACGAAACATTGAAAATAGACCATAACAACATATGGCCGAAAGTTAAATGGGTTAGCGAAGGAAGCAGACTTTTCACCGCCACCTCAAATGTTCGTTCATATTGTTCCGGATATCTATCAAGAATACACGAACTTTTACAACTATTGAGAAAGATGTACGAAGAAGAAGTTGTAAAATGTAGAACGTTTAGTAGGTTGAACAATTGGCTGGTCGGTGACCACCGCCAGACATCATGTGACCACATTACAATTCGCTATTTAATTAAGTTTTGTCTCTTTATACTCCACTTTTTAATGATGTCATTAAAGACTACGATGTTTATAGTTAAAAATTTAGTTGTTTTTAGTTTTGTTTAGTTTAATTCTTTAACAGAGTGATTTGGAAAGGGTTAATTTATTGCTCAAGTGTGGGTGTAGGAATCGACTAACCACCACCAGTTAAATGATGAACAGCTGCTGTCGCTGCTTTTACGTTTATTAAATTGCCTAGCAAAATGGTCATTTGTTATATTTAACTAAAAAAAAACTATAAATTTATTGTTGAACCCCTCTCTTTATAATGTTAATCAACCACAATTGATTTTCACTTAGTTTTTGTTGGTGACTCCAAATTTGGAACCGGGTAAAAAGTTATATTTGAACAAAGCAAACAAATAAACAACAACCTATCGGTTAACCGAATTTTGATGTGTTAACATCTATAGGCACGAGTAGGGCAATCTATCGAAGTGAACACATGCAAACAACACACAGTGTTAGCAACACATACATGGTTGTTGTATAACAATAGTCTCTACCTGAAAATAAGTATGATGGTTTTGATATAGTGGCAGCGAACAAACAAACAGGTCGTCGTCGCCAAAGAGTACTGAATAGTATAGAGAACTCATGGAGTGAATTGTATGACTACAAAACACTGGCGACAACTGGCGAATGATTAAAAATGTAGTACTCTCTATTCGTCATAACTTTCTTCATTCTTCATTTTGATTTAAAACATTGATGCCTTTTGAAACATTTATGCTTTTTGTATTGTTTTATGTAATAACATTGTCGAAATGGTGCATTGATATTGAAATATTCTATAAAGAGAATAAACTCGTTTATGCTCTTTTACTCTCTACGTGAGAGCGGAAAAAGAGTGCAATAAGTTATCTATACTATTCAATACATTTTGTCGTCGCTCTGTTTATGACAAAACAAAAAATCAATTATTTCAGTGAGCTAAATATTTCTTTATTTATTTTAACAATATTACATCTAATGTTAAAGCAGATGTAAGAAAAAATTAAGTGCAATAGCAAAAGAGCCTACAGCACAAACAATATTCTTTTTTTATTTTCCAATGTAACATTTACTAGTGTGTTCATAGAAATCGAACAGGTACCGTGTAACAAAGAGGTGTTAACATGTCGCGCTTGAGTTCGAACACTCATTGATTTTTTTATTCAAACTTACAGCCTGTTTTTCTATCTCGAACGAAAGCTTTTGTTCGTTATTTAGACGAAATCAAGTTCATTTGGGTTCCACAATCTTGTCATTTCCCGTCGAATGAACACCTAACATTTTTCAAGACTTTGCAGTACAAATTTTGGTTTCTCTAATTCGAATGTGCTGTTAGTTGGGAACAATTATAGAGTCAGGCGAACGAAAACTTCCTACTTAGAGGAGCCCAATTTGAGTCAAATGTGAGTGACTGATATTCATTGGCTTTGCGTTTCGTTCGAGATAGAGAAACAGACAGTTACTCTTCTATTTCTACATAGTAGATAACACAGAAAGGGAAAGCTTTACCATAAAATTGTTCGCAGCCTCGACATCTCGATTTATAGACGCAATACATATTGTTTAATTAAATGAAATATATTTGTCACTTTGACAAATATACTAACTTGAATTTAAATGTAAACAGTATCATGTTTACTGGCAAACATGTACGCTTTTACGTGGCAACATATCCGTTCTTCATCCCAAACATCCAGATACTTACGTAGAAGCATTCGCGAGTTTCCCCCAAACCTGCATGTACTTACGTGGACACATATACGAATTTCCTACCACACATAATAATATTTGTAAAAGATGTTCTTCTTTGATTTAACTAGTTTTATAATTAATTAATGACATTATTTAATAATTAACACAAAAAATTTTTAGATTTAAAACGTCCCTTACTACATTTACTTGTATTGAATGCATTTTTCTTTCATTAAATGAGAATCTGCTGTTCTTTCGCTTCTCCTTTCTTCGTTGTGGCCCACGTTTTTGTTTTCAGAAGGTTTCAGCTATGCGTTGGTTATCACTATGAGCTTTATCACAAAATATGATGTTTCGGTAAAAATTTTCATTTTCAGCCAACCAATCTTCAGCCCATTCAGCGAAACGAAGACGCATCGGATGGTCACGAAGCTTTAGTTCTTCAAATAATCGGACTTTATAAGCCTGCATAAAAACAGATGTCCCATAACACCCCATGAAGGGATTGAGGAGAGCTTCTCACAATCAGTGAGATGTGCGCTTTCTAGTTTTTAGACTCACTGATTGGGATCTAGAGTTGTACACCGGTTCGGAACGGTATTTTGAGAAGCTTTTTCTTGGCTAAGTACTCGGCAGTGTTGCCATCTCTATATATAACCCTGCATACCGAGGCTTTTCTGCAAATTCTGAGCCAAAAAGTGCGAGAAATGTTCAATTGCTGCGAACGGTGGCGAGTTGATGTTGATAGCATTTCGAGAACACTTTCAGCTACAGCGGCAATATTTTCCACTGAACGCAATGCCAAGACGGCTGTTAACACAATTACCTAATTGCCAGAAGAAAAGATCGATTGTTTCATGAGCTGTGTGACATGGTGCGCCATCCTGCTGAAACCAAAATTTAACCAAGTTAATATATTGCATTTTAGCCTACAGCAAATCCGTAATCATGAAATTTTTGAAACAAAATGCTGCCACCACCCAAAATTCCACCCCATTCTGTCACTCTCTGTGGATGAATTGGAATCTCGACAATGTCGTGTGGGTTTTCCGATTCCCAGGTGAGGCAATTTTGTGTGATGGCATAGCAGTCCAGATAAAAATACACCTTGTATGAATATGATTTTTCGACCAAATTCAATGTTCGAATGGAGCTTCTGTTAGGCCCACACTGGGAAGCCGTAATGAAGTGGATGGTCGTTTGCCTTCAATTAATGAGTCAATTGAACCTTGTTAGCTTGTATCCTGAGATCCTTTGCAAAATTATCATTCTACTGGTGCGTGAAATGCCGAATTGCTGTTCTGGCTTTGTTGCTACATGCATAAGCGAAATACCTTTTTTGTACTGAACATCAACCCATTTATCCAAACGGCACAATACAACGGATTGGTGTGGGTTATAGGACGCTGTTGAGGCCGTCGGTGTTGAAATGGTTAGTGTGCGCGCCTCTTGTACATGAGATCCTGGGATCGATCCCTGCTCTGACCACCTTAAAACTTCTTTCGGCGGCGGTCACCTCACATAGTAACGGCGACACTATCAAGTATTTAGTCATGAAAAAGTTGCTCAAAATATCGTTCCGAACCGGAGTAAAATTGTAGGTGAGTGAAAAATTAGAAAGCGCACAGCTCACTTGTCACATAGCCCGGTGAACTGGTCACTGAGAACGTGCATTATCACAACTACAGGGTGAATAAAATCGGCCTCCGTAACATTATACAGGAACCATGTATATGTTTGGAAAATACATTCACTTACGTGCAAGCATTGCTTTCATGAATTTGAAAAACATCTGCATTTTTGTTTCTTTCTGTTTTTTTTTTAACAATTTTCAATAAACATATCAATATTTGGGTCACAAAAACATATACTATAACTAATTCATCAGGGATGATATTTATTTATTCGCCCTATTTATTGGTACTTTTTAATGTCATAATTCAAGCTCAAGGCCATAGTGTGGAACACGACGAAATTCCATGCAATTGTTATTGCACGTACAAAATTGTGTTGCCAACAAAACAGATGTCTAATGGGAACCGATGTTTCTGTGAAGATGGCAAGAAGTTTCTGCAAATGTTTTCTTGTGTGTTTTGCTTGCGATATTTTTTGAAGACTTGCATAATGGTGAATTCCCGATTCGAATGAGATTTCATTGGAATTTAGTTTGATGAATTGTTCAATAGCATCATTCCAAAAAACCGCTGATGAAGATCTGTGGCTAGATCGGAAATAGCTACACGGTTTGCCAGGAATCATAGGAATACATTTGCAAAACTCCTTTTTGGAAACTATGTCGCTATTAATAGAGATAAAAAATTTCCTCGAGTTTGAATAATCAAATTAAAAATCATATGTTATAACATATTAGTCATAATGTCTCCAACATTAAATTTTAAATAGCAAACACTATGTGTTTGGACACAAGTATACTAAATTTGCGACAAGCTACAAGCATGTTATATCTGCATCCAAACACCAAAAAAGAAGGAGTTTTCAGCGTGGAGAGAGGGTCTATTCTAAATTTAACATCTGTAACCCACTTTAAATTTTCAAATTTATATCAACCACTTTTTTAAACTGAATTTTGGTGCGCATTTGAAATTTGAACTAATTAACAATTATTTTGATACGTTAAAGATATAAATCGAAACAGTTAGACATGTTAAAATTTCTAACTTGCCGAAACCCGGTTTTCCGAAAATACCCCGGACACTCTCGTTGTCGTTGCAATAGTTTTGTTTTGAAATATTTTCATTTGGTTATTTGGTCACTGCTGTCGTTTATTATTAGGCCTTTAGGTTATTTTGTGGTTTTGCTGCGTTGACAACAATAAATTTTGATGTTGCAGTTCCCATTCCTCAACAGTTTATCAGAATCATGATGATCATTGCCAGCCGAGTGCGTGTTTTGGGAGGTAATCAACAGTTCAATGATGAAAAAAATAAAAATAAAAAAAAAAACTAAACTAACTCAAATTGCAACAACCCAAATGAGTGGGCCTTGGATAATTAGGGCCACCGTACCAGGCAGCAATAATTTAATGGATTGTACGAATTAGGTGAAACAAATAGCTAGGTTTATATTTTTTCAACTTTTATTAAAATATTTTTATTTTGTCTACCATAAGAACATGATAAAATGCATCCTCCAATTCAAGGTTAATATTAAATTCAATGAAAAAATAAAATTTTTAATATTTTCCAGGGCAAGGAGATGGTGTTGCAATGACTCTACTGCATCTGTTCTACCTTTTATGGACACATGCTACCTATTGTTCCGGCGATGTTCAGGGATATTGGGGTGGTGATTTTGGGCCACACTCGAAGGAAGGAACAACAGGAAGACCAAGACTCCGCTGGATTGATCAGGTTGACGAATCCCTGCTTACACTTGGTATTGCCAACTGGAGAAATAAAGCAAAAGATCGATCCGATTGGCGAAATATCGTATCTTCGTTTTATAGGGGAGGTTGTTGCAACCTCTAAATTTGGTTATATTGAGACAACCGAATTTTTATGGCAGTTATTATGCTGACCATTTCATTTGTTAATAAAGAAAAAAATCTTTGGAATTTTAAAGTTCATTTATATCATTTTTAACCACTGTACTGTGCACTGCGACAGCAACAATTTACATTATTTAACATTTCATATATATAATATTAGTTTTTTCAATATTAATTTTCCGATTTGAAATTTCCCGACTTGAAGACAGAATTATTTTTTTGTGGCCGAATTGAAAATGAATTAGGTTTTATCAATTGACTTCATGGGAAAGTCGGTTACAGCAACTGAGTTTATGCCAAAGTTAGTCGTTGCAACCTACTTAGTTGTTACGTTCGTTTGTTGCAACCGAATTTGGTACAAATTTCGTTTCCTGCATCCAAATTATTTCAAAATTCGGTTGTTGCAACCGAATGTATAGAAAATTTAACTGATAAAACAAATTTAACTGAAGATTCAGTTGTCGCAACTGATTCAATTATAAAACGATTTTACTCCCACCTAATTTGGGAATTAAACTCAGTCGTTATAACTTCAATTCGGTTGCAGCAACCACAATTCAGTGGCAACAGACGAATTTACTGTTATTACAACCTTTCCTCAAAAAGTTAGTTTTCTGAGCGTATATGTTAGTCTAACAAGGTGGTGTCACTTTCGGCCACCATAAATTCGTCATCCACGAGAAAATGTCAAACTACCACCCAACCTAAAGTAAATATATTTATATAAATAAAATTTTCAGATACATACGTTCGTTCCTATGTCGACTACATAAGCGAAAATATCATAAAAATTCATTGAAATACCATCTGTTTCCCTGTGGGCTTAAATATCGTTATTTAAACCAAACATCCTCTGGAGCGATGTGCGCGCTTATATTGTCCAATACATTTTTAATAATACTTTTGTGTTTTTATGGGAATTTTATATATTTTGCTAGTTTCTTTATTGTTTTATTTTTAAAGGTATAAAAGTATTATGGATGCATGTTTTTGTTTAATCCTTGTATCGGAAGTGAATTTTATTGTATTAAACTTTTATGTAAATAGGAAATAATTCCTAATATTATTTAGTTCATTTGAAATAGTTCAAAGTTATTGTTTCGTTGTTTATCATATGTCAGTAAACAGTTAAGGCAGTTTATATTCGAACTGGGATTTTACTACACCGCTTGTGATTAGTGCATACACGCTGAAAAAAATGGGCACCAGCAACATGTTGCAGAAACTATGTCTACTGTTTGTTTTGTTCCCTTGTTGTCTGTCACGTTTTTTATTTCAGCAGTTTTCAAGAAACAAAGCTACATTGGGGTGACAAAAACATATATTATGGCCTATTAATCATTGTGTCCCCAACATGTGATATTGAATAGAAAACACAATGTGTTTGGCCACAAGTATACTATATTTGCGGCAAGCTACAAACACGTTTTAATTGCATCCAAACATAAAAAGGGTAGATTTTTCAGAGTCTACACACATCAAAGAATGACAAGAATCCCAATCTAATGGTTTTCTATTACATCCATGTGATTGATGGTGAATAGAAAGCAGAATGTATTTGGCCAGAAGTATACTATATTTGCGACAGGCTACAAACATGCTATATTTGCATCCAAACATAAACAAACGATTTTTCAGTGTGTACACACACCAAAGAATGTGAAGCATCTCAATCTAATGGTCTTCCATACATCCATGTGATGTTGAATAGAAAACAGAATGTATTTGGCAAGAAGTATACTATATTTGCGACAAACTACAAACACATTATATTTGCATCCAAACATTAAAAAAGACAAATTTTTCAGTGCGTACACACACCAAAGAATGTGAAGCATCTCAATCTAATAGTTTTCTATTACATCCTATGAGGAGGATTCTCACAATTCAGGAGCTGTGTTACTAATGTCCTTGGAATCGTGGTACTGATGTAAAGAATGGTTTTACTGACCTACAGTTATTCACCCATTCCGCACGGGTATACTTCTACAATATTTTTTGTACATTTCTCAACGAGGTAGCTAAAAATCCCGCTCTTATGGACCTCATATTTTTCCAAAATATTTCGTATAGAAATCTCTACCTGAGGCCCCATTCAGACACACTTTTTAACACTAGGAAAAAGTTGGAGCCAACATTTTTAATATATTTGCTTTTTGAAAATTCTTAAATCCCTGAAAATTCCGCCTTTACTCCTCCAGCATTCCAAATAAACCCCAAATCTCTCAAAGTAGCACTCATGCACAGAGATTACAGACATCACTTGTATTTGTAGTAGTTGAACAACTCCATCTCTGAAAACTCCAGCCGACAACCAATTACATACTTACCCAATTGTAGATGAATTGAAGCAGTAATCCAATCTACAGCAGATCTTAATCAATAAAACTCTGCAAACATTTATTTATAAGAAAAAGAAGAAAAAAAACAGATTAATCCGTCTTGGACAAATGTTAACAAGCAATTTATGCTCCTAGTCCACTGAATACATATGTACGTACGTCTCGGAACATAAATACATGGCATTACAGATGACTTTAACTCATCCATTTCGTGTGTGGACAACACAAAACGTTTGTCATCTTTTTCTTAACATCCTTTATTACTTTGTGTTTGTTTTGAAAGGAAAAGGCCGATCTATTGGGTAAGAGGCAGGGAAAAAAGTGGAAAATTACAGTGAGGCCAAAGATAATGTTACTGACATTTGGTTGGGAAATAAGGCAATGATATTTAGCATGTGCTGTGGAGCCGTAGTCGGAGTCTGGGATATTTGCTAAGAGTCGGAGTCGCAAAATTTTGAAAGTGCACGACTCCGACTCCAGCAGTTTGTGAGGTGCATTTCACAACTGGCTGGAGTCGGAGTCGAGCACTTTCAAAACTTCTGGGACTCCGACTCCAGCCAGTTGTGAAATGCACCAGTTGTCCGATATTTGTTATAATGTTTTCTAACATCAATCAATTTGGAATGGATCCAGCCAGAGTGTTAATGGCATAAGCCTGTCTTCCAAGATATTTCATGTACGAAACTGGCTGGCGTCAGAAGCGTATTCCTTTTCTAAACACAGTTCGCAGTATTTTAAATCTGATTTTATAGGAAAACGACAGTGAGGAAAAAATAATGTTACTTGCATGTGGTTGCTCAGTCTTGAAGCCGGAGTCTGGGATATTTGCTTAGGCTCGGAGTCGTAAGAATTCTGAAAGTGCACGACTGCGACTTGAAAACTCACCAGGTGCCCGATTGTTTACCATAATCATTGCCAACATCTAACTGTTTGTATTAGAACAACCGAGACTCTTAATCGCATAAGCCTGTGTTTAGCCTGTGCTGTGGAGGGGGAGTCTTGGAGTCAGAGTCTGGGATATTTGCCTAGAGTCGGAGCCATAAACATTTTGTATGTGAACGACTCCGACCCCAGCACTTTGAAAGGGTACCAGATTGCAGATTATGTGCTATAATGATTACTAAAATAAATCTAATTGAAATAGACCCAGCAAAACCTTTAATGTGATAAACCCGTCTTCTGAGGAATTCATCGTTTAGAACTGACTGGCATCAGAAGAGTTTTCCTTTTCTGACTACAGTTCGCTTCATTTTAGGATTCCTTGTATTGGAAAGCGACCGTGATGCTAAAAATAGTGAAACTTACATTTGGTTGTGATATCAGGCACTGATTTTTGACCTGTGCTGTGGAGGCGGAGTCTTGAAGTCGGAGTCTGGGATATTTGCTTAGAGTCGGAGTCGTAACAATTCTGAAAGTGCACGACGCCGACCTGAAAACTTTGAAAAGTGACCAGGTGTCCGATTGTTTAACATAATCATTGCTATTGTCAACCAGTTTATATTAGAACTAGCGAGACTCTTTATGGCATAAGCCTGTATTTTAACCCGTGCTGTGGAGGCGGACTATTGGAGTATTTACCTACAGTCTGAGTCATAAACAACTGTAGCACTTTGGAAAGGATGAAATGTCTTATTATTTTCTACAGTTATTGCTAGTATCAATCATTTTGAAATAGAATCAGCGAGACTCTTTATGGCATAAGCCCGTCTTCTGAGAAATTTCTCGTAGAGAATTGGCTGGTATCAGAAGAGCATTCCTTTTCCGATCACAGTTCGCTTCATTTTAAGATTGTTTGTATTGGAAAACAACAGTGAGGCCAAAAATAAGGTAAGTTACATTTGGTTGGGAAATAAGGCACTGATATTTAACCTGTGTTGTGGAGGCGGAATCTTGAAGTCGGAGTCTGGGATATTTGCTTAGAGCCGGAGTCGGAACAATTCTGAAAGTGCACGACTCCGACTTCAAAACTTTCAAAAGTCACAAAGTGTCCGAATGTTTACAACAATCATTGCTATTATCAATCAGTTTGAATTAGAACTAGCGAGACTCTTAATAGCATAAGCCTGTCTGTAGCCTGTGCTGTGGAAGCGGAGTCTGGGATATCTGCTTAGAGTTGGAGTCATAAACGTTTTCTAAGTGCACGACTCAGACTCCAGTTCTTTGGAAAGACATGACATGTCAGATTATTTACCATAATGATTGCTAGTATCAATCATTTTGAAATAGAATCAGCGAGACTCTTTATGGTATAAGCCCGACTTTGAACAAATTCCTCGTAGAGAATTGGCTGGTTTCAGAAGAGTATTCCTTTTCTGATGACAGTTCGTTTCATTTTATGGCTGATTTGATTAAAGATTATAGTATGCCCAAAAATAATGAAACCTACGTTTGGTTCTGAAATAAGGCAGTGATATTTAAGGAGTCGTAAAAAAGTGTAAACGGCACGGTTCCGACTCTAGCAATTTGAAAAAGTATAAGATATCAGATTTTTTACTATAATGTGTGCGAATATCAAATCGCTATAGATCAAGGGCGACTGTCATAGACATAACCCTGTCTTCTGAGGATAAGATTGGTTGGCATCCTTGTACAGGATTGCGTGTTATCAGAAGAATACTCATTTTCTGAACACAGTACGATTCATTTAACGATTGATTTTACTGCGGGGGGCTCTAACACCCATTTTAGCAACCCAAGAAGAGCGGACTTCGAAAACAGCCAGTGTTGATACTTAGGGATCTTCGATCTATACTAATTCTCATATGAAAATGGCATAACTCAGTTTGTATATATACGATTGATGATCAACCGATGGTATCAATTCAGGCACAGTAGTTCAACATCTGATGACGAACCTTTCACGGAGTTCGAAACTAGTCGTGCCAGTGTGTCATGTGTCTATTATTCCAGAAAAAACCAACAATTTTTCAATTAAAAAACTTGATCTTGGCCTTAGAAGCCTGTAGTATGAATTTCTTAAACATTAACAAAAAACAGCTTCATTTTTGAGAATATCGGCAGAGTGGTGCCTCTGGACTGGGAGCATAAATTACTTGTCAAATCTGTTTCAAAAAAGTCACCAATATATAAAAACCGATCAAATACAAATAAGGCCCTAACTCAGAAACAGAGAATTCAATCGCCAAAGTGAAATCTTTTTTGACCAGTTTGTGGGGTTTTTATTAATTTATGTCTGTAACGCTAGCAACCTTGAGGGCCGGCACGCGAACTGTTAGCCAAAGCCATCAGCACTCGGCTCACGAACCGGTGCGCAAAATTATACTTGTCGGCTTTCGACTCGCGCCCCAAGAGCCGCCAGAAGAACTTTTGGATCCCAACACGCGAGCCGCGAAAGAGATTTTGTGTCGGAAGCGAGCAAACTATTACGAGGGTTCCTGTTTATATTTCTAGCCTAATAATGAAAAAAACAAATATTATTGGTCGAAATTGATTTTACTGTTTTCCAAAATATTCTCCATGAAGATCCAATGTACTTTTGGAAAAAGAAATATTAGTAGTCGAAATTAGTTTTACAGTTTTCCAAAATATTCTCCACGAGTATCTCTATACTTTTACATGTCTTTGAATCAACCTTCGAAATACTTTTGCGACTCTGAATTAGGTGGCTCCAAAACATGCATTTCGAATGCATCAACCGCTTCTTTAGGCATCAGAAAACGTTAGCCATGGAATTTCCAAGCAATTAGGTGCATAATCGGGGCTGATCGGAGGATGACCCATCAAATGAATGCCTCTGCTGGTCAAATACTCGTTTGTTTGGGTCGATGTGTGAGACCCAGACATTTTCCCAAAAAAGACCTGTTGTGCGCTCTCCTTCTTGCACATTCTGGTGTATGTTATTGTTGTGAGGTTGCTGCAACTTTATTGTTTTACCATGAAAACGGGCAAGGTCGGGCAGCAAATTTTAGTTGAATTAGATAGAGCACTGAATAATAAACCCTTCGTTTGTAATATCCCATGTAACAAATCGCCGCGTTATTAGTGTTATTCTAACAAAGTTTAAAAATTTACATAAATATACTGTATTTGCATAAAATAACTGCATTTGCACAAAAAGTAAACAATATTTTGTATTTTATTCTAATTTGTATGCTATTACATTGGAATTTAATTTTTTTTCCAACAGACACCAACAAATATTGTGGTCGTATGTATAGTCTGCTTACAATTTAAAGGCAAAGGAGAATAGTTTTTTTTTGATGTTTTAACATCTATAGGCACGGGTAGGGCAATCTCTCAAAGTGAACACATGCAAACAACACACAGCTTTAACATCACATACGTGGTTGTTGTACAACAATAGTCTCTGCCCGAGAATAAGTATGATGGTATTGATGTAGCGGCAGTCCTCGTCGCCAAAGAGTATTGAATAGTATAGAGAACTCATGAAACGAATTGTATGACGCAAAAGCACTGGCAACATCTGGCGGATGATTCAAAACGTATTACTCTCTTTTTGTCATAACTGGCTTCATTCATAATTTTGATGTGAAACAGTGATGCCATTTGAAACATTTATGGGTTTTGTATTGTTTTATATAATAACATTGTCGAAATGGTGCATTTATATTGAAATCTTTTATAAAGAGAATTAGACTCGTTTATGCTCTTTTACTCAGACTCTCTACATGAGAGCGGAAAAAGAGTGCAATAAGTTCTCTATATTATTCAATACTTTTTGTCGTCGCTCTGTTTATGACAGATTTTTTTCAGATTTTTGTTTTAAATTTGTTTCTTATCTTGCAAATAGATTTTTTTCCTTATTTGAGAGACTTTATCATTCATAATTTTTACCCGATTTCCAAAAACTTTCCGGGTTCGTAATCTGTAAGGAATTTGTTTCGATAAATTAGTTTACCAAATTCTTCTGTCAAATTTGTTATTTTTGCTATGATTTGCAGGCTAATAGCCCACAGTGCGACGGTAACCCTGCTTAGTGACGGCGACACTCTCGAGTAATTAGCCATGAAAAGGCTTCTCGTAAGACCGTTCGGAAGCGGCATCTTAGGTCCCAAGGAGTATGTGCACAACTGAAATGATCATATAGCACAGATTGTGAGCCGCTCGTCGCTGGCCCTCCATGGGTTATAATAAAATATTTATTTTATAAATATTTATATTTAGTTAATAATTTTATTACATTCACCATCTCTCACAACCGAGTGTCGCCGAAAATGATGAAATGCCCCAAACCGAAGGACAAACTTTAACGCCTTTACTAATACAACGACTGCAATTTCTCCCTTTCTCTTTCGTCTCTGGTCTCTTGTAATTTCAAATCCTAAGAAAACACCAACTGATATCAGTTGCAGATTAGCAGGCTGTAATACAATGAGTAGTGGCAGGACATGGCATTAGGACGTGTTGACAAAGCAAATACACATGTACACAACTACACAGAAGGACTCAAGCAACAAAATACATATACAGGAATGACATGAACCGAAAACTAAACTGTAAGGATACATTCGTTCATATATGTATATAAATTGTTATACCACCAAAAAAATTAAAGAAAAAAAACGCTGAACGGGATGAATAAATACGTAAGCTAGACCAAAGGACGAAAAAAGTTTTCGATTCATAAGGAACGTACCAAATTGGATTAGTAGTTGACATTTTGGTAATTAATGAAAGCTACAGCTCGTGTTGACAAATTAATGCTTGTTGGCTTCAAGATACAGGCCATTGGCAAAACTAACAGCACTTGCTAACTGCGATGGCCGAATATTGGCCAGGAGTTTGGGGAATGACAATGTGTGTGTACTCTATGAAGCTGTGTAGAATTTATGGAGAACTTTTGTGAGTGAGAGGTGTTTCGTTTGGTGCTGAAGGTTTTTCTTGTTCACATTAACACACAAACACAAAGAAAAAAAAGTGGACATGACATCCTCTTTTTCTTAACTGCTGCTTCCTTCCACTTCATCTTTCTCTGCCAGCAATAACAGCTGCAAATTCCAAAGGCTCTGTCATTGTTGTTAACTAGGAAATGGGTAATTTAGCAATTTTTCGATTAAAATCAAATAATGAATTGCCATGAAAAACTGAAAATTGCTTATGGTTCGAATTTTCTATTTTCCTGTTGCTAAATGAAACGGCGAGGTAAACGGGAAAGCGCTGTGCTTGCAGCGGCCAGCCTACAAGGACTTAAGGATATTTTGTGTGGGGGGTGTATAGGGACATGAGCCATCTCAATAGTTACAGGAATTGTAGAAAGTCAAGAGCAAAGTCATTAGTAGTCATGTGGAATGAAGTGGTAGGAGATGTGTATCACCAAATACTGAGATTGGTGGCCGCTTTTAGAAGCCACAATAAAGCTGGTTTGTGGTGACAATCAGGTAAGGTGGGTAGGAGGCAAGAGTAATTGCAAAGAAAGGCAAGGGAAGAAAATACTGACTATATAGAAGGAAATAAAATTTAAAACTTGTTGGAAAAAATTACAATAAAATTAAACAATACGAATATTTTTAAATGTACAGAGATTCATCACAAAAAAATACGGATACACTAAGTTTTTCCCCACAGATGGTCCACTCAGTTACGGAAATAATTTCGTTGTCCATAACTCTCCTCATTATCAGTATAACTTCAGTTCAAGCAAACAAACCGTGTTTAGGATCATTAGATCATCGGATCATTAGACAAACATACTACTAGACTCACTGATTGTGAGAAGCTCTCCCCAGACCTTTCATGGAATGTTATGGGACACAATTTTTTTGATGTGTTAACATCTACAGGAGCGGGTACGGCCTAAATTCACAAAGTGAATACATCCAAACATAGTTTTTCCGACTGCGATCACACAGATTGTCAGACTGCGATCACACAGAACTCATGACCAAACAGGCCTTCTTTAAACTACGGAAGGCCTACCATACACATTACCTCCTCCTTTCTTTTTAACATTGCGTGGGATTGGTAGGCAAGGCCTTCCTTGCCCATTGCCTAAAGAACGCCTTAGAAGGGATGCAAAGAGGAAGGCCTTAGGAGGCTTTTACTGTAATTTATTTTTATTAAACAAAAATAAAATTAAAATAATTTATTTTATCACAAAATTCTTATCCACTTCTACATATTTATTTATAAGTATGTATGTATCTATCTTAGAAAGTTTTATCACGCCCAACTTCAACGTACAAATTTTAAAAATACCCTGAAAAATATTAAATAAAAAATATAATTTTAAAGTGTTTATGAAATTTTCCAATTAAAATCGGATTAGAAACATCTCAAAATTGTAAAAATCTGCTTCTTGGTTATATCTGATGGAAAAATTCATGCATTCCGCAGGCCTTATATTAGGAAGGCGTTATAAAATAACCATTCCGCATGCCTTATTTGTGGAAGGACTTGAGACTTCCGCCGCTGGGAGATTGTCCGACTGCGATCACAGATTGTTTGGTGTTAAACTCCTCCGATACGGCTGGACCGATTTGTATGAAAGTATGTGAACATATCGGGTAGGCCTCAGAATCGACCAATATATTTTTTTCATACCCCCAAATCACTGGTGACCAGCCCATACCGCAATTGCGGAGGCCAACACATAAACAAAGTCACACCTATTCTTATGCTCTTCCATTCAGTCGTCGTTGAGAATCTTTTGCTGATATAATTCATATACCCATACTCATGTGCATACGTCGCTGTCTAAACGACGACTGAAGCAACCATAGACTAATACATACCTAGATAAACTTATTCTCTCATCTGACGTTTCATTTCACACTCTTCGTGATGCGGTCGGTGTGATAGAGAGATGTTTGACGAAAAGTGATATACACCAGGTGGAATTACAATAACTTCTTGCTTTAATTTTTCATGCCATTTTGGTGAAAAAATGTGAAATTTAAATGTGTTTTAAACTTTTTTATTGACTGTTATTGTTAGCATACATTTGTGTTGTATTTAACACAATAATTTTAACACACAAAACGAAATGCCGTTGTTGTTATTTTGTTCGTTGTTTTGAACCATTGCCTCTATCTGGTATTAGTAAAGCAATTCTTTTCAACATCAAACGTATACATCACACGCGGACAAATGTCAGAAATTTGGTGAGTGAAAGATTTTCTCTACCCATATTTACTCTATGGAAGCAACATTGTTTTTCTCACCTATACTACACCATAAAAATTTTTGGTCACCTCTGCCCTAAATGATAAGGGTGACCCACCCCTATATAGAGCACAGATTTGCCCGACTGCGAAACACAGATTGTCAGACAGCGAAAAAAAAAACACAAAAACTGATGTAGCGGCAGAGAATCGTTGTCTTGTGTGGGTGCAGAGCACTCTCAGAGCAAAGAGAACAATAATAAAGAGTGGATATACCAGTGTTGCCAGTGTAGCATAATTAATGTTTTTCTAACATAATTTTTTTTTGGGTCAGCATAATTTTCTTGAAACATGATGCTAAATGCGTTTTAGAATAATTTTCACGAAATTTTTCCAAAATTTTATATTTGTCATGAAATTTTTAGCATAATTTTTTAGATATTGCACAATTTTCACTCAAAATTGTTTTGTATTTTACTTTGTAATTTCTGAATAAATATCGAATCTTTAGGCTGAAAACACACCGGACGTTTATATTTTGATTCATGGAACAATACATTCATTCTTATGAGCCAACGAACACCAAAGGGTGAGAAACGAAACATCTTCTCAATACATTTTCTTGCCTCATGGGTCAAAAATGATATGGTTGATTTTGTTTTATCAGTCTTATGGCCAGTTTTTCGGTCAGTGGTGATCTTCGTTTCTTAGTTAAATTCTGGTTAAACGTTGAATTGTGTTTTTCAGTCATTGTTTAACTATGATTTAACCCACAATGTTGGTTGGTTAACTTGTAGTCAGAACCATATGATTTTGACAATCAAATTACTGACTGTCAAAATGAGAAATATTAGATTGTATAAAACATATGCTTCTGTTTTGCGTAGTTGTACATACATGTTGAGTCTAGATCGTTAAATGTTACATTTTTGTTAAAATAACTTCGATTTTATGCATCTATTTCTTATTTTACATAATTCCATTTTGTTTGTTCCTCTTTGTAGTTTTGGTATTTATCCCAAACCAGTTGTTTTTTACAGTAAGATTACAAGGGTTGCCATAATCGTTAACAATATGGCGACTTACATTAACTCACCACTGAAAAACAAAATGCAAAGTTAACCTCATATTAACTTTGGGAACAAATTCATTTTAATTGCGATTCGCCTATTTTTTCGTATTTTTTGGCCTGATAGGACATTAAACGGTGATGAAAAAAATAGAAATATTTTCGGAAATATAGGCCTCCAAAGCTTGAATGTATAATCGCGCGTAAGTCAGCCATTTATTATCCGATCGTGTTCAAATAACTTTCAGTAGAAAGGTCTGTGGAAACTCTATAAGTGCCTATATAAAGATATTTGTTTTTAGTAACCCATTGGGGACCAATAAAAAACCCGAATTTTAAACCTCACTTTTTTGATAAACGTGTATTTTTTCCACAAAATGCCCTGGTATACCTATTGGTTTACTAGACTCCTATACTAGGCAAGCCTTCAACCTTTTTTTAAGTTATCATACTCATCTACAAACCTTCAATATATTCAATTTAAAAAATAAATAAGTAAAGAATTAACCTACAGCTCAAATCAAGCTCTATTTTTTACCAGTTTTTTTTTCAGTTATCGAAAAAATTTATTTAATTTAATACCAGCTTCATAGTATTTTCGTGATATAAGGCTTTTTGTGTGACCGACTTTCGGCTGGGCTTAGGAATTTTCTCGTCTGGGGTGTGTCCAACACCGGCTTCGCGGCTTTAAATAATTTTTTTATAAAACAAAAAGCCCCGCAGGCAAAAAATTAATTTAAAAAAATCGCGTGATTTTTTTATTTTTTAAAAGAGAAAAAACGCCAAATGTTTATCGAAACTTTGAATATCTCCGGTCTGTAAAAGATTACAGGCGAGTATTATACCTCAAAAGAAATGTGAAAGTTTTGCCTATTATCGGAGTCTATCTAAAGAATAAGTATATAAGGCACTTTTTGGGGGAAAAGAAGTTTCAAAAAAGTGAGGTTAAAAAACTTTTTTTTTTAGTGGCCCCCAATGGGTTAACCAAATAAATATCTTTATATAGTGGCTGATAGGGTTTCCAAAGGCCTTTGTAGTGACACCTAATTCAACCAGATCGGATTATAAGTACCAGAGATATGAGCGATTACATACTCAAGCTGTAAAGACCTATATCTCAAGAAGTTGGACCGAGCGGGGGAAAAAACAATATTTTTTGGACCCAGCGCGGAAGCTTTTCTGAACGCCGAAATTTTGGTGTAGATCAGAGAATAATAACTAAAGTGTATTTATGCCAAAAAATGTTCCCTTGATTTTTCTAGTTTTATGTACCAACGATTTTTTTTTTGGAAATATTGTAAAGCGTACATCTATGTGGGCACTTCCAATTTAATATGGACGGAAATGCAATACTAAAGTATGAAAATGGTAATGTTTCCATTACCGTTAGGGTTTCGCTCTGAATTTCTGACAGTTTTTATTTAGCAACAGCTTATAACGGGTTTTTCAACAGAGACGCTACAAAGGTAAATCGATAGGGACAGCAAACGACGCGATATTTTTTCCCGCTCTTTTGACATTTCTCTTCAGTAAGGTTTGCCATTTCATCATGGAAAGACATACGAGCCAACAACGAGTCGAAATTATTAAAATTTACTACCGAAATTTGGAGTCAGTGGCCTAAACTTTAAGAGCGCTACGTCCAATTTATGGTCGTCATAATTTAGCGTCTAGTGGAAAAATTTGAATCCACAGGCACAGTACAAAATGTTCCCGTGCCAGTGAGACATAGAAGTGCCCGTAGTGTCGAGAATATTGCTGCCGCTGAGGCTTCAATTCAAGAAAGCCCAAATGTGTCAATCACACGTCGTTCTCAAGCGTTGGGCATCTCTGTGACGTCGTTGTGGCGAATTTTGCGAAAAGATCTTGGCCTACATCCTTACAAGATCAAATTGACGCAAGAACTGAAGCCGCTTGACCACCATAAGTGTCGTATGTTCGTGAATTGGGCTGAGCAACAACTTGAAAATGATTCGGATTTTCATCGGAAAATCATTTCTGGCTAAATGGCTTCGTCAATAAGCAAAATATGCGTTATTGGTCAGACAGCAATCCACACGTAATCCATGAGTCATCATTGCATCCTGAAAAAATTACGGTTTGGTGCGGTTTATGGGCCGGCGGCGTCATTGGGCCGTACTTCATCCGTGATGATCAAGACCGGTACATTACTGTGAATGCGAATCGCTACCGTTCAATGATAACCGAATATTTTTGGCCCCAATTGGATAATATGTACTTGGAGGACATGTGGTTCCAACAGGACGGCGCCACAAGTCACACAGCGAATGTCACAATCAATTTAATGGAAACCAAGTTTGGTGAACGTGTTATCTCACGAAATGGCCTAGTCGATTGGCCGCCTCGGTCGTGCGATTTGACGCCGTTAGATTATTTCTTGTGGGGCTACGTCAAGTCTATGGTCTATGCCAACAAGCCAGCGACGATTGATGAACTTCTTACGAATATCGAACGTGAAATTGCAGCAGTATCGGCCGATTTATGCTTGAAAACCGTCGAAAATTGCGTTCAGCGTTTGGGCTTCTGCAAGCGTGACCGTGGTGGCCATGCAAAAGAAATCGAGTTCCATACATAATGGCATCGAACGTACTTTCACAGGAATAAAGAATTTAATTGGTATCTAAAACCGGTTTTGTCTTATTTAAAAAACTTTTGTAGCGCTCTTACTGAAAAACCCTTTACTTCACCAAAAACAAAAAACACTTACCTTTCTTTATGCCGCGTAACAGTTCTTCAAAGCGTTTTTCTGACAATTTATGTGAAATTTAATCAGCTAGCGATCTAGTTAGTAATCAGTTCTCACAGTTCGATTTCTGTGCATTTTGGTCCTTAATTTCTTAATGTTTTTCTTACAATAACCACTAGTTTCATTCACTATTCCACTCTTAAAAAGAACAGAATATTTTTACAAAACTGTTCTTAATGAATTTGTTATGTTGCACATTTATGTATACGAAACACTAAACCGATCGACTGCTTTACGCAGCTTCGCGAACTGCACTAAATTCTTATGTTAATACTCGGTAAGTGGATAGCAGAATTTTTGGAGACAAACGATTAGATGACCTTGATTTATGGCAATACTCAATTAACATGTAATAACTCTTTAAAAAGATGAAAAGAGACGCTTAATGAGAAGAAGAGGTTAGAATTAAGAGTTATTGATCAAAGGAGAAGAACGTCCAACAAGTTGTTAGCAAATACATACATAGACACAAAGTCCCAAAAACGAAACAAATAAAAGAGAAAGTAATTGTGGGGAAAAAAATCCAATGAGTGTTCGAACTCACGGGCGATGTGTTAACACCTTTTTGCTACACGGTACCTGTTCGATTTCTATGAACACATTAGTAAATGTTACATTGGAAAATAAAAAACAGCCTTCAATCATATGATAACGTTACATTTAAATATTATTAATATTTACTTCAAATTATTTACAGACCACTGCAAGCACATGTTTCATTATTTTCTTGCTTAATACTTTTTGTTTTATTCCCACAAAAAACAGATTGCAAAACAACAGACACATGTGCATACATACATACATTGTTTTGTTCGTACATACGCTACACAAGTACAAACAATTTACGTTGCTGTCTTGCTATCTTATTTTTCTATACGTACAAAGACGTCATTATTCTCTTTGCTCTGAGAGTGTTCCGCACCAGTGATGATATTTGATAATTTTCGAGGGGACTTTTTGTATTCTTCCGAAAGTACTTTTTCGACGTTAGAGTACTTTTTATTAAATAATTAAATAAATCCGTACTAACAATGAAATATTAAAGGACTGTTTGTAGAACACATAAGAATATGTATTTAATCCGCGTACGTTTTGTTAATCTTTCGGTGTAAATTCAATCTTATTAAACAAACAATAAGATCTTGGCAAATTTCGATCAGCTGAGATTGACAAGGTCGACCCTTGATATAAAAACAAAATTCCTCCAATTCCTACAGCTTGTACCTTACGTATTTTGCCATGTGTTATATTTCAAAACCTCTCACATAAAATGTGGTGAGTCAAATCCGAAAGTACTCTTATTAGACCAAAAGGAGTTGGGGACTTTTTGAAATCGAAAGGAGGTAAAACAGTCCTTATCCACTACAAATATCTGCAAATTCGCTGCCGCTACATCAGTGTGTGTTTTTTGCGCAGTTTGACAATCTGTGTTTCGCAGTCGGACAAATCTGTGTTCTATCACCCTTATCAGTTAGGGGTATGAAAAATAGTTGTTGGCCGATTTTGAGATCTACCCGATATGCACACAAACTTTCATACAAATCGGTCCAGCCGTTTCGTAGGTGTTTAATACCAAACAATCTGTGATCGCAGTCGGACAAACTGTGTTTGGATGATTTCACTTTGTGAATTTAGTCCCTACACGCGCCTATGGATGTTAACACATCAAAAACACAACGAATCTATAGGATTGGGAGGGGTTTAGAACTTTTAGTGCATTATAGCATTTTTTGTTGGCATCATCACTTTACAATAAAAGTGCCATATGTTTTTTAACACTTTTTTTGGGCGATTTTTAAACTTTTAACAGATTTTGTTAAACTTTTCGATTTTCTCGCTTAATTTTTAGAATTTTTGGCCGATAAATTAATAGTTTGTTCCATAATATATGGCTAGTTCGTAGCTAGTTAAAGCGTAATTTTAACCAAATATTATAATACATAAAAAAATTACAAGAGGTGTCAGGGGACACCCGGTTGGAACGTAGTTCCTTTCGCTATACTATATAATGCACTAGTTAGTTCCAACACGCCTCAGGCGCCTGTTGAAAAATACTGTAAATTAACTGGATCTTTAAGAAATATGATAATGGTGACCCATCCCTATATAGAAAACAGATTTGTCGGACTGCGAAAAAAAACACACACTAATGTAGCGGAAGCGAATAGTTGTCTTGTGTGGGTGAGGAGCAGTCTCAGTGCAAAGAGAATAATGACGTGTTTATACCAGGGATAATATTTGTAGTGGATAAGTACTATTTGTTTACCTCCTGTCGATTTCAAAAAGTCCCTAACTCTTATTGGTCCAATACGAATACTTTTGGATTTGTCTCACCAAATTTTATGTGAGATTTTTATATACAACACATGGCAAAATAAGTAAGGTAGAAGCAGGTAGAAATGGAGGAATTTTGGGTTTTATATCAAGGACTGACCTTGTCAAACTCAGCTGATCAAAATGGCCAAGAATTATTTTTTATTTTTTGTGTAATAAGGCTTTGACTGCATTTACACCGAAAGATTAACAAGCCGTTGGCAGATTAAATACATTTTTTTAAATGTTCTACACACAGCCCTGTTGTCTTTCGGTGTAAATACAGAATTATTTAATGATTTTATAAAAAGTACTCTTACGTCGAAAAAAGGAGTTTCGGAAGAACACAAAAAGTCCTCTCGAAAATTGTCAAATATCATCACTGGTGCGGAGCACTCTCAGAGCAAAGAGAATAATGAGATAGCAAGAGAGCAACGTAAATTGTGTTAACTTGTGTAGCATATGTACGAACATAACAATGTATGTATGTACATATGTCTGTTGCTTTGTATTCAAAATATTATTTTTTTTTATGGGAATAAAACAAAAAGTATTAAGCAAGAAAATAATAATTAAATATTTTTAAGTATTCATATTATTTAAATGTAAGGTCATCATATCTGTGGACTTTTGACAAAACAACCTCTTTCTAAAACAGCAATTTTAAAGTGGAGCGAAAAAGCTTTTTAAATACCTCACAGCTATTTTTAAAAAATAACTGGTAAAAATTAAAAATAGTGTAAATTTCCATTTTAATATTACATTTTTACCAATTATTTTTTAAAAATAATTTTGAGGTATTTAAAAAGCTTTTTCATCTGCCCTTTAAAATTGCTGTTTTAGAAAGAGGTTGTTTTGTCAAAAGTCCACAGATATGATTGAACGCTGTTTTTTATTTTCCAATGTAACATTTACTAATGTGTTAACAGATTTAGGATTTTTTTGCAACATATTGCAGGAACCAGGTACATATTTGCAAGCATTGTTTGCGTGAATTGAAGATCTGCTGCGTTTTGTTTCTTTATTGTCTGTCAGGTTTTTGTTGTCAGCTGTTTTCAAGAAACAGAGGCACATTTCGGTCACAAATTCATATACAAGGTGGCGCAAAAGTAAACTTCCGATGTTTTTTGGCTGTAATTTAAAAAAAAAATGAAAAACTTTGATTCTTCTTGTGGAATATTTTTATTTGGTCTTTTAATTTTTTTACATCAAGTCGAGAATATGATGTCATGTAAATGGCCGCCGCCACAGTTGATTGTCATTTGAGCCCTTTTTATGGCATTTTCCATCACTTTGGCCAAAACTTCCGGCGATACGTCCTCACATTCTTGACGGATATTGTCTTTAAGAGCTGCAAGAGTCTGAGGCTTGTTGACATAAACCCGCGACTTCAAAAAGCCCCACAAAAGAAGTCTGGAGCGGTCAAATCAGGCGATCTTGCTGGCCAGTGCAAATCGCCAAAACGGGAGATTAGGGAGATTGTGTGCCGTTGCACCGTCCTGTTGGAACCACATGTTTTCCAATCCCAATTCATCAAGTTGCGGCAAAAAGAACTCGTTGATCATTGCTCTGTAGCGCTCACCATTCACAGTAACCGTTTGGCCCGCGACGTCTTCGAAGAAAAAAGGTCCGATGACTCCTCCAGCGAAAACAGCACACCATACAGTGACTTTGAGCGGGTGTAATGGCTCTTCGTGGGTTACACGCGGATTTTCAGTGCGTAAATTTTGCTTTTTTGCGTACCCGCTAAGATGGAAATGGGCCTCATCACTCATGATTATTTTTGATGAAAAATCATCTTCCTCTTGGTGGTGATTAAGGATGGCTTGAGCGTATGTTAGACGCGATTGGCGGTCAGCAGCTAACAGCTGATGCACCGTCTGGACTTTGTACGGAAACATCTTCAAATCTTGTACCAAAATTCGCTGTAAAGACCGTCGACTGATACCCATTTGCGTTGCACGTCGTCTGGTCGATGTCGACGGCGCATCCATGACATCCTCGGCTACAGCAGCAATATTCTCTGCAGAACGGCTACTCCGGAGTCTGCCACGCCTGGCAGCATCTCGTGTTGTGTCAGTCTCTTCGAGGCGAGCGGCTAAACGTCGCAGTGTTTCACCAGTAGACGTTGGACGGCCAGGAAATCTGCGACGAAATTCACGTTGTGCCAAAGTCACCGACCGATTATTGGTCAAATAAATAGTCAGCAATATTCCGCGTTCTGGAGCAGTGTAGCGTAACATTGTTTATTAACGTGTATTTCGCATGTGTTTACTACACAAATGTCAAAACAGAACTGACATTAGGGGCCAATCGCAAAATTTATAGCATTTTCTGATAGGAGGATTACTTTTACGCCACCTTGTATTATAACCTATTAATCATTGTGTCCCAATCATATTATATTGAATGGCAAACACAATGTGTTTGGACACAAATGTACTATATTTGCGACAAGCTACAAACTTTAGTGGGTTGTAGCATAATAGGGTTAAAACAGAAGTTGTTTAATTTTTATTCCATTTAGCCCCCATCCCGCAACATTTGATAGGGAAGTTCGTTCGAAAAACCTGTTACTACACAACGATCTATTTTTGGAGCAAAATAAAAATTTCTGAGCCAATCCAGCTCTAAACATTTATTCTTCTCTGCACGGTTAAGGCTATAAAAACGAATACAATTTTTTCGAGTGAGCCCCGTTCTGAAACAGTTCTGGACAAAAACGCTGGGGTTTTGACGACGTTAAAGCAGGTGTTGTGGGCACCGTGCGGAATAACTTCGGTCAAACTTCTGTGTAACCCATAGGTCATCAAGTGGGAGAGACAAACAATTTCGTAATCTTTCGCATAAGAGGTTTTAAATATTTATTAAACTTTTGAACTTATTTTTAGCTTTAAATTCACCAACAAATTTCAAATCTCCTTTCATTCTTTCCCTTTACTACTCAAAAAAAAACTACCAGCCCATTGAGTAGACAAAAGCAATTTTAATAGAGCAATTTTCTAAACCACAAAACTTTATAAACGTTCACATACAGTCTATTATAATGTCGTATTTTATTTATATTTATAAACATTTGTAATTTTGGCAAATTCTCAACTCACCGTTTGTAGAGTTTTCAAAACAAAAAGGTTTGTATTTTTATTTATTTTTTTGTTGTATTAAGAGTTTCGTTTTTGGCATCCTAAATGATGTTGTTAGTCTTTTTATCCTTAAACTGGCAACGCATGCAACACTTTTGGCTGCTATGGGTCGTTCGTTGTTTAACTGAAGGAAAATTAGGTTAAATTAAACAATTTTTTGTGTATAATTTTTGGTAGAACAAAATTTTCAAAACCAGAAAATTTATTAAACAAACATACACTGTGGGACGCAGACATAGAAATGAAAGTTAAATTCTAAAGGGAGGAGAAAGATGAACTTATGTGAAACAGCGAGGGTGATATGGAAAGTAAAGGTAATGAAGAGTAATAAAATATGCAGTACCTTAAGACATCAATTAACCGCATATAATATGATATACATTATTTAATTTGCTCCTTTAAATCGCTTATAACTTTGGACGAGTACACGTGAAAACGAGTGCATATCAAAAGGAGAAATATACAAGAGCGGCCCCAAAACTAGCCGACCTGACGCATAGATGGTGCCAGCCAGTAGTTTGAAAAAAACATCAATGAGAGTTCGCCGTGAGTTAACACCTTTTTTTAGACGGTATCTGTTCGATTTCTATGAACACATTAGTAAATGTTTAATTGGAAAGTAAAAAAGAATAATTTTTGTCTCTTTTGCTATTGCACTTTCTTTTTTCTTACAACTGCTTTAACATTAGATGTAATATTGTTAAAATAAATAAAGCAATATTTACCGCACTGAAATAATTGTTTTTGTTTTGTCATAAACAGAGCGACGACAAAATGTATTGAATAGTATAGAGAACTTATTGCACTCTTTTTCCGCTCTCATGCAGAGAGCATAAATGAGTCTTATTCTCTTTATAGAACCGTTCAATATAAATGCACCATTTCGACAATGTTATTACATAAAAAAAAATACAAAAAGCATAAAAGTTTCAAAAGTCATCAATGTTTCACATCAAAATTAAGAATGGTCCAAGTTATGACAAAGAGAGAGCAATACATTTTAAATCATTGGCCAGATGTCGCCGGTGTCATACAATTCGTTCCATGAGGTCTCTATACTATTCAATACTCTTTTTCACCGACGACAGAGACTATAGTTGCACAAGAACCACGTATATACAATGTGATTGGACAACAAGTATACTATATTTGCGGCAAGCTACAAGCAGGTTATGTTTGCATCCAAACAATAAAAAATTACAAATTTTTTCAGCGTGTAAAGAAATTCATTTAATTTTGCTTAGACCCGTATCTTAGAGATATTGGATATCGCTAAATCTGGTCTGAACCTGACACTGAATCTATCGGCATATATTAGTATTGTACGTGTGAATCAGGTATCGAGAATACAATTATAATTCCATACTCCCCAGGGATGGTGTGGGGCCTTTAAGGATTTTAATAATTTTATTTAAAGTTCCTAACATTTCATTCTAACCCCTTCAATATAATTTTCTTCACACTGGAAATTCTGGGCAGATATACTGAAAAAAATCGCTGCTGAAATATAATGCAGGAACCATGATATGTTTGGAATATTGTTTTCATGAATTGAAGAACTGCTGCTTTTTTGTTTCCTTGCTGTCAGCTGCTGTTCCTTCAACAGTTTTCAACAAAAACGGCAAAGTAGGGGCCACCAACACATATGTAGTAAAATATTGATGATTGCCCCCCCAAAGGTAATATTGCATTGCAAACACACACTGTGTTTGGACACAAGTATACTATTTTTACGATGAGCTACAAACACATTATATTTGCATCCAAATAAGAAAACAAAACAAATTTTTCAGCGTGTGCATATTTCTTCATAATTGTGTGTTCTTCATAATTCAGTGTCCTGCAAAAGGACTGCTGTTTACTGTTGGTTTTCGAAAAGGTGAAATAAATAAAATATAAACTTTTATTTTATTTCGTATTTAGTGTGCGTGTGTGTGCCCGCAAAAGGTATTAACATCTAACGTCAGGACTCTATAGATGTTGACAATGTCAGACACACACACATATAGGAAGAGGAATTCTTTGGCTTGGGAGTCCTTGCATGATTTTATGGCTCTTTTTCTTACTCCTTCTACCACGGAACGTGATGTCCTTTGATGTGAGCTTTGCTTTATGTGCAAAGGTAATTTTCAACAAGGAATTTTGTGTGCGGAAGGCCAAATTATGAATATGACAAAATTTGGTTTGTAGGTTTTGTCGTTTTATGTTTTTCCACATTTTGACTTTTTCTTAATTAAATAATAAAATGAGCATTAGTATTTTGATGGGAATGTAAACATGTAATTATCTTTTTTGTTGTGTTTCCTAGTTGCTTTTATCGCTGTTATTTTCTAGCTAATTAACCTTCTGGGATGGAAGGACAGTGGGTAATTGGAAGCAGGCAGAGAAAGGACAAGGATTCTATTTGTTTGCAAATGGCAGGACTGTGTATGGAGACGTAATTTTGAATATACAAAAAGTTAAGACTCTGCTGAGACACTTATTGATGGTCGATAAAATGTCCTTACAAGTGAAGGATCTGCCTTTTGGGTGATTTAAAATTAACTGGTGTTAATTAATTGGCGAATGAATACGAGAAAGAAGATCGTGCAGCGGAGCCAGTGCCTGTTCAACAAATGCCACTTGTGGAGCATTAAAGGTGTAATTTATTAGTTTTCAGGAAGTGATCTAAGAGTGTTTGGCAGCAGGCAAGTTTACCTCCGTTTGTCTAAAAGAATCCAATGAGCGTTCGATTCGATTTCTATGAACACATTAGTAAATGTTACATTGGAAAATAAAAAACAGCGTTCAATCATAAGATGACGTTACATTTAAATAATATTAATACTTAAAATTATTTAAAGACCAGTGCAAGCACATGTGTCGTTAATTTCTTGCTTAATACTTTTTGTTTTATTCCCACAAAAAACAAAGAATGCAAAGCAACAGACACTTGTATATACATACATACATTGTTATGCTACACAAGTTAACACAATTTTCGTTGCCCTCTTGCTATCTCATTTTTATACACTTACGTATAAGCATGGTAAAATTATGAATCGGGTAAACGCTTCAGCCCATGGAGTAAATCTTAGTAGAGAAAATATTTGGCTCATCTGACGTTTCCTTTCACACTCTTCGTGATGCGGTCCGTGTGATAGAGAGATGTTTGACGAAAAGTGGCATACACCAGGTGGAATTACAATAACTTCTTGCTTTAATTTTTCATGTAATTTTGGTGAAAAACTGTGAAACTAAAATGTGTTTTAAACTTTTTGATTGACTGTTATTGTTAGCATATATTTGTGTTGTATTTAACACATTAATTTTAACACACAAAACGAAATGCCGTTGTTGTTATTTTGTTCGTCGTTTTGAACCATTGCCTCTATCTGGTATTAGTAATGCAATTCTTTTCAACATCAAACGTAA
The DNA here is from genome assembly GCA_963931995.1 of Phaonia tiefii. Taxonomy (NCBI): domain Eukaryota; kingdom Metazoa; phylum Arthropoda; class Insecta; order Diptera; family Muscidae; genus Phaonia; species Phaonia tiefii. The sequence continues at coordinate 279,797,315 of OZ008369.1, forward strand.
ATATCACACCAGGCCAAATGTCATAAATTTGGTGGGACATCTATTAGATCTACTGTAAGTATTAATCTATGCTTCAGCCCAGCTGATTTGTGGTTTTTTCATCTTTTCCGTGGGTAAGCTGTCAAATTCGTTTTTGTTTCTTTTCGTTTGTCAATAAAATTCAAAGAATTTCAATCCAAATGCAATTTAATAGCATAGACTTTGCATCGAGTAAGACAAGCTTATTAAATTTTTCACATTTTGTGTACATTGTATTTTTCATTACTCATCTAATTTTGACATCTTAACCACGGATTTGCTAATGCGACTACCTAACAGTTAATTCTATCATGCGTATAACCCAGTGATGATATTTGACAAATTTCGAGGGGACATTTTGTGTTCTTCCGATAGTACTAAAATCATTAAATATTTCTGTATTTACACCGAAAGATAACCGGGCTGTTTGTAGAACATTTAAAAAAATTTATTTAATCTGCCAACGGTTTGTTAATCTTGCGGTGTAAATGCAGTGACAGCCTCAGGCACACATATAGGGTTTTTCAATAAGAGCGCTACAAAAGTTTTTGGCGTAGAATACGTCTTACCTTACGGTATAGGGAGTCATGTCAGATTGTTATTGTTGTAATCCTTATTTCATTGATTATGAGGAAACGGCGAGATAACTTTTTTTAAAAATTTTTTTGTAGGTAAATGAAGATGTTATCTTTCATTTGATATACATTTCATATTGGTTGATATCTTCCTAATATTTAAATTTCTCAAATGAAAATTGTTTAAACACTTACACTGAAAAATATATGTGTGGTGTTTGGTTGAGTGTTTGAGTTTGTAGCGTGAACACAAACTATGCTGCTGTTTCAGTGTGGACACAAACCTTAGGCTGTTGTTTTGATTGATGAAATATTGAAGTTTCGTATATTTACTTTTTTTAAGTGAAACAAAATGTTAAATGTGAATTTGAATTTAACATGGATATATAATTATAAAAAATATAAATCAAATTGATTTGCGTCTGTTATTTATCATTTATCCTTACTCTTTTAATTTAAAAACATATTTATCCTATTTTTCCTACCATAAGCTTATGTATACATATTATCAAAAGTAACTATCAAATAAAAAAAAATCCATTTGCTTATGATATTTATCATTTATTGTTATATATGGTTTCTGTCTTATCGGATGACGTATTCTACGTTAAACTTAATGGCCGTATCTCTGACACAGCCTGCAGGGACAGTCGGACAGTCTGCTGTATTGTTTTTTTTTTTTAAATAAAACAAACCCGGTTTTAGATACAAATGAAATTCTTTATTCCTGTGAAAGTACGTTCGATGCCATTATGTATGGAACTTGATTTCTTTTGCATGGCTGAACCCAATTTTCGACGGTTTTCAATCATAAATCGGCCGATACTGCTGCAATTTCACGTTCGCTATTCGTAAGACTTGACGTAGCCCCACAGGAAATAATCTAACGGCGTCAAATCGCACGACCGAGGCGGCCAATCGACTGGGCCATTTCGTGAGATAACACGTTCACCAAACTTGGTTTCCAATAAATTGATTGTGGCTTGTGGCGCCGTCCTGTTGGAACCACATGTCCTCCAAGTCCACATTATCCAATTGGGGCCAAAAATATGCGGTTACCATTGAACGGTAGCGATTCGCATTCACAGTAATTTGCCGGTCTTGATCATCACGGAAGAAGTACGGCCCAATGACGCCGCCGGTTCATAAACCGCACCAAACCGTAATTTTTTCGGGATGCAATGATGACTCATGGATTACGTGTGGATTGCTGTCTGACCAATAGCGCATATTTTGCTTATTGACGAAGCCATTCAGCCAGAAATGAGCCTCATCGCTGAAGGTGATTTTCCGATGAAAATCCGAATCATTTTCAAGTTGTTGCTCAGCCCAATTCACGAACATACGACGCTTATGGTGGTTAAGCGGCATCAGTTCTTGCGTCGATTTGATCTTGTAAGGATGTAGGCCAAGATCTTTTCGCAAACTTCGCCACAACGACGTCACAGAGATGTCCAACGCTTGAGAACGACGTGTGAGAGACACATTTGGGCTTTCGTGAACTGAAGCCTCAGCGGCAGCAATATTCTCGACACTACGGGCACTTCTTTGTCTCACTGGCACGGGAACATTTTGTACTGTGCCTGTGGATTCAAATTTTTCCACTAGACGCTCAATTGTTGATCTGGTAGGACGATTATGACGACCATATATTGGACGTAGCGCTCTTAAAGTTGAGGCAACTGACTCCAAATTTCGGTAGTAAATTTTAATAATTTCGACTCGTTGTTGGCTCGTATATCTTTCCACGATGAAATGGCAAACCTTACTGAAGAGAAATGTCAAAAGAGCGGGAAAAAATATGGCGTCGTTTGCTGTCCCTATCGATTTACTTTTGTAGCGTCTCTGTTGAAAAACCCTTTATATTTCAGTCTTATTACACAAAAAATAGGAAATAATCCTTTGCCATTTTGATCAGCTGAGGTTGACAAAGTCCGTCCTTGATAAAAAACCGAAAATTCCTCCAATTCCACCTGATTCTTTCTACCTTACTTATTTTCCCGTGTGTTGTATTTAAAAACCTCACATACAATTTGGTATTCTTATTGGACCAAAAAAGAGTTTGGGACTTTTTGAAATCAGAAGGAGGTAAACAAGTAGTACTTATCCACTACAAATATCATCCCTGGTATAACCACGACATTATTCTCTTTGCACTGAGACTGCTCCGCACCCACACAAGCCAATTATTCGCTACCGCTACATCAGTGTGTGGGTTTTTCGCACTTTGACAAACTGTATTTCGCAGTAGGACAAATGTGTGTTCTATAAAGGGGTGGGTCACCCTTATCATATAGGGGTATGCGAAATAGATGTTGGCAGATTCTGAGCCACACACAAAATGTCATACAAATCGGTCCCGCCGTTTCGGAGGAGTTTAACACCAAACAATCTGTGATCGCAGCCGGACAAACTGTGTGATCGGAGTCGGACAAAATGTGTTTGGATGGATTCACTTTGTGAATTTAGTCCCTACCTGCGCCTATACATAGATATTAACACATCAAAAACATTAGCTTTTAATAAAAGAAGTACCTTTCATTTAAGAAAGGACCTTATCGGGAATATTCTATTTTTACAAAATGGACCTAAAACTATACTAAAAAAAAATCAATAAAAAAAAAATTTCTTTCAAAAAGTTTATCATTTTACAAAAAGTATCTCTTCTTCAAGATCCATTGAAATTATCGTATTTTTCAACGGGCGTCTTAGGCGTGTTGGAACTTACTAGTATCTACATAATATATAGCGAAAGGAAGTTCGTTCCAACCGGGTGTCCCCTGACACCTCATGTAATTTTTTTATGTTTTATAATATTTGGTTAAAATTACGCTTTAGTTCAGAGTTTATTCTTATTAAATAACAGAACTAGCCATATATTATGGAACAAACTATTAATTTATCGACCAAAAATTCTAAGAATTAAGCGAGAAAATCGAAAAGTTTTACAAAAATCTGTCAAAAGTTTAAAAATCACCCAAAAAAGTTGTAAAAAACATTTAGCATTTTTATTGTAAAGTGATGATGCCAACAAGAAAAAATGCTATAAACCCCTCTCAATCCTATAGAGTTGTTGTTTTCTTGATGTGTTAACATCTATAGGCGCGGGCAGGGACTAAATTCACAAAGTGAAATCATCCAAACACATTTTATTCATATACATATTCGTGTGTGTTCTACAAACAGTCCTTTAATATTTCACTGTTAGTACAGATTTATTTAATTATTTAATAAAAAGTACTCTAACGTCGAAAAAGTACTTTCGGAAGAATACAAAAAGTCCCCTCGAAAATTATCAAATATCATCACTGGTGCGGAACACTCTCAGAGCAAACAGAATAATGACGTCTTTGTACGTATAGAAAAATAAGATAGCAAGACAGCAACGTAAATTGTTTGTACTTGTGTAGCGTATGTACGAACTAAACAATGTATGTATGTATGCACATGTGTCTGTTGTTTTGCAATCTCTTTGTTTTTGGTGGGAATAAAACAAAAAGTATTAAGCAAGAAAAAAATGAAACATGTGATTGCACTGGTCTTTAAATAATTTGAAGTAAATATTAATAATATTTAAATGTAACGTTATCATATGATTGAAGGCTGTTTTTTATTTTCCAATGTAACATTTACTAATGTGTTCATAGAAATCGAACAGGTAACGTGTAACAAAAAGGTGTTAACACATCGTCCGTGAGTTCGAATACTCTTTGGGTTTTTTTCCCCACAATTACTTTCTCTTTTATTTGTTTCGTTTTTGGGACTTTGGGTCTATGTATGTATCTGCTAACAACTTGTTGGACGTTCTTCTCCTTTGATCAATAACTCTTAATTCTAACCTGTTCTTCTCATTAAACTGCTCTTTTCATTTTATTAAAGAGTTATTACATGTTAATTGAGCATTGTAGTAAATCAAGGTCATCTAATCGTTTGTGTCCAAAAATTCTGCCATCCACTTACCGAATACATATTAACATAAGAATTTAGTGCATTTCGCGAAGCTGCGTAAAGCAGTCGATCGGTTTAGTGTTTCGTATAAATGTGCAATATAACAAATTCATTACGAACAGTTTTGTAAAAATATTGTGTTCTTTCAAAGAGTGGAATAGTGAATGAAACTAGTGGTTATTGTAAGAAAAACATTAAGGGTCAACATGCAAAGACAACGAACTATGAGAACTAACTAGGTCGCCAACTGATTAAATTGCCCAAAAATTGTCAGAAAAATGGTTTCAAGAACTGTTACGCGGTATAAACAAAGGTAAGTGTTTTTTGTTTTTGGAGAATCAAATCTCTTAGGGAAACAACGAAGAATCATATCTTTAGTTGTTTCATTTGGTATAATTTTTGATTTTGCGTCATAACCTAAACTTGCTCGTTTATGTTTCACTTAAACCACAACTAAAGATGTTACCGTAGCCTTCATTTAGGATAGATGACAATCCATTAATTTCATTAATTGTTACTGTTGTATCAACTTTCAATCCTATAGATTTGTTACTCTATCGTAATTGTTATTTTAAGCAAATTGTTTCTTTTTTTGGAGTTTCCTGTGTTTTAACTTTCGCTATATTTTCTAATTGTATTCTTGTTATCACTTGTTATTCGTTCTGGGAGTGAGACATTTTGCATCCCCTCTCTATAAATTCTATGTTTCTCTTCTTAAATGAGAGAGGGAGAGAGGACAGTAATAAGAAAAAACATCAATGTTGATCGTCAATAATAACATAAGCATGCATACATACATACAGCTTTATGAACAAAAATGTGCGTAACTAATATTATAAATTTTTTTTATTACCTGTTAAACTAATTTTTCGACAACTGTGTATAGAGGCTTATTATTTGGGCTGTTTTTTATCCCTGCTAAATTATTCGACCACTTTGGATGAGAAATTAAGCGATATTAAGCGACTTCCCTACAAATTCGTCTAAATATTGGTTTAGCGGGGAATAAAAATACTCGCTTATTGATGGATTTTTGAACAGAATAGGAAACGTTGAACAAGAATAGGAACAACAATAGCGCATGCAGAAAGAGAATCATACACCCAACTAAATTGTCAGTTGGTTGCAATTTGATTTGAGGGTAAATAAGCAAAGTCAACCAGAGTAGTTGGCATGTCAGCATTAAAAGTGCATTACTACAATGTGTTTTGGCATTAATTCACTTTAGGGCCCATGCTCTGATCTACAAAAAAAATTTCACCAGCGACTTCAAAAAGTTAGTTTTTTTTCGGTGCCGGGTCCAACCTCTTGAGATATAGGCCTTTGAAGCTTGAGTATATAGTCGCTCATATCTCAGGTAATTATTATCCGATCTGCTTAAAATGGATATCATTACAAAGCCCTTTTGAAACTATACAACCTTGTCTATAAATATATTTCCAGTTATTAACCCATTGGGGGCTATTTAAAAAAAAGTTTTTTTAACCTCACTTTTTTCCTTTAAAATTTACAATTTTCAAAAAAATCCTTAGTGCACTTAGTTTTTTTGCTAGACTCCGATAATATGTCAGACTGTAACCTATTTTTTAAGTATAATATTTCCCTTTAACCCTTCAAAGACCAGACATATTTAAGGAAAATTAAAAAATTACTTTAAAAAAATCACGCGATTTTTCTGACTTTGCCACACATCGACTTAAGGTACAGAGGGAATTTGAACCCACCTGCCTGAGCTCGGCCGGGCGACGGGCTGTAATATAAATTTAACGATTTTCAAAAATGTATTTTAATTTTGCATTTCGACGTTACGGAAATTTTACTCGAGCCGTACATGTTACATATCTGAACTTTGAAGGGCCATAACTCGGGAAATATGGGCCAGCGGCAAATTAATTTTTTTTAAATAAATTCTTTGCTCCCCCTAATAAAATAAATTTTTTTTTCTCAATTGCCCCTTAAATAGACTTGTTCCAGAAAAACATTTCTAAAAAAAATTTTTTAATAAAAATATTAAAAATTAGAGAAAACACTTAAATAACTTTTTTCGACTTTAATATCTCCGGTCTTTGAAGGGTTATTGTTGAGTATTATACCTTAAAAAAAGACTGTAGACTTTCCTATTATCGGACTCTAGTAAATATATGTGTACACTAATGCATTTTTTTTGAAAAAAAATAAATTTTTATCAAAAAAGTGAGGTTAAAAAGTGGTTTTTTCCACCAGCCCCCAATGGGTTAATAACAAGAAATATATTTATAGACAGAGTTATAGTTTCAAAAGGGCTTTATAATGATACCCATTTTAAGCAGATCGGAAACAGAATAAAATATTAGTAGTTTCAAACTATGGGTAAAAGGCTTTAAAATGGTATAACTCTGGAACAGTAACCACAAATTAAAATTTTTTTTTACAAAATTGCTTGGATTTTATACGTCTTTTATAGTGTATCATTAGTTTTTTAAAGTGTCATAGGAATTTTAAAAGATATAAAGCGTTATTTACAAAATTTAGCCAAGATTTACGAAAAATTTAATACGTGGTACCTTATTGAGGAAAATCATTGTCAAAACTGGTGCTTTGTGCATTTACAATAAAGGCTGGGACGTTTAGCTTCAAAACAGTTGATTTACAAACTAAGAAAATCGTGGTTATAGACCGAGTTTTAAGTAAAATTCAAAAAACCCCCGGAATACCCAATTTTTGGGGGAAATTGGACTTGAGCGACCTCTAAACCACTTCCGAAAAATCAGAAAAATAATTTACCCTATAAGCTTTCAAATAAAGTTTGAGCTAAAAACAAAATTATTGATGGGACACCCTAATGTACATATGTAAAGGGTTTTTCAACAGAGACGCTACAAATGTAAATCGATAGGGACAGCAAACGACGCCATATTTTTTCCCGCTCTTCTGACATTTCTCTTCAGTAAGGTTTGTCATTTCATCATGGAAAGATATATGTACGAGCCAACAACGAGTCGAAATTATTAAAATTTACTACCGAAATTTGGAGTCAGTGGCCTCAACTTTAAGAGCGCTACATCCGATTTATGGTCGTCATAATCGTCCTACCAGATCAACAATTGAGCGTCTAGTGGAAGAATTTGAATCCACAGGCACAGTACAAAATGTTCCCGTGCCAGTGAGACAAATAAGTGTCCGTAGTGTCGAGAATATTGCTGCCGCTGAGGCTCCAGTTCAAGAAAGCCCAAATGTGTCTCTCACACTTCGTTCTCAAGTGTTGGGCATCTCTGTGACGTCGTTGTGGCGAATTTTGCGAAAAGATCTTGGCCTACATCCTTACAAGATCAAATTGACGCAAGAACTGAAGCCGCTTGACCACCATAAGCGTCGTATGTTCGTGAATTGGGCTGAGCATCAACTTGAAAATGATACGGATTTTCATCGGAAAATCCTCTTCAGCCATGAGGTTCATTTCTGGCTGAATGGCTTCGTCAATAAGCAAAATATGCGTTATTAGTCAGACAGCAATCCACACGTAATCCATGAGTCATCATTGCATCCCGAAAAAATTACGGTTTGGTGCGGTTTATGGGCCGGCGGCGTCGTTGGGCCGTACTTCTTCCGTGATGATCAAGATCGGCACATTACTGTGAATGCTACTCGCTACCGTTCAATGATAGCCGAATATTTTTGGCCCCAATTGGATAATATGGACTTGGAGGACATGTGGTTCCAACATTACGGCGCCACAAGCCACACAGCGAATGCCACAATCAATTTATTGGAAACCACGTTTGTTGAACGTGTTTTCTCACGAAATGGCTCCGTCGATTGGCTGCCTCGGTCGTGCGATTTGACGCCGTTAGATTATTTCCTGTGGGGCTACGTCAAGTCTACGGTCTATGCCAACAAGCCAGCGACGATTGCTGAACTTCGTACGAATATCGAACGTGAAATTGCAGCAGTATCGGCCGTTTCATGCTTGAAAACCGTCGAAAATTGGGTGCAGCGTCTGGACTTCTGCAAGCGTGCCCGTGGTGGCCATGCAAAAGAAATCGAGTTCCATACATAATCGCATCGAACGTACTTTCACAGGAATAAAGAATTTCATTGGTGTCTAAAACCGGTTTTGTTTTATTTAAAACAAAACTTTTGTAGCGCTCTTATTGAAAAACCCGATATATCGCTGGAAAAAAGTAGTGGTATAAAAGCACACAGTAACACACACTTTTCCTCCTTGTTAGTGGAGGTGTATAATGCCCATCAATGTCCTATCCAGTATATCTATTCGCTTTCTTTCATATGTCATGCCATGGATCTATTATATACATCTATGTATGTATGTATATTGTGCAAGGATATATAAAAGTGTATTGGAGTTATTTTGCGTTTTTTTGTTGTTTCTCTCTCCCTCTCTCTCTCTCGCTTTATTTCAATGTTTGTGCAATCAAAATTTATTGACCGAGAATTTTCAATCAATCGTTTTGTGGTTTTAGCAACGACTAGATATTTTACCATTTTTCCAATACCTTCGCCATCCGCATGCACATCATCATCACAATCGCCCTCACCAGAGGCGTAATCGTCATCATCAGTATCACAGATCTGTGTACATTTTAAAGCTGGTAAAACCATGAACACATTCATATACAACCAGTTTTAGATCAATTAAGGACGTTTTCATAATCATCTCGGGCATGTTTGTTAGACGTAAAGCGAGAATGCGAGGGGATTAAAGCGTTGGAACTGTTATACAAACTAACATGGTAGGGAAGGATTACTTTCAAAAATTAAATGAAATCTTGACGTTTCGCCTAAAAAAATCATATTTCTTTATCAACATATATAACAGCCTCCTCTTAGGTTTTTACACATTGCTCAACGTTTCTTGTGAATAACAGACATTCCTTGGCTTTTTCTGCATTGATCGTCAAGGGAGACCCCTAGTATTGCTTGAGCTCTAATGTGTTCTGATCAGAGTTCGTATTTACGTGCCCCCCGCTCTCATGAGTAAACCATACACATCGCCGAGGCGAATGGGAAATGATCGTTTCTCCATTACCCACAGAGATTGGGGAAAATAATGGGTAGTTACCCACAGCGACCGGAAATTACCCACAGCGATGGGAAATTACCCATCACGATTTCCCATTACCCACACGGAACGAAGAAACGGATAGTTACGCCTCACAATGAATAATTATAAAATAAATAAATGGTTTCCCATTACATCCCATGAAGGGACTGGGGAGAACTTCTCACAATCACTGAGCTGTACGCTTTCCAGTTTTCACTCACTGATTGGGACCTACAGTTTTACACCGCTTCCGAACGGTATTTTGAGAAGCTTTTTCATGGCTAGATACTCGATAGTGTCGCCGTCACTATGCGAGGTAATTTTGTGAAATTTGAAGGTGGTCAGAGCCGGGTTCGAACCCAGGATCTCATGTACAAGAGCCGCGCATACTAACCATTGCACCACCGACGAATGAAGAATTACTCACCACTATTACCCATTACCCACAGGGTATTGGGGAAAACACGACGATCATGATTACCCATTTCACATGGGGAATGGGTAGGCGGCCTTTACACATTCCTCACGGTGATGGATAATGGGTAACTCATCCGAATTTTGGATCGCAAATTTTAATAGAAAAGCCTATATCTCGAAAACGGACCGTTCAATCGAAAAATTAACTAATTTTTATGGGGTTTTAAAGACTTTTCATAAAGTAGTCCAATTCATATAGGATATTTTTTTTTTTTAAATCACCAAACTACGAATATCTCTAAAATATTAAAATGGCTATAACTCGGACAGAGTACGTCCAATCGCAAAAATTATATTTTTGGAACGAAGTTCGTTATCGCACGTTGCGTGTTGGGGGCTAAATGAAATAAAATTATATAAGTTTTTTTTAACACTTTTTTTTATCCCAGTATTATCAACTATCTTGGGTACTTTTGCTTTGGTTTGTGTCTAGACTAACATATGTTGGGAAAGTTCTTGTTTAATGGGAAGTTTTCTAGGTGGAGCCTGTAACCAATATTTAGTATATATCGTAGTTTTGAATAAAAAGTAAATTTAGAAAAGCCAAAGTGAAAGAAGTTTAAAAAACAACATTTTCTTAAATAAGTGCCTTTTGTGAAAAAAAGTAAATTTTTTCAAAAAAAACCTTATTCATATTGTTAAACAAAATACCTTTTCTTAAAAGAAACCTTATGTAAAAGAAGCACATTTGCTTAAAAAGAGTAAATTTTCATACAAAAACTGCCTTTTCTTTAAAAAAAGTACTTTTTTTTAAATAAGTACTTTTTCTTAAAAAAAAAGTATTTTTTTTTAAAAAAAAGTACCTTTTCCTAAAACAGTACAGTTTCTTCCAACAAATTGCATTTTCTTAAAAAAATACCTTTTCCGTACAGAGTATCTTTTTCTGAAACAAAATAGTTTTTCTTGAGATGAGGACTTACTCTTAAAAATGTAGCTATCCTTGAAAAAATTACTAATTTAAAAAAAATTCCAATTTTTTTTAGAAAAAACACATTTCCTTCAAAAAAATACCTTCTCTTAAAAATATACCTTTTCGTACAAAAACTGATTTTTTAAAAGTAACTTTATTAAAAATAAAATAATACCTTTTCCTTTCCTTTCTTGAAATAAGAAGCCTCTCTGAAATTATGTAAACTTTCTAAAAAAATAACCTTTAAAAAGTACCTGCTCTTAAAAAAATACTTCCTTGTAAAAAAAATTCATACTCTTACCGCTTTTTCTTACACAAAATACTTCTTCCTAAAAATAGTACCTTTTTCATAAAAAAAACATTAGATTTTAATAAAATAAGTATCTCTCTTTAAAAAATTACCTTTTCGGGAAAATATGATACATACTCTTACAAAAAGGTCCTAAAAATATTCTCTAAAAAAATACATTCTATAAAAAAAAATTTCTAAAAAAAGTTTTCATTTTACACAAAGCATATCTTCAAGATCCATTTAAATTAACGTATTTTTCAAAAAGCGCCTAGGCGTGTTGGAACTACTTAGTACATAATACATAGCGAAAGGAACTTCGTTCCCTGCGGGTGTCCCCTGACACCTCATGTAATTTTTTTTGTAATTAAATTTGAGAATACCGGAAATTGATGCCCCTATTACGGTTCTCAACATTTGTGAAGTTTGGTCGTAATCGATCAATTGGCATTGCTGTTCTCAACTCAACGGCCGAACTGAACAACAACTGATTTTATGGTTGTGTTCACTTGCTTTTGTCGTATTGCCTTTGACAACTCTGTGCCAGTTTGGTCGACAAATGCGTTAAATTTACACCACTGCTTGAGAGCAGTTGAGTTTATAGTTCTGTGTGTGTTTTTAAGTTGATAAGAATGGAGATTATAATTATAATTTTCATTAAACATTTGAATATTTTAATTTAACAATAATATTTTATATATTTAGATGTATCAAAATCACAAAGAATGATCAGTTTGAGAAACTTGTCCAGCTAATGGAAAGTAATCCAACCATTGCCCTAGGAAAACCACAATTTAGCACCATGCAGAACCAAGTGCGAGAACTATGGGAACGATTTGTTGAGGAGGTAGTACATAGTTTAGGACCACCGTCCAGAACATGAATGAATGGCAACGTGTATATGCAAATACATACCTTGCACTGGCAGCTCAAGAAGGTTGGATGCATCACGAATATTTCTTCTTAAATGCAACACATCTATATTCGCGTTTTCGAATCCAACTTCATATAACAAATCTATGCTACTTATATCCATTTCGATTTTGCAAGCACAACACAATTGTTAACTTCTTTTATTTTCACATAAATCAGCTGCTTTTACTTGTCAAAATTGATATTTCGAGCTGGTAACACCATAACAATTGCAACCAAAAACAATCACAAATTGGTTGCAACCACAGTACAAAAGATAAGTTTGGTCGTGTTGAAGTTGGGTCGTCTCTAAGTCGACCAAACTAAGTTGAGTGGTGAACGGTAATAGGAGCATGAATTGTGACGAAAACATTCACAAATTCACACAAAATTAATTTTAAATTGATATTATTTATTGCTTATTAGGTTGTGACGCCTACTAAATTAAGTTGTGACAACTAGAGTTGGGTAGTTCGTGAACTATCTAGTTCACTTAGGGTGACCAGACAACACCCTCACGAATAAAATTCACATATTCGATACGGGGAGTATGTACGTGATTGTTATGTCCGGGCACCTTAAATGAACGAGTTCGAGAACTAGTGAACGAGTTCGACACAAGTTTAGTGACAACCACTACTTGGGTTGCTACGACGTCTACTTCGGTTGTGATAACCGCTAGTTTGGTTGTGACAACCTATAATGCAAGCTTGGTATTTTTTCAAAGACCTTTGACTAAGACCCGATCAATCATTCAGGTGACATTTTGGGCCACTATGAAAAAAGTCGACTCGGAATGTCTTCTTCCGATACAGAAACATTTATCGCACCCCACGTATTGTACGTATACTCATTCACATCCAGGTACTACATCGTTTAGCAATAATGAAAAAGGATAATAAATTCTAAAATACTTAACATCGATTTAGTAGATACATGAGTTCGTGTATGTATTATCTCTCTTGTGCATATATATGTGTAAATTTTTCACCTCTATGAGAGGAGTGTGTGTAAGTGAACATCTCCTATACGTATTCATATGAATGTACATGTATGTGTATTTTGAAAATTGATTGCATAAATTTGAAATAGATAATAAACGCTATTGATATTTTATATTAACAAAATACATCGTCGTCGGTACCACTCAATTCATGTTAAGTGCAAAAAAGAGCCACATAAATGTTTATACCTAATGGAAATTGAGGTTTTCTGAGAGATGAGTCAAAACCTACGTAATTGAATGCTGCTGAGTGGATCATAAAACGTTTTAAATGTGTATCCTTGTAAACATTAGAGATAACTAATGCATAATCAACTTGATATGAAACGCATCAACAAATGGATCCCTAAATATGATTTAAGTGAGGAAAAATCATTGCATTGAACTGGAATTCTGAGTGAAAATTATAATATTGCTATTTCGTTTAGGAAATTCTTTATAAAGTTTAACTTCACAAACAGAAAATGCAAGCAAATATGATGATTTAGCCGGGTGGAATTAGTTTAGTCCACGTGCATTTTTTTTTTGGCGAAACATGTATTTTGTGCTAATCACATTTACACCTTCAAATTAAAGTTCATTGAAAAAAACAGACAAAAATGGAAAACAACAATTTTCAGTCACACGGTGATAAAAGGGGTCCCTGTTGTAGCATTATACAGGAACCAAGTATATGTAAGGAACATCCATGTACTTACGAGCAAGAACTGTTTTCTTTTTGATGTGTTAACATCTATAGGCACGGATTAAGCACTCTACTAAAGTGAACACTTGCAAACAACACACACCGTTAGCATCGCATACGTGATTGTTGTACAACAATAGACTGCCTGAAAATAAGTGTGATGGAATTGATGTAGCTGCGGCGAACAAACAAGCAGGTCGTCGTCGTTAAAGAGTATTGAATAGTATAGAGAACACATGGAACGAATTGTATGACTCAAAAGCACTGGTGACATCTGGCGAATTATTCAAAAATTATTACTCTCTTTTTGTCATAACTTGGTTCATTCATAATTTTGATGTGAAACATTGATGCCTTTTGAAACATTTCTGCTTTTTGTATTGTTTTATGTAATAACATTGTCGAAATGGTGCATTTATATTGAAATGTTCTATAAAGAGAATAAGACTCGTTTTTGCTCGTTTACTCAGACTCTCTACATGAGAGCGGAAAAAGAGTGCAATAAGTTCTCTATACTATTCAATACTTTTTGTCGTCGCACTGTTTATGACAAAACAAAACAATTATTTCAGTGAGCTAAATATTGCTTTATTTATTTCAACAGTATTACTTCTAATGTTAAAGTAGGTGTAAGAAAAACGAAAGTTCAATAGCAAAAGAGCATTCAGCACAAAAACCATCCTTTCCAATGTAACATTTACTAATGTGTTCATAGAAATCGAACAGGTACCGTGTAACCAGAAGGTGTTAAAACATCGCCTGTGAGTTCGGACACTCATTGCTTTTTAGATACTTTGTCGTCTGTCGCGTTATTGTTTTGAACAGTTTTTACCTAACAAATCCATAATTGGGCACAAAAATATATGTCATAAAATATTAATCATAGCGCCTCCGAAATATAGTATTGAATAGCAAACACTATGTGTTTGGATACGAATATATTACATTTGCGACAAGCTACAAACACGTTGTATTTGCATAAATACAAAAAAAAGATACATTTTTGTGTGCTCGACTCTTGTCCATGAGATCCTCGGTTCGATCCCTGCTCCGACCACCTTAAAATTTCTTTCGACGACGGTCACCTCGCTTAAAGACGGCGACACTATCGAGTACTTAGCCATGAAAAAGCCTCCCAAAATTTCGTTTGGAACCGGTGTAAAACTGTAGGTCCCAATCAGTGAGTATAAAACTATAAATCGCACAGCTCACTGGTTGTGAGAAGCTCTCCCCAATTCCTTCATGGGATGTAATGGGAAACCATTTATTTATTATTTTTATTTATTATTTATTTCCCGCGATAGTATAAAGTTTTGCTGGCTAAGTAGCGAATGAAAACTTTTTGGGGCGAAGTTAATATGTTTGCGCCAAACGACATGTACGTATTATTTCGTTTCGTGTATGTTTACCTAAGCAATTTTTTTAAAATTCAATTGGCCACCATAGTTTTTTTTACATTTTCGTCAAAATAACTAATGTCAGTTCAAAAATTTCATGTCATGTTTAGCGTTAAATCAAACTAAACTTATATTGCGACAAATGTTTTGTATTTCCCGTGAAGTATAAACTTTTGCGAACTAAGCAGCAAATGAAAACTTTTTGTGGGGAAGTAATTATGTTTGCGCCAAACGATATGTAAACGATTTTTCATTGCGTGTATGTTTACCTACGCAAATTTTTTAAATTTTAATTGGCCAACAGTGTTTTTTACATTTTCGTCAAAATAAGTAACGTCAGTGCAATAATGTCATGTTTCCACTATCTCCCACTGTCAGCCGCAAGTGTTTCCTATGCATGCATTTATTGTCTTTAAAGTCACTAGGTAATGTATATTAACTCCTATATTATTTACATTCAATCGTCCTCCTGCTCCCCTCGCCCTACGTGTTATAACATTCTCATTTTAAATAGAGTTGGGCTACAGTGGAGGTTTAAACGGGACATATTCGCTATTTTAAGGACCTGATTGGGAAGTTCATCCTCAAGTCATTTAAATATGCACATTTACGAGAGGGGGGCTACAATAAAAATGAATGGTTGACGCGTGTGCATCCACTTGAAGTACTTCGTATGGTATGTAATAGTGCTGTCGCATAAGACTTTAAAATACCTTCCTTCATTCCTGGTAATTTCAATGTTTTATCGATATCACGAACTGGCTGGCTGGATTGGGGGTTGTGGGTAATAAAATTGGGGGGAGTTTGAGTTTGCTTTAATATGGTGTGTATGAGGGATAAATACGTATATGGTATACAAAGACCTTGATCCAGTTTTCTATACGGTTATCATGGTTGAATTCTTATGTTGTGTTGAGGTACCAGTAAGAACATTTTTATTATTATTTATAATTGAAAACTGTCGTAAACGTTTAACGTCCTTATGGGAGCTCATACACATATGTATGTACGTTCATCAGTTCACTCTCTCCCTCTTCTCCTTCCCCTTGCACCGTATTCCTCTTTCTCATTTCACGCTTATTTACATTTTCCTTGACTTCTTCGTCTCTCATCGCATTGCCTTGTATCGTCTCCTTAATCGCACCATGGACTGACTTACTTATTGAGAAGCAAACACCATAAGTGTTTGATACACCATTTACTTTATGAATCCGCTGTACTATTACAGAAGCTTCATGCATTATCATCATATGCGTCAGTGTCGCTTGCAGCATAATCCATAGCTGCGACACGTGACTGTCTCAGTGTGTGTCACTTAAAACCGGCAACGACAGCTGCCGCCTCTAGTGGAGTCAAACGTGTGTCATCTTAAGTGTTGCCGTGTTTATGCATCGCTTTAGTGGGTCTCCACCATGTTTTGCTTGAAGCGGGGGTAAGGGAGTTTTGTCAAGCTCTCGTTTTCTTAATAGGACAAAGTTAATTGCCTAATTTTTAAAGTACGAATGCTTGAAATGATGCTTGAAACACAAAGTATCTTAGAGGAGAAGGCCGGTGTTAACACAATAAATTACCAGTTGAAATTGTCACTTTATGTTTAATTTAAGGGCTGAGCTGTGGAGATGTGTCACGTAAGTTGAAGATAATTGTGCCTTTTTTTGACAAAAATTAGAATTATATTTATTTTCAATCCTGTTCCGTATGGGTAAATATAAGGGTAAAATATTTGATTCTAAAAATAGAAAAATAATTTTCAAACCTAATACACCCTCTCCGTGGATATTTTAAAATGACCAAGCGAGTGATGCAATAATAATCAAACATTAAAAATTAGTTTTATACTAAAAAATAGTTACTAAAGCCGTTACAGTAACGCAAAATTTAATTTTTCCAAATAATAGTGTAATATGATTTATTTGCAGGCTTCGTATTTCGTGGGTGATTTTGTACCATGGGTAACCCATTATCATTTTCTTAGGCAGTGGGTAGCGAGCATTTAACCATTAACCACAGCGATGGGTAATTACGCATCACGATTACCCATTACACATTACCAACGGTGACTGGTAACGGGTTATTCAGGGTAATCGATACCCAATTTTGATCGAAAATATGAAATCATTAGAAAAATTTCTCCATCTCGAAACGGAGCGTCCAATCGTAAAAATAACTGCTCTCATAAAGTGGCCAAATTGCAAATTGCAATTGTGCAAGTGAATTTTTTTCCAAAAAATCGCCAAACTAAGAAAATGGCCAAACTAAGACAAGCGCCAAACTAAGAAAATCGCTAAAATAAACAAATGGATATCACTCGGATCACTCGCATACACTGCACGTATGGCAATGCTGCAGTCAATTGCAACGCGAGCTGCGACTGAGCGGTATAGGGATAAAAGAAAGAAGGTAAAACCTCTCTAAGAAACGGCGTTGTAGAAAGCGTGAGTGTGAAAATTGAGACCTACAGAAGGAAAAACGAACCCCAAAAATTCTACCAAAAAGCAAAAACGGGACTAATGGACATTGTTCAGGGCCTACCTTCTGTAAAGACAACAACGGAAATCTCATCGCAGATCTGCAGAGCATTTTGGGAATATGGAGAGATCGTTTCTCCGCGCTACTTGTATCTGAGATATGAGACAATCGATCACAATTCGGTTGCCCCCCTCCTAACCAAGACGTGGTCAGAACAGACCGTCTTAAGAACATCAAAGCCGCAGGAGCCGATGAATTACCAGCGGAGCTGTTTAAGGCTGGCGGCGATCACCTGATAAGGTGCATGCATCAGCTATGTACTATGTCCCATAATAAAAAAGGTGACTGGGGTCTCAGTGCCACCTACCTTGGAATAAGCCTTTTAGCCATTACATATAAGGTTGTATCAAGTATACTATTGGATAGACTAAATCCAATTATCGCTGACCTTATTGGACCATACCAGTGTGGATTTAGGTCTGGATAATCGACAACGGACCAGAGTTTCATGTTACGCAAAAATACCCACGAAAAACAAATCGACACCTATCACCTATTTGTCGTTTACGATAGCCCGATAAGGGTGAATCTCTACGAAGCAATGTTTGAGCATGGTACTCCTGCAAAACCCATACGCCTTTGCAGGATGACCTTGACCAACACCAAATCCTCAGTGAAAGTTGATAAGGCTCTTACCGAAACTTTCGAAACTAAGTGAAGCTTCAGGCAAGGGACACCCTATAGATTATTATAAGAAAAGCTGCAGTCAACATGAATAAAACCATCAGCAGCAAAAGTCATATGCTGCTCGCGTATGCTGATGATGTAGGTATCATTGGACGCATAATGAGAGAAGTTTCTGCGCTGTTTTCGAGACTTGAGAAGGATTCAGCAAGAGTGGGCCTGACAGTAAATGAGGACAAGACAAAATTAATGGTATCAACAAGCAGGGCCTCCACGCGATTGGACCAAAGCGAGAACGTTGATAACCCTTATAGTTTCGAGGTGGTGGACGAATTTATATACCTCGGATCTGCCGTAAACAAAAACAACAACGTCAGCCTTGAGATCAAGGGGAGAATATATGTTATTTTGGCCTAAGCAAGCACTTCAGAGATAAAGCCCTCTCTCGAGTTACAAACGTCTAGCTATACTAGACTCTCATACAATCTGTCTTGCCTAATGGCGCAGAATCCTGGGTCTTATCGCAAGCAGACGAAGCATCTGTAGGAGTCTTCGAGAGAAAAATACTCCGAAAAATGTATGGCTCTATAGTCTAAAACAACGGCGACTATCGGCGACGGATGAACCAAGAGCAGTATGACCTATATCCCGACATTGACATAGTTAAGCGGATCAAAATAACGTGATTGCTCTGGCTAGGCCATGTCAGTAGAGTGGATGATGACGAACCAGCTGGAAGGGTTTTAGAAACCGAACTCGAAGGAAGACGACAAATAGGAAGACCAAGACTCCGCTAGACGGATCAGTTTGACGAATCTCTGCTTACACTTGGTATTACCATCTGGGGAGATAAAGTAAAATATCGAACTGTTAACCGGACGAAAATAACGCGATTACGCTGCCTAGTCCATGGCAGTAGAATTGATGAAGTCGAACCAGCACGAAGGGTTTTCGAAACCGAACTCGAAGAATGACGAAAAATAGGGAAGACTAAGACTCCGCTGGAGGTATCAAATTGACGAATCGCTGTGTACACTTGGTATTGATAAGGCAAAATATCGAACTGGCTGGCGAAATATGATATCTTCGTTTTGTAGGGTCCCTGACCCCCGGGGGTGTTCGAGACCGGATAATTAAGTAAGTAAGTAATGTATTGCTATTATCTCCGCAAAACTGTCCCTCGTAAACACTAGGGTTTTTCACGAAGTGGTCAAATTTGTATGAACAATTTTTTTTTTCAAAAAATTCCCAAAAAAATTGCTATAACTCAGAAACGGTGCGTCCAATTGAAAAAATAATATTTTTTAGAGATATAGGTAGATATGGGCAAGTGATTAGGTTTTGCCTCACGCTAACCAACGTAAGACGGTCGCTCACGCACGAAGTTTTATCGTCGCTTACATTAACGCAAGCTCGCGTGAGCTAATTTTGATGCTACTCGCATTTACATGTCCATCTCCACTTTGAGGCAAAAAAGATTAAATTCCGCGGAAGTTAACCTGCGGTGTTCCCAATCGCAAAAAAAATCGATGTTACATGATTTCAATAAATGAAATAAGAAAATGGCCAACGTCAACCGATTGGAGGCTTGTTCGTCTATTTTTCTTGTGTATTTTCATTCTCAATGTCAGCTATTTAACCTGAGATGCATCAGGGTTCCCATATCCAGTCCGGATGCTTATTCGTTTCGCTTTCTCACTGTAGTTAGCTAACGTAGGGTTCCGTCAAAGTCATAACCCGGGGGATATTTAGTCTAATACCGGAAGTAGTGAGCTGTTAGTCATTTTCGAGCCAGTTCCACGTGAATCCTAGGTCCGGCTGCATATGGCGTAGTCCAAGTCCGGATTCATAAGGCTTCTAAAAATCTGGGTATCTAAAATATCCGACAGAAAAACTGTTATTTACTTGCCATTCTAATTTGAAAGTGAAACGAAAAACCCCTACACGCTGAAAAATATCGGCCCCAGCTACATATTGCAGGAACCATGTACATGTTTGCAAGCATTGTTTTCGTGAATAGAAGATCTGCTGCTTTCTTTTCCATCTTTGGGTCACAAATACATAGATTATAACCTATTAATCAGTATGTCACAAACATGTTATATTGAATAGCAAAAACACAATGTGTTTCGACACAAGTATAATATATTTGCAACAAGCTACAAACACGTTATATTTGCATCCAAACCAACAAAAAAATAAAATTTTACCGTGTATTATCGCATTTATAGAAACTTGTAATTCCTTTTAGGTTAACAGATTATGTTTCTTCCGGTTAGGGATAAAAATGTAAAACCTGCGGTTGGGGTTTGCGAAGCATCATCTGCAGCAGTGTCAAGCCCGTCTCTATTGTTTTCTGTTTTAGGACTTTCTCTACAAATTTTGTTCTACGAAACACTTAGTCGTATATACCCCCCTTTTGTCAGATACAAATTATACGTCCTCCTCATGCCGCAAATTTTAATAATACCTTATTGCAAATTATTATACATTTAACGTAGAATTAAACATTTAATATATAGACGAAAGGTAATAAATGAAATTATTAATGAACGCTGGCTGGCAGGCGAACCATCGTACAGAAAATGTTGTAATTAACCAAAGAAAAATAATAAATGATGGAAAATCCCAGAGAAGGAAATTTATTGAAAACTTCCCAAAACGCAAATGGAATACATAAAATGTCTGCAGCATTTACCATACAGCAATCTCGTATATTACGCGTATATTTATTCTGCAGCAATTACCAATGATTTATGGGGCAATTATGTTTATGAAGTAATAAACACATTCAAGATATCAACCACATCCCCAGCCACCAGAAACAAAAACGACGCATTCGCTAGGGACATATGGCCGTGGCGTAGTGTCAGTTGCAAGCGACCAAAAAGAAGTTTCTTGTGTGTCACAAGCAGCATGCACACTGCAAAAATCTTCAAATGTCTAAATCCATGAATGTCTGGGGTGAATGAAATGTCCAGCGCATAGATGGATGTACATCACTAATTGTTCAAGTAATGCATTTATGATCTTTGCATTGTTTAGGACACCATAAGCTCAAGATCTGGGGGATTTACAAAATGGTTCGAAAACTGTTAAAGTTGTCGTGAAGATATCTCGATAATGATGATTCGCTGTTGTAAGGTTGGTTGGTGGTGGTGATGAGGAAAAATGCCAGCAAAGCTGATTAGTGCATTAACGGAAAGGAAAAGTATCTAGAGAGTACATCTGTCGCCCTATGATAGTTAGCCACAATGGGCGAAAGTGGTATAATTATCACAAACAATAAGACAGAGGAGAAATGTATGCATTCTGTGCCGTTCAGCGAACAACTTTTGTTCTGTTACAATATTCGAGTAATAGGCGGAAAACTCTTCGACAAGGATTGCAACTTTTAGAAATAAAATATATTATAAAATTGTGCGGATATTAAAATTACACCTGACTAAGAGCGAACAACTCAAAGACTAAAATATAAAGAGTATGCATGTGTGCTTCAGTTCCACCAAAGTCTCGTCGAAAGACAGTATTGATACAGTTTTTTTATGCCAGGTTGTCCTGCCACAATTTGGACATAATACAAAAAATTACATAAAGTGTCAGGGGACACCCGCCTTTAAAAATAACGGAATCTCCAACATATTTTCCCAAACATATTCTGCAGGAACCATTTATATATTTGGAACACACTTCCAAAGTTCATATGCTTGGAAGTCCCAAGTTACTTGTATTTAAATGCAAACAGTATCATGTTTGCTGACGAACATGTATGCTTTTAAGTGGAAATATGTACGTTCTTCATCCCAAACATCCATATACTTACGTGGAAGCATTCGCGTGTTTCCCCCAAACCTACATATACTTACGTGGAAACATATGCGAATTTCCTCCCAAATATAATAATATTTAAAAACGAATTATTCTTCGATTTCAATATATATGTATTATTTATTATAAATAATTTTATTAATATAAGTCCATATATTATTACAAAAAAATCAATGAGTGTTCGAACTCAGGAGTGATGTGTTAACATCTTTTAGTTACACGGTACCTGTTCGATTTCTATGAACACATTAGTAAATGTTATATTGGAAAATAAAAAAAACAGCGTTCAATCATAAGATGACGTTAAATTTAAATAATATTAATACTTACAATTATTTAAATCAAATGTGTCATTATTGTCTTGCTTAATACTTTTTGTTTTATTTCTACAAAAAACAAAGGCAATGCAAAGCAACCGACACATGTTCATACATAGATTGTTATGTTCTTACATACGCTACACAAGTTCACACAATTTTCGTTGCTCTCTTGCTATCTCATTTTTATATACATATAACCACGTCATTATTCTCTTTGCTCTGAGAGTGCTCCGCACCCACGCAAGACAACTATTCGCTGCGGCTACATTAGTGGGTGTTTTTTTTCGCAGTCTGACAATCTGTGTACCGCAGTCGGACAAATCTGTGTTCTGTATAGGGGTGGGTCACCCTTATCAATTAGGGGTATGAAGAATAGATGTAGGCTGATTCCCGATATGCACACAAAATTTCATATAAATCGGTCCAGCTGTTTCGGAGGAGTTTAACGCCAAACAATCTGTGATCGCAGTCGGACAAACTGTATTTGGATGTGTTCATTTTGTGAGTTTAGTCCTAACAGCGACTGTAGATGTTAAAACATCAAAAATTAATCTATTTAAAACGGCCATTTTTACAATTATTTGGATTGAATGCAATATTTTTTTCCAGGAAATGTGAATCTGCTGCTTCTGCTTCTCCTTTCTTTGTTGTCTCTCACGTTTTTCTTTTCAGAAGGTTTCAGCTACGCGTTGGTTATCACGATACGTTGGAACACAAACAAGATATTTATGTACAAATCAAGTTCCTGCAAGCCAAGCGTGGATTAATTTCTTGTGTTTTTTTAATTACACTTACTTCACAAATGGTCCGCCATTCCGATTTTCTCAGTAAAGGCTCGGACAGACAAAGGACAAAGGGCCCTTTCTAGATTCTTTCCTCAAAATCGTTTCTCACTTTGCTAGCGCTCATACATATATACGAAACAAATACACAAAAACCACAGTAACATCACAAACCATTTAACCGTCCGAGCCTTCGTTTATTTTTTTTCACTGATCAAGCGCTTTGGATATCTTCTGTCCGATGAACCATTGATGATTGAATTCATGAAACTAAAACGCAATACATCAGCCAAAATAAGAAACACTTCATCTGCAATATCTATAACTCTATATACATATGCGTTGTCCCTCTTTTATTCTCTTGCTCTGGAGAGAGCATAGACAGTGCAACAAACACAGCTATATTTGTCCAACAAACGTAAATATATGTGGGTCACAAACACATATATTATAACATATTAATCATTGTGTCTCAAACATGGAATATTGAGTAGCAAACACAATGTGTTTGGACACAAGTATATTACATTTGCGACAAGCTCCAAACACACTTTATATTTGCATTCAAACAACAAAAAAAGGCAGATTTTTCAGCTTGCGGTTGGAACGAAGTTCCTTTCGTTATATAATATGTACTAGTTAGTTCCAACACGCCTAAGGCGCCCGTCGAAAAACATGATAATTTAAATGGATCTTTAAGTAAAGATACTTTTTATAAAATGATAAACTTTTTTTAAGAAATTGTTTTTATAGAATGTATTTTTTTTTGAAAAAAGTATATTTTTAGTTCCTTTTTGTAATAATACGTATCAAAATTGCATATTTTAATGAGAGGTCCGTACCTCTTTTAGTAAAAGCTAAAGTTTTTTTTTCAAAAAAGGTACTACTTCAAAAAAGAAGTACTTTGATGAAGAAAAAGCCATAAGAATTTGTTCTATAAAGAAGTACTTTTTAAGAACAGGTACTTATTAACAAAAAGTGGTACTCTTTTTAAGAAAAGGTTATTTTTTTAAGAAAGGTCCTTTTTGCAAGAATATGCATTATATTTTCCCAAAAAGGTAATTTTATCAAGTACTTGTTTGTTTTATTAAAAGCTAGTGTTTTTTTAAGAAAGGTACTATTTTTAAGAAGAAGTACTTTCTGTAAAAAATAGCCATAATAGTATAAATTTTTTTTTACCAAGAAGTAGTTTTTTTAGGAACAGGTACTTTTTAAAAGAGTACATTTTCTTACAACAAAAATGCATTTTCCTAAAAATCTACATTTTCTTTAGTGTTCCGTTTTTGTGAAACAAAATAACTTTCTTAACAAAATAACTACTCTTAAAAATGTACTTATCTGGAAAAAAGACCAATTCAAAAAAAATCCCTTTTCTTAAAAAAAACGTTTTCTTCGAAAAATACATTCTCTTAAAAAAATACCTTTCTTACAAATATTCCTGTTCTTAAATATAAAATAATACGTTTTCTTTCTTGAGATTTGTAGCCTTTCTGAAAATAAGTAAATTTTCATAAAAATATAACCTTTTCGTAAAAAGATGTACCAGTTCGTTAACCTATAAACAACGCAAGTGACTCGTGAGTGAGCTCATACACTTTTATCATAAACCATGTTTAACTTATAAACAAGAGTGAATTAGTTCCAAAATACTGGTTCAAACTAAGACTATCATGTAAAACACCTACCCACTCCAAACTGGAAACGAACCCAACAACTGGCATACATATCAAAAAGGCGCTGGACTTCTGAACTAGATCTTGACTTTAATTAAAAGCGCAACATATTGCATCGATTGAAAAAATATTTCTCGAGTGCCTACTCCATACAACTAATGAAATTGAATCATATATAATTTCCAACTACTGTGTCTGTCTTATTATATCCTGTCACAAATATACTTTCCATTACTTACGTTCCTTCAGCAGGGAGTGGGTAGCAAGTAAATGCATCACGCATGACAAAATGCATGAGTTGTGAAGAATGTGTAAATCCTAAGTAGAATATTTACACCCTGGTCAGCAGCTTAGCAAATGCATTGGAATATGATATATCCCCCCAACCAACTTCCCCACTTCCAAAGACAATGAGACATAAGTAATAATTGCAATTAAAGTCCACCCTTACACTCTCACCCTCATGTCCTTTTCCTGTAGAGGACGAACAGGGTAAGAAAAAAAAACTTGTTAATCTTTTGCAGTCAAATTCTTGTTGGTAGCTCTCATAATTTATAAGGTTATTAAAGATGAACTTAAGGACACATACAGTAAGCAGAATAATAGGAAGACACATGATATCCCC
The DNA here is from genome assembly GCA_963931995.1 of Phaonia tiefii. Classification (NCBI taxonomy): domain Eukaryota; kingdom Metazoa; phylum Arthropoda; class Insecta; order Diptera; family Muscidae; genus Phaonia; species Phaonia tiefii. Next base: position 279,822,951 of record OZ008369.1, read on the forward strand.
CGCACAAGGAATCGTGAGTTCCTTGTACCAACTTGCAGTAATAAACATCCCTGAATGCCGTCGATTTTCCATTTACACGTAAGCCAGCTCGTACAGCTGGGGATCATTGTTCCTTAGCAATGATGCCTTTTTTGTGGGTGCCTTTGGTCTTGAGCTATTCCAAGCTATTGATTTTAATAATTTACATCCCACTAGAAGACAAACAGCAACAACATAACGGGGAAATTGATATAATGGGATCTCCGGAGCCGCAGCTTATGTAAAGATGACGCGTGTCGGCATTTAAAAAATTCCCTGATGCTGTTGCGGCCATTTCCGGCTTTCAAAGGTTAGACAACTGTGCCCGGGTTCAGTCAGTTTTAAGTAACAAAAAATGCTCTTATTTTCATTTCATTGTTTGGGAGGGGAGAAGGAGATCTATCCGTAAGTATTTCAATATTTTTTCCCGTTGTTTTCCTTTAATTTAATATTTAATATAAATAGATGTGTTTTGTTCGTTTTTGATGATAAATTTGTATTAAATGTATCTTTGTTCTTTGGAAAATGTTGGTAAATGCATTTGGTTTTCAGGATATTTATTGTTTGTCTCTTCAAGTATAAATAATTTAAAAAGAGATTGTAATGAATTCTTTTTCTGTTGTCTAGTTGAAAAACAGAAGAGCTTTTGTTTTGTGTCTTAAAAAGCTAAATAGTTGTAGGTCCTGAAGTAGCAGGTGGCTGTTGTGTCCTGGTCGCAGTGTAGTACAAGAAAACAATTTTCATATCAAATTGCAAAACAAATTAATAATTTAAATTCTCTTGAAAGGCAAATGTCAGCAACAATATAATCTTATTTGAAATTCAAATGAATTAAAACGAATTATTAGAAATTCAAAAGAAAAACAAGTAATAGAATAGTACAGATACGATATCTTGGTGGAGTCAATCCAACAATACATTCCCTTATCCCAGGACAACAATTTAATAACTGTTATTCTGAATACAATGGCAAGTAAAGCAGGCGTTGTTACTGAGATCCCCAGCATTATATGAAATTTTTACAAACTTGTCTCTTTTGAACTTTAAATTCACTTTAGGCTGATTACTGTTCAATACTACTTTTTTCGATTGAAAAACCTTTTCAAAACCCTTTTAACTCGGAAATCAAATGTTAAGTTCAATAATGAAAATTTGACTTTCAAATACAGGATCCAGAGAAGCGCCTAATAATCCTTATATAAGTACCAATGTTTTTGGAACGAAGTTCCTCATTGCACGTTACGGGATGGGGGCTAAATGACGGAAAATTAAACAAATTTGTTTTAAAGCTATTATGCTAAGGGCGGATCAATAAGTCTGTGACTTTTTAAATGAAACACAGTTTTTTTTGCAAAATAAAAATATTTATTTTTCAATATAATCTTCTTTTAGCTCAATACACTTTTTCCAACGTTTCTCCAATTTTTGTATTTCTTCCAAAAAATAGGATTTTTCGAGGTCCATAAAATACGCATTAGGATTTTTCGAGGTCCATAAAATATGCATTTGTTTGTTTGATCAATAATATCATCGTTGCAGCTAAATCTCTTTCCACCGAGCCATTTCTTTAGGTTTGGGAATAGTAAATAGTCACTATTTCAATTCGTAGCCCAATTCATCAAATTTTACCCTTGAGACTACACACCTATGCACCCCTGCGTTTATGGTCAATTGAGAGCAAACGCGACACCCATCTTGCAGACAGCTTTCTTAAATCCAACTGATTATTTAAAATCCAAACCACACTGCCATATGAAATGCCTATGGCATCAACAATCTCACGCACTTTTACTCTTCGATCGGCCCGGCATTTTCGCGTGTGTTGACCTCAACGTTCAGCGTCATTTGTACTTGTGCGAGCGACCACAACGAAAGTCAGTAAACCACTTTTTTACCATTGAAATCGATGGTTCAGAGTCCCCATAGTATTTATCAAGCTTTTCCTTGGTTTGATTGACGAGTTTTTTTTCGCAAAAAGTAATGTTTGATAAGCACTTGAAATTCACTTTTTTTGTTTAAAAAAAAAATGCACGAGGTTGTATTTTCTGAACAGCTGTTAAACGCAAAGTAAATGACAGAACTTGCTCAAAATGTGGCAGTAGTGTCTTAGCAGGTGGTACTTGATGGGAGCAGTGTTGCGTTTCATATAACTACGAGGGAAGTTCCAAATGTTACGGACTTATTGATCCGCATCTACAACCCAGTATTATCAACTATGTTGTTTACTTTTGCTTTAATTTGTGTCTCCACTAGGTATATATTGTAGTTTTGAACCTAATAAAAGTACATTTATAAAACCCAAACTGAAAGAAATTAAAAAAAAAAAATTTCTTAAATAAGTTCCTTTTCTTAAAAAAAGTAAATTTTCTCAAAAAAAAATAAATATTTATTCATATTCTTAAACAAAGTACCTTTTCTTAAAAAAAATACCTTATCTTAAAGAAGTACCTTTGCTTAAAAAAAGTAAATTTTCTTACAAAACTTAACTTTTCTTAAAAAAGTTAGTTTTTTTAAAATAAGTACCTTTTCTTAAAATAATTAAATTTTTTGCAACAAATTGCCCTTTCTTAAAAAACTGCTTTTTCTTTAAAGAGTACCTTTTTGTGAAACAAAATAACTTTTCTTGAGATAAGTATGTACCTACTTTTAAAAATTTACCTGTTCTTGAAAAAAGGACCAATTCTAAAAAAAAATCCCATGTCTTAATGTCTTAAAAAAACTGTTCTTCAAAAAACACGTTCTCTTAAAAAAAACGTCCCTCACAAAAATTCCTTTTCTTAAAAGTACCTTTTCTTAAAAGTACCTTTTCTTAAAAGTACCTTTTCTTAAAAGTACCTTTTCTTAAAAGTACCTTTTCTTAAAAGTACCTTTTCTTAAAAGTACCTTTTCTTAAAAGTACCTTTTCTTAAAAGTACCTTTTCTTAAAAGTACCTTCTCTTAAAAGTACCCTTTCTTAAAAGTACGTTTTCTTAAAAGTACCTTTTCTTAAAAGTACCTTTTATTAAAAGTACCTTTTATTAAAAGTACCTTCTCTTAAAAGGACCTTTTCTTAAAAGTACCTTTTCTTAAAAGTACCTTTTCGTAAAAGTACCGTTTCTTAAAAGTACCTTTTCTTGAAAGTACCTTTGCATAAAAGTACCTTTTCTTAAAAGTACCTCTTCTTAAAATTACCTTTTCTTAAAAGTACGTTTTCTTAAAAGTACCTATTCTTAAAAGTACCTTTTCTTAGAAGTCCCTTTTCTTAAAAGTATCTTTTCTTAAAAATAAGATCATACTTTCTTTTCTTTTAACCTTTTCCTAAAAAGAGTGTCAATTCTTTAAAAAATACCTGTTCTTAAAAAAGTACTTCTTTGTAAAAACAATTCATACTCTAATATCTTTTTCTTACAGAAAGTATTTCTTCTTAAAAATAGTAACTTTTCTTAAAAAAACATTAGCTTTTAATAATAGAAGTACCTATCTTTATAAACGTACATTTTCCGGGAAATATAATAAATAGTCTTACAAAAAGGACCTAAAAATATACTTAGAAAAAATACATTCTATGAAATAAATATTTTCTTAAAAAAGTTTATAATTTTACCAAAAGTATATTATTTTAAAGATCCATTTAAATTATCGTATTTTTGAACGAGCGCCTTTGGCGCTTTGGAACTAACTAGTACGTAATATATAGCGAAAGGAACTTCGTTCCAACCGGGTGTCCCCTGACACCTCATGTGATTTGTATAATATTTGGTTTCAGAACTTTAAACGTTACTTTTCAATTATACAGAATTATGTTGTGGTTACCAAATTGAAAATGATTTCGGCTAAACCAACAAGATCTGTGATAAATTTGGTTGAGACAACCGAATTGATGCCCAATTTGATCGTTGCAACCGACTTAAGTATTGCGTCCGAATTGATGAGGTATTTGTTTGCTGCAACCGAATTTGGTATCAATTTCGATTGTTGCATTCCAAATTCGGTTGCTGCAACCGAAGCTATAGACATGATTTGTTAGCCTAAAAGGTATTACAACGTTAAAAACAACTCGTATCAAAGACGACTAAAATTTAATAATATGGTAGGGCAAAAAGACTACAATTAGAATAGTTGCGTTCTAAAAACAGAACTTTCAACACTTCGGCACCAGTGCGTGTAAATAGGAAAGAAAAGACTTCGGTTCTACACACTGCGGTGGCTGAACGGGTAGACGCTGCTGAAGTTGATGCTTCACAAACTTCGAAACGATCGTCCAGCAAAGGTGAGTTCGAATCCCATCCGCGGCATTTTCATTTTGTTCGTTACCCAGCAAAAACGTGATCCGTCAGCCTAACCGGAATTACAGTTTTAAAGACATTTTAGTCAACATAATGAATATAAGTGAAGATTCAGTTGTTACAATCGAATCAATTATGAAACGAGGTTCCTTCAACCGAATTTCGGTTGTGAGGAGAAAATGCTGTCGTGACAACCTCAATTCGGGTGTTGTATTTAACCTCAATTCGATGTCAACTGCCGAATTTACAGTTCTTACAACATCTTATTAAACAATTAGTTCACTGAATGTAGCACGGAGAGTGGACGGATTGCTGCAATGACGGCACATTTTTATAGCGGATAGAAAACGGAAATCTGAAAGATCCGAATTAGGACTCTTCTGCAGTTAGAGTGCCGTATATATATTCCTAGAAACAATTAACTTTATAACAATAAAACAGCTATCTACTATTGCAGGGCAGAATCTTGGGTCGGTCTTCGTTCTAACTATTACCGAAAAATATTCGTCAAGAGAAAAGACCAAATAATCATTACCAAATCATTAGCGGCAAAATTCACATACTGCTGATAAAATAAACGGCATTAAACAAATGCTGCAAGCACATGTGTATGCTTTGGCTGTGGAAACCCTCATATACCTTATATCCAAATAGAATAAAACATATATATTTCACTTACACAAATGCAGGCAGACAAACATATGATGGACTTATCCATTCCAATCTTCGTCATCGTCATCATCATCACCACCAACATCGTCGTTGACGACGTTATTGTAGTATACCCCATGAAATGAAAACATCTGATATAATAACCGACATTGCATTGCATGCATATGCAAATTTGAATTACTTTGCAACTTTTGGTTGCAAACATATAAATGAATCCACAACAGCAACAGAGGCGGCAGCAACAATAACAAATATCAGCCAACACCAGCAACAACAACAGAAATGCATTTGCATCATTTGCTTTTAAGAAATCAAGCTGTTTACTTTTATGCCAATGACTTTTTGCAATTGGCACAGTGGTTCGTGGGCAAGAAATATCAGAAAGCATTTTACAATAAACATTTCTTTGGAATGCGATCGGTTCTCTGTTCCGTTGGAACAATCAAGCCAGCTGTTCCATTCTGAGCTGGCGAGTTGATTTGTGATACTCGAGTATCAATTATCTTATTGTCTGTAGTCGCTTCTTCGTCAAATTAAAGTATTTGTCGTATTTTGGGTACAAGCAAGCGGTTGACCCTTGCTAAGTTGCAAAGAAAACGGCAATTTAGCGATTAGTCATTTTATTCAAAAATAGAATAAGGTTTTAAAAACGGTAAAACATTTTAAAATAAAATTTGTTTAAACTTAGCGAAAATGATTCTCGTCGCTAAATTTTCGCTAAGTCTTCGCTAAGTGCTTCATACAAAACAAGCGAAGATATAAGCAAGCGGTGTAACCAAAACACAATTATTGTCTCAATTTTCCTGGTCTATATGGTTCTTAGGCCACCGCCCACGACAGCACGTGTGTTAAAACATTTACCAATTTCCAGTGTAACACCTCTTCCCCATTGTTGTCCACAAGACTGCTAATGCGTAAATCTAGATCGTCCCTATCACGATCATGTAAAGTCAGTGTGTCACCTTAGGGGTGGAGCCCCATGTTGAGTATATTACTCTCCAGCAAATTGACGAACATTTTTGTATTCCTCTCTGCTTTCTGTGTAGTCTTTCAGCAAATAGTTTCCAATATAGGCTTACTTCCAAGTATTTGAACCTATTGGACCCTATTCCCAGGAAGCATTTTTACACACAGGCAACTATCTTCATCTTTTTTCGTAAGGACCTACAGTTTTACAGCGGTTCCGAACGGTATTTTGAGGAGATGTTTCATGGCTAAGTACCGTAATTGTCGCCATTACTAAACTGGGTGACCGCCGTTGAAAGAAATGTAAGGTGGTTACAGCAGGGATCAAACCACGTTCTGATGTACAACAGCCGCGCACACTAGTCATTGCGCCATATATTAATGGAATGATATGTTGGACGACTTGAGAATGAATTATGGGCACGAAAAGGTCACCTGCGTAATGGGTGCTGCGATTACTCCCACTCGACCGTAAGCGCGACCGTTAGACCACCGCAAGGGGAGCCTGGCGATATTCAACTGCAATCCGCAGGATCATTTGCGCCGTTTCGTAACCTTGTACGAAACAAGGACATGTCACAATACACTAGAGACCAAGGAACAGTTAAAGCAGTGGACTTTTCCGGGTAAACGAGTATCGAGGTGGGGAAAGCTAGGTCTGTCGACCAACTTGGTCTTGGGTAAAGAAATATCTTTGAATATCTGCGATATCACAGATTTCTCACACTGCCCTCCTATAAAAAAATGAAATGGAATGAAGTGAATTGTAATGAAATGAATTGAAATGAAATGAAGTGAAATGAAATGCAATGTAATGAAAGGGTAATGCAATGAAATGAAATGGAGAGCAATGAAGTCAAATTAAATTAAATTAAATTAAATTAAATTAAATTAAATTAAATTAAATTAAATTAAATGAAATTAAATGAAATTAAATGAAATTAAATGAAATTAAATGAAATGAAATGAAATGAAATGCTATAAACTGAAATGAAATGAAACTTAATGTTATGAACTGAAATGAAACGAAATGAAATAAACTGAACTGAATCTAAATGAAAAAAAAAATGAACTAAAATGAATTGAAAAAATAAAATGAAATGGAATTAAGTGGAATGAAGTGGAATAAAACGGAATAAAATGGAATGAAATAAAATTAAGTGGAATGAAATAGAATTAACTGAACTGAACTGAACTGAACCAAACTGTACTGAAATGAAATGAAATGAAATGAAATGAAATGAAATGTAATGTAATGAAACGACATGAAATGAAATTAAATGTAATGAAATGAAATGGAATTAAATGAAATCAAATTAAATGAAACGAATTTAATGATATGAAATGGAATATAATGAACTGAACTGAGGTGAACCGAACTGAAATGAACTGAACTAACCCGAACCGAAGTCAAATGAAATGAAATGACATGAAATGAAGCGAAATAAACCGAACTGAATCTAAATGAAATATAATGAATTGAAATGAAATGAAATAGAAAGAAATGGAATTCAATGGATTGAAATGGAATGAAACAGTATGAGATGGAATGAAATAGAATGAATGGAAACGAAATGAAATTCAATAAAATTAAATGTAATGAAATGAAACGAAGTGAAATAAAGTGACATAAGATGAAACTAAATGAAATAATATGAAATAAGATGAAATTGAATGAAATGAAATAAAATTAAATAAAACTAAATTAAATGAAATGAAATTAAATGATGTGACATGGAATACAATGGAATGGAATGAAAACAAAATGAATGAAATGAAGTGAAATGTTACCAATATTTCTTGGTGATTTTGTCACCAGTGTAAATCCGTTAAGACTGCGATTAGTTCTTCTTTATAAAAATTATTGCAATATGTCGTTATAATAAGATAAGCAAACCACTGTGCCCTCGTGGTGCCACCTTGTTTACTGTTGCAAGTTGTGAAGAATTGCAATCGCATTGAAAAGAAAATGCTGCATTTCCTACTTTAGCCATATGCAAACATATATAGGAAATCGTTTGCAAATTTTAGGGATTTTCGTTGCAGACTTTGTTCTTTTCTATGTTTTTAAGACTCTACTTTTTCTGCTACTTTTTCTTTAGCTTCTTTAAAAATCAGAACACATTTGAAGAACATCTTGTTGCCACATCAGAGGATTTTCGTTTGCGAATTGTTTGTTTATTCTTTATCAAGGAAGCAAATTTAGAAATTCCTCGTAGAAGCCAAAAAAAAAAAAAATACTGCAGCAGCATTTAACAAAGCAGCATGAAGTACTAGATGCAGCACAAACCGTGTTGTATGTTTGGCCGCCCTTAGAGTGGCAATACAAGAACGATAGTGAAGTAGTCTTCCATAGCGTCACAGTAATGCTGCTGGTCTACGTTGAGCTTTTGGTGGGGCTTCTGCAAATAATGTTAGTAGTCATTGGTTTGATTGCCCGTTTTAGTTTAAAATGCTTTTAGCAACGGTGGAATAAGAACTTCAGGAGCAGCAGTAACTTTAGGATAAAAAACCCCTGGCTAGAATGCAACGTTTTCCTCTTTCACTTATCTGTGTTTTCGTTGTTTCTCGCTGTTTCTCCTCCTTCGGTGAGACCACAATTTGCATATTCACGCTGAGGATAAAAATCACAAACAGTAGGAGACCTATGTTCACATAGAAAGACAAACAGAAGACATTCCTACAAACCCCAAGTAATCAAAGTGTACACATCGAAGGAGAAAAGATGTCAAGAAATACTATACTCTATGCTTATAACTAGAGAAGAGGAAATATAAATACTCTATGTACGGATGTGGAAAGAAATTTTACATTTAAAATGCCATTTTTTGTTGTTTGCTTGCTATAAGATCTTAACTTGTTATACTAACATGGCCAATACTTTCGCATGTATGTACATTGGAGTTGTTAGCATGGCCTAGCAGAAGCAAAAGTCAAGCGGCGAAACAGTGGGATAAAAAATAAAGTATTGAGGGAAAATGTTCAAACCTCTTAATCTACATTTACGACGAACAAAAGTATCTGGAAGCAAAAGCTTTATGACACAACGAGCCGCCACATTTCATCCCCATCGTTGAATCTGTAACATTACCAAGTATGGTTAAGGGCCTTTCAAGTCAGATATATACCACATCACGATTTTCCAGGATATGGCTGCAGCAACGATGTACATGGGTTCCTGGCAATCCAATTACTACTCTGCAGAAAGCTCCTAAGACAATGTAGCTTCTTGAATCTCTGGTAGGTCAAACATGCAGTAAGGTCACAGATATTTTCTCGTACTCATCCAAAAGACAGGCCAGTAGCATATGAGATGTTTGACCTTCTCGTCCTCTCCACCCCACAGCTTCCACAGTAATCATGAGCTGAGATTCTAAGTCTAGACGCATGTCTGTGTATTAAATATTCTCCAGGAATCACAGCCACTAGCACACAGATAGCTTGTCTAAGAATGGATATCAGGTTTAGCGTACGATTTGGGTCATAACTTGGCCATACTTGCCTGGTAATACTGCAATTGCCTGGTAATACTGCAATTCGAGACCATATAGAATTCGCACGATCTTTTGTTTTAAGCATGAGTTTGCATGCTCCAAATAAAGTGGTACAGACAAGGTGGTCCCTAATCTTGCCAGCTCATCTGCTAAAGGGTTGCCTGGAATGCACCTGTGACCCGCCATCCATATAAGGTGAATATTGAACTGCTGGGCCTTCTCATTTAGAAATGCCCGGTAATTCTGGGAAGTTCTTGAAGTGAGCAATACAGATTGTAGTGATTTTTTAGCTGCCTGGTATCAGAGTATATGTTGACACCCCAGGCGGTGATGACGTCTCGACCCAGCCAGAGGGCAATTCCTCCGATTACCATGACTTCTCCCTGAAAGACACTACAATGGCCTGGTAGCCTTTGGGTAAGGTCTAGACCCAACTCTTTAGAATAGATTCCAAATCCTACACTGCCATCAAATCTGAAGCCGTCAGTGTAGAAATATAATTACCATCTATATCCTGGTATGCGTCGCTTTCAGTCCAGTCTGTCCGGGATATGATTGGGGAAGTTTTTCTCAACATTATTAACATCTTATGGTAAAAAGGACCAGCTCGGTTTTGACCGGATTTAAGATAAGGTTTTTGTTAAGAAAAGGTACTTTGTTTAAGAATATGAAAAGGTATATTTTTGAGAAAATTTTCTTTTTTTAAACTTCTTTCACTTTGGCTTTTCGAAATTTACTTTTTATTGGGTTCAAAACTACAAATATACTAAATATTGGTTACAGGCCCCACCTAGAAAACTTCCCATTATATAAGAAATTTCCCAACATATGTGAGACATCTAGTAAGTCTAGACACAAAACAAAGCAATAGTACCCAATATAGTTGATACAACTAGGTTGTAGCACAATAGTTTTAAAAAAAATAGTTTAATTTTTTTTTTAAGTTAGCCCCCATCCCGCATGGAAAGATAAGGAACTTCGTTCCAAACATTTAGGAAGCAGCAACTTTATTAAGTTTTTGGCCCACTGCAGATCATCTCTCCATTTGCCGGCCCAACTAAATTGTATGTTTCTGTTGCTTTTCTTACAACATGTGGCGAACATCTACATGCAGCAATCAGTGGCAAACAAACAGCAGTGTCAGAAATGTAACAACAATCTTTCTTGGGCTTGTAAAAACAATATCAACAACAGTGGCTTTTGTTGCCTCTGATGGTTGGACATTATAATGAAAATGGAAACAAATGCTCGAAAGGAGAAGGCGACGGGAAAACACACAGTATTCCCAACAATTTTCTCAGCATCAAACGGCTACAGTCAACTGAATAATATTTTGTTCTTTTATTTTATATAAAACGACAAAAACAAACAGTCAAACAGAACGACATTTAGAAAAGAGCCCAGAAACCAAACAAAATGCAAATACAAATGACGATGACGATGATGTGTGTATATGTTGTTCTCGAATCTGGTCCTGGATCCTAGTTACTGCTGTTGCTGATGAAGACGGCGATTGCTGCTACTGAAATTGTTGTTGATGTTCATTTAAATGTTGCACTTGAAGTTGTTGTCACATTTTTGCAATGATTCTCGTACTTTTACCAAAGACCGTCCCAAAAACATTCCACGGAGTTTTCTTGAAAACAGAAAAACCAAAATTTGGAAAAAGACCACAGGGTTTATGTTTGTGATGGCTTTGGCAATTTGTTTATTGTTGGAATGGAAATGAAAAATAAAAACAATCTTAACATTAGGAAATTGAGGTTGGAAATAAATTTTTAGATGTAAACAAATTTATTCATTAAAAGGAAGTGGTCCAGGGCTAAAGATAAATTGGTGGTGCAAACTAGTAAGTCAAGTGTTTTCATATAATACAATACACTACTGGCTCGGATGTGTCAACCACTAGGTGACATTTTGAGGGAAACTGAAATGGAAATTTCAGAAATTACATGTTGCAACTTGTGCGAAAATCATTTACAACATTTCACTCCTATTGGTTAACAACCATATGATGGGATTCACAGGAAATCAGTGTTGATAATATAAAAACTTTAAACCGTCATACCACTAGTAAGAACTGGTGACAATTTGCAAGTCCCAAACTTACTTGTATTTAAATGCAAACTGTAGCATGTTTACTGACCAACACCTATGCTTTTATGTGGAAACATATGGGTTCTTCATCCCAAACATCCATAATCCTACGTGGAAGCATTCGCGTGTTTCCCCCAAACCTACATATACTTACGTGGAAACATATGCGTATTTCCTCCCAAATATAATAATATTTAGAAACGAATTATTCTTCGCTTTCATTATATGTATATGTATTATTTATTATAATTAATTTTAACAACATAAATCCACACTTATAAATAATTAATACAAAAAATTAATAGATTTAAAACGGCCCTTTTTAATTTACTTGCATTGAACGCATTATTTGTTTTTTTTTTCATGGAATGAGAATCTGCTGCTCTTTTGCTCCTTCTTTCTTTGTTGTCTCTCACGTTTTTGTTTTCAGAAGGTTTCAGTTATGCGTTGGTTATCACTATGCATTGGTACAGAAACAAGATATTTATATACAAATCAAGTTCGTGCAAGCCAAGCGTGGATTAATTACTTGTGGTTTTTTTATTACACTTATTTCACAAATGGTCCGCCGTTCCGATTTTCTCAGTAAAGGCTCAGACAGACAAAGGGCTTTACGTTGTTGCTCTTTGCAGTTTCTTTCCTCCAAATCTTTTGTCACTTTGTTGGCACGGGAATATATATACGAAACACATACACAAAAACCAAAGTAACAGCACAAACCATTTAACCGTCCGAGCGTTTGTTTATTCTTTTTTGACTGATCAAGCGCTTTTGATATGCTCTGTCCGATGAACGATTGACGACTGAAGACATGACACTAAAACGCAATACATCCGTCAAAATAATAACTATTGACTTCATCTGAAATTTACATGCAAATTCAGGAATAGTTATGACCATAGATTAATACTTATAGTAGATCTAATACTTCTCCCACCAAATTTATGACATTTGGCCTGGTTTGATATTTACGTTTGATGTTGAAAAGAATTGCTTTACTAATACCAGATAGAGGCAATGGTTCAAAAGAACGAACAAAATAACACCAACGGCATTTCGTTTTGTGTGTTAAAATTATTGTGTTAAATACCAGACAAATGTATGCTAACACTAACAGTCAACAAAAAAGTTTAAAACATATTTAAATTTCACAGTTTTTCACCAAAATTACATGAAAAATTAAAGCAAGAAGTTATTGTAATTTCACCTGGTATATGTCACTTTTCGTCAAACATCTCTCTATCACACCGACCGCATCAAGAAGAGTGTGAAAGGAATCGTCAAGTGAGCCAAATATTGTCTCTAGTATGAAATTACTCTATGGTTATGATTCACTGACTGAGAGAATAATGCAAAAATACAGATACATACTTACAAGATAGACTCTCTCGTTGTCCCTCTTTAATTCTCTTACTCTCGAGAGAGCATAGACAGTGCAACAAACACAGCTGTATTTGTATCACAAATATAAATATATGTGGGCCGCAAACACATATATTATAACATATTAATCATTGTATCTCAAATATATAATATTGAATACCAAACACAATGTGTTTGAACACAAGTATTTTATATTTGCGACAAGCTCCAAACACACTATATATTTGCATCCAAACAACAAAAAAAAGCAAGTTTTTTAGCGTGTGGACGGCATGGATCTGAACGGGATGTGGTTTCAGCAAGGCGGTGCCACATCGCGCATGAACAAATCGATTTATTGCAGCAACGATTTCAAGAACAAATTATCTCAAGAAATTCTGGTGTCAACTAGCCACCAAGATCATGCGATTTAACGCCGTGCGATTTGTTTCTTTGGGGTTTTGTAAAATTTCGGGTTTATGTGAATGAACCAGAAACAATTCCTGATCTCATATCCTAGAGAAAATGCGTCATGGATAAGTTACAGCCATAGCTTTGTGAAAAAGTCATGTAAAATTGCATGAAACGAGTAATGGCCTGTCATCAGTGTGGTGGAGGCTATTTGACGGATATTTTATTTCATACTTAATCGGCACATGTCTTCTTTACAATCCAATGAAAAATCACAGCTATCTCAAAAAATGCTTAATTTGATTTTTAAATTAAAAAGTGCATTCTTACTGAGACACCCTTTACATCCTATGAACGGCGGTAGAGCTTTTCACAATCAGTGAGATTTGAGTTGTCTAGTTTCCCCACTCACTGATCGGAGCCTACAGTTTTTCGTCGGTTCTGAAAGGGGGTTTTGAGAACCCTTTCATGACAAACAGTTTATTATTACAGCAGGAATCGAACCCACACTCTTATGTACAAGAGTCACGCACACTCACCATTGTATCATTGTAAGCTGAAAATTCGACAACTCACATGTAGGTTTTTATGCTTTTACGAAGTTGTAATGGGGTCGAAAGGGATCCACAATCGATTTTGTGGTCATTGGTTTCACAGTCATCGAAAAAAAGTCAAATTCCAAAAATTATTTCACCTACATACATACAAAAAATTTCACTCCTGTGGCGTATTATCGTGACACTGTGGTTATTTGTTTTAGTTCAAAAATCTCTATTTCAATTTCATTGGACTTTTTCTGTAGCAATTATTTTGCGTCATTCCTTCACAGGATAATAACTGAAATAGATTTAAACGAATTATGGGAAATGTACCTGTAGTTTCCGTATATTGCTTCAATCCATGACATCTAATGTCACATTATGAATACATCAAGGCAATGTCTAATTCTCTAGCATCACTAGAGCGGCTTGGAACATCACCCGATGTTGTCGCATGTTTATTTACCACATTTTCACATACATTTAGCCATATGATATCCAGACATGGTTAGCACAAATTGATATGCAAAATTTATGGATGCATTTAATGAAACACAAATATCAGGAGGACTTACAGTATCTGGCGGTTAAATTATAAAATGTGGTCAAAGTTCCGTGAATTGCATCTTAAATTCAAAAATGGGCAAGAAAGTAGATACCATCGTAACACAAAATTTAAATACATAGAATTCATTCAGAAGATATAACAGACGCTAAGACTGGCACTGAATGTCCTTCCCGAAGTTTCTTTATTTTCAAATTAAATTTTAAATTATAAGATATATTATGTTATAGGTCATTACAAAGTTTAGCTCCTTCTAATGAGACATACAATATGGTACATTTCATTTGTATATAATATAATTCAAAGACAATATACTATTAGATGCCTATCATAGTATTTACATACCTGTGTATGTAGTATATGTAGCAGAAATGCATATACATATTTATCTTACAAATATTTTACTACAATTTATATGCAATTTTCGAATTGATTGACTATTAAACGCTCAATTGCATTTACATGTAATTGAAAAAGCTGTAAACTACCTTCTACATGCCGCAGTTGGAAATGAGTTTCACCACCAAATTTTGCACCCGAACCCTGTTCAGTTTCAGGAATTTTTTTAAAAATTTATTCAAAAATGTTGATCTATAATATAATATAGGACAATAGGGAATAGATTTGCTATTGAGAAAAGACTGTTCACAGTGCTCGAAAACATTTACTGACCTCCAACATAGTCTGGTAGTTACCCAAATAACTTAAGAGTCCGTGCACCGTCGTTGTGGAACAGGGTATTATAATTCAATGCTACACTCAAAAAAAAAAAAAGTTTGCTAACACAACAAACATACTATATATTGCTGAAAAAACAAAACGTATTTGCTTTTGGGGCTGATATAGTGCATTTTGATTTGACACAATTTAACAGAGTGTCACGTAACTACGAAACTTACTTGACCTCTCCTTAACTTCGCACCCTGGAAAGTACGAAGTTAACACGCTTGCACCTCTTGGTAATTCCTAGGACTGTATCATTTCAGCGTTCTTTTCGTATTGCGCTCTTCATCTCGCTTCAAAACCTATCTACGAAGAGGCAACTTCTATCAGCATTTAATCTGGAAGCTTTGTTTTCTGGAGAATGACATAAATGCTGCTGCTGGAATAATCGAGAAGATAATTTTGATTGGTATGAATTCATTCATCCCAACGAAAATTATTTCGGTTAAGCTATCGGAAAAAATTGGTGTAACCCGACATGCAAGAATAGATACTGTCAAATCCAAAGAGGCTCCGTGCAGAGACTGACGTTCGAACAAAAACGTTCTAAAAACGTGCCAAAGCACAGTGACGCGAAAAATTTCTTCACGAACAACGTATTCGTGCTAAAGTTCTTTATTTTCCCAGAGGAGTAAAAGCTTTTGGTCATTTGCAAGAAGAGTAATGTACAGTTGTTCCTCTCTTCCAACTCTGGTTAAAGATGACATAACATACACTAACCTCCTGGCTGAAATGTTTGCAAGGTTAGCAATCAACCTCTCCTCGTGATCAATTCCGTATCTTGTTCCATGCCCAAGATATTTTTTCGAACATGGCATATCTCCACTGGTCTTGAGTTGCTGCTCTTCGAAGCTGACACCGTCCTTGCATACCGTGTGGACATCTTCCCAGCGCATTGAAAGGTTGCCAATGTCCAGCCAATCCCGAAAAAAGGTGACGCAAGCAACCCTGCAAATTACCGCCCAATTGCAATTTGGCTCTCGAAGGTTATGGAGAGCATGGTTAACCACCATCTTGTGAAAAATCTTGAGTCCAATGACCTTCTTAATGATCGACAGTATGGCCTCCGCAGAATGAGATCTACTGGAGACTTGATGACGTTCCTTTCGGAGCAGTGGCGTCGATCCATCCACCGGCTTGGTGATAGTGAGGTCGTGGCTCTTGATATTTCCAAGGCGTTTGACAGAGTAGATGAGAGCGACGGTGTTGATAGGGGACAGTAGGGTATCCAACTCTGTTGCCTCCTTTGAGCATCGTCGATATGTGGGTTGCGTGTCGCTGTTTTATTGACACTCTCAAGGTATGTGGTCGTCGCACGTCCGTCAACTTATGCCAGACTTGACGATATTTAGCCGAAGTACGCGGCTTTCCACGAACTCTCATCCGTTTTTGATGTGTTAACGTCTATAGGCACGGGTAGGGAAATATATCAAAGTGAACACATGCAAACAACACACAGCGTTAGCATCACATACGTGGTTGTTGTACAACGATAGTCTCTGCCTGAAAATAAGTATGATGGTATTGATGTAGCGGCAGGGAACAAACAAGCAGGTCGTCGTCACCAACGAGCACTGAATAGTATAGAGAACTCATGGAACGAATTGTATGACTCAAAAGCACTGGCGGCATTTGGCGGCATCTCTTTTTGTCGTAACTTGGTCCATTCATAATTTTGAAGTGAAATATTGATGCCTTTTGAAACATCTATGCTTTTTGTATTGTTTTACGTAATTCCATTATCGAAATGGTGCATTTGTATTGAAATATTCTATAAAGAGAATACGACTCGTTTATAATCTCTTACTCAGACCCTCTACATAAGAGCGGAAAAAGAGTGCAATAAGTTCTCTATACTATTTAATAGCTTTTGTCGTCGCTCTGTTTATGACAAATCAAAAACAATTATTTCAGTGAGCTAAATATTGCTTTATTTATTTTAACAATATTACATCTAATGTTAAACCAGATGTAAGAAAAAAGAAAGTGCAATAGCAAAACAGCCTTCAGCACAAAACCTATTCTTCTTTTTATTTTCCAATGTAACATTTACTAATGTATTCATAGAAGTCCAGCCCGTGAGTTCGAAGACTCATTGATTTTTTTTGTATTAAGTCCTTTTCGGCCAATTAACTTCTTGTATTTTGGTATATACAAGGTGGCGCAAAAGTAATCCTCCTATCAGAAAATGCTATATAGTTTGCGATTGGCCCCTAACGTCAGTTCTATTTTGACATTTGTGTAGTAAACACATACGAAATACACGTTAATAAACAATGTTACGCTCCACTGCTCCAGAACGCTTAATATTGCTGACTATTTATTTGGCCAATAATCGGACGGTGACTTTTCCTGGCCGTCCAACGCCTACTGGTGAAACACTGCGACGTTTAGCCGCTCGTCTCGAAGAGACTGGCACAACACGAGATGCTGCCAGGCGTGGCAGACCCCGGAGTAGGCGTTCTGCAGAGAATATTGCTGCTGTAGCCGATGTCGTGGATGCGCCGTGGATATCGACTACAGAGCAATGATCAACGAGTTCTTTTTGCCGCAACTTGATGAATTGGGATTGGAAAACATGTGGTTCCAACAGGACGGTGCAACGGCACACACTGAACGTGCCACAACCGATATGCTGAAGGATGCATTTCCCGGGCGCCTAATCTCCCGTTTTGGCGATTTGCACTGGCCAGCAAGATCGCCTGATTTGACCGCTCCAGACTTCTTTTTGTGGTGCTTCTTGAAGTCGCGGGTTTATGTCAACAAGCCTCAGACTCTTGCAGCTCTTAAAGACAATATCCGTCAAGAATGTGAGGACGTATCGCCGGAAGTTTTGGCCAAAGTGATGGAAAATGTCATAAAAAGGGCTCAAATGACAATCAACTGTGGCGGCGGCCATTTACATGACATCATATTCTCGACTTGATGTAAAAAAAATTAAAAGACCAAATAAAACTAATCCACAAGAAGAATCAAAGTTTTTCTTTTTTTTTTAACTACAGCCAGAAAACATCGGAAGCTTACTTTTGCGACACCTTGTATGTACGTCTTTATATTTTTCTATTTTTACGTACTGTACCCTAGTGCACGCTTTTGGTCTTGCTGTGTACATTTTATGGATTTCTGTGTACAGTTTTTTGACGTTTGTGTACAGTTTGTATACCTGTGTGTAAAATTTTTGCATTTTGCGTGAAACTTTCCTCTTGCAAACTTTTTGTACCATTGTGTACTTTCTGTACACACCAATAGGGAAAACAATTTAATGGATGGAAGTAGCCGTATTAGACCATTAGCATCTTTGGATAGAATTCGTTTTATAACTGTTTAGGACGATTGTGTCATACCCTAAAATATTGAATTAAATGACACTCTTCAATAGCAAATGAGTGGTTTTGCCACTCTTATTCTGGTACTTCCCATCAAAAATTTGGGTGGCTGTCCTGTTGATTGACACGATTGATTGGTTGTACCGATCTTATTGAAATTTTATACTGGTCAATGTTTCGTCAAAAGCAACTTTCTAATTTGAAATTTAGTTCTTTGATACGCCCATTTTTGGAACCTCGCATACAAAATTTGGGTGGCTTTTTCGGTTGCTGACACCGTATCTCCTGTAATCCTCGACCATTTTTAATTAAATTTGGTAGTGGACAATATTTTGACAAAGCCATGCTCGCTGTTGAAAAAAAACGGTCTCTGTAACATATTCTCCCAAACGTATTCTGCAGGAACCATATATATGTTTGCAATACACTTCAAACATTCATATGTTTGCAAATCCCAAGCTCACTTGTGTTTAAATTCAAACAGTAACACGTTTACTGGCAAACATGTATGCTCTTAGGTGGACACATATGCGTTCTTCACCCCAAACATCCAAATACTTATGTTGAAGCATTCGCGCGTTTCCCCCAAACCTCCATATACTTACGTGGAAACATGTGCGTATTTCCTCCTAAACATAATAATATTTAGAAACGCATTATGTTTTGATTTAAATATAGATTTAAATATAAATGTCCACATTTGTAAATAATTGAAATGAGCATCTGCTGCGCTTTTGCTTCCCCTTTCTTTGTTGTCTCTCACGGTTTTGTCAGTCAGTGGTGAAATGGTGAGTGTGTGTAAATCTTGTACATGGGAATGCGAGTGCTATCCCTTCTCCAACAATCAACCACGAGGAAGGTTCTCAAAAACCCCGTTTGGAAGCGGTGAGTGAAAATCTCTGGGCACCGATCAAAAGTAGAAAAAGACCAGCTCACTGATCGTGAAATGCTCTCCTACATTTTGTGCGATGTAATAAATACAGTAATGAAAAGTGTGGGGGGGGGGGGGGGGGGTTGTGGTCTGTAAGTTGATCTAGGCGCTAGAAGCACACATTCTTGTTAGAGCGCTATTTTTCTTAATACAGCTGAATAATTTGACGACGCTCTGGCGGTGCCAAGTCTTTCTATGATGGGACACAAAGCAATACTGAACAACAATAACATGATTGGTTGACAGTTTGCGACGGACAATTCCAACATTGGAGAAAATTGTATTCAATTGCATTTGCGAACTGTTCTCATCATGTTTATTATCCTAACAAATTTATAATAAATTTTACAAAATTTCTTAAGCAGTTATGCCTGACAGGCGTGCAATTGCTAACCATTCGAAATTGCAATCAAAGTTCGTAGTTGCAATGATAATTGAAAATTTTAAATATTAATCACTTCATAATATATACTTTGAAATAGCAACGCAATAACAAATGTGACCAATATTAGGCCCAAAAGTGTATGATTTATTTAAAATATTTTCTTGAGAATATAAAAATATAAATATATAAAATAGTGGACATTTAAAAAATGCACGAATAATTGTTGACAAACCAATGCATCAACAACGTATCACTGGTTACAGAAGGTCAATCCTAGGAAGACTCGTTCCGTTGTTCCTACGAAGCCTTAGTCCTTTGTTCGTGCGAAGGCTTTGCACATTTTCCCCAACGAAGGGCCATTCATTTACTACTTTGTTCCAACGAGGGCTTGTTATTTTGCTCCTAGCAGGGCTTGTTATTTTATTCCTACCATGGTTTTTTGCTTTGTGTCTACGAAGGCTTGTTACTTTTCCCTTCCGAAGACTATGTTGATTTGTACAGAAGTAGGTTTGCTCCTCTGATTCTACGTAGGCTTGTTTTTATCTATTTATTTATTTATTTATATATTTCACTTTATTTCCTCAGTTCCTCCGAAGTCTTTGCCGCTTTGTTAATATCCACGCTTATTCCCTTATTCCTACGAATGTTCTTTCCTTTGTGTCTATGAAGACTCGCTCATTCGTTCCAACGAAGGCTTGCTCCATTGTTCTTTAGAAGGTTTGTTGCTTTATTCCTCTGAAGGCGTATTCCTCATTCCGTTGTTCGTACGGTGGTTTTATACCTTTGTTTCTACTACGACTTGTTCCTTTGTTTCTACGCAGGATTGTTACTTTTTTGTCATGAAGTCGCGTTTCTTAGTCCGTCTCTATGAAGTCTCGTTCCATTTTTCCTACTAAGGCTCACTCCTTCATACCAACGAAGGCATAATCCTTTGTAAATTCAAAGTCTTAGCTTTTCGGTTCTTGCATAGGCTCGTTCCATCGCTGCTACAAATGCGTATATCACTGTTCCTACGAAGTCTCCTTTTGTTCCTACGAAGTCTCTTTCTTTTGTTCCTACGAAGTCTCCATCTTTTGTTCCTACGACGTCTCCTTCCTTTTTCCCTACGAAGTCTACTTTCCTTGTCCCTACGAAGGGCTTTCTTTTGTCCTACGAAGCCGTTACTCCCTTGGTCCTACACAGGCTTGTTGATTTGTTACTACAAAGGCTCGTTCCTTTGTTTCTTCAAAGGCTTGTACCATGACTCCTACCAAGGCTAACTCCTTCGTTCCTACGACGGTTTATTTTTGCTGTGTTAACATCTAAAGGCATGGCTAGGGCAATCTATCAAAGTGAACACATGCAAACAACACACAGCGTTAGCATCACATACATGGTTGTTGTACAACAATAGTCTCTGCCTGAAAATAAGTATCATGATATTGATGTAGCGCCAGCGAAAAAATAAGCAGATCATCGTCGACAAAGAGTATTGAATAGTATAGAGAACTTATGGAACGAATTGTATGACTCAAAAGCACTGGCGACATCTGGCGAATGATTCAAAACGTATTACTACTCTCTTTTTGTCATAACTTGGTCCATTCATAATTTTGATGTGAAACATTGATGCCTTTTGAAAGATTTATGATTTTTGTATTGTTTTATGTAATAACATTGTCCACATGTTACATTTGTATTGAAATATTCTATAAAGAGAATAAAACTCGTTTATACTCTTTTACTCAGACTCTCTGCATGAGAGCAAAAAAAGAGTGCAATAAGTTCTCTATACTATTCAATACTTTCTGTTGTCCCTCTGTTTATGACAAAACAAAAACAATTATTTCATTGAACTTAATATTGCTTTATTTATTTTAATAATATTACATCTAATGTTAAAACAGATTGTAGTTTAAGGATTATTTCGGGGAAATATGCATGCTTATGACGACTATGGTGTCGACGAAGCTCCATAAGCTCACACCAAAACCACGTTAAAGACTTTAGACTTTAGTCCCTAAAACATGTGCATTTTAACGATTGTGTTCCACGGAAAATATATATCCCAAGCCCCATTCAGAAAATTTGTCCTTAAAGGTAGAAATTCGAAATGAAATGTGTCTCAGCTGAAGTTTTTTTTAAGAGGCAAACAATGTATTAGGAATTGGACAAAGACAGATGTACTGCATTTCGTTGGAATTAATTTTTTTTATAGATTTATTTTGGAACTCAAAGAACGAGAAGTTGAGATTCATTTCATTTAGGTTCGGTTCAGTTCAGTTCATTTCAATTGTTCATTCTATGGACAGAATATTCTTACATGCTAACAGCTTATAGTGTATAAATATTTAGTTAATTTAGTGTTTTGTCGTTAATTTTTCTTAGCTTGTCACTCAAATCGGTCAGTGCAGACCACATATCGCAATTATATTTAATAACCTTCTCATCCGGCACAATTTCCCATCTAAGTTTGCTC
Organism: Phaonia tiefii; assembly: GCA_963931995.1. Lineage (NCBI taxonomy): Eukaryota > Metazoa > Arthropoda > Insecta > Diptera > Muscidae > Phaonia > Phaonia tiefii. Next base: position 279,845,163 of record OZ008369.1, read on the forward strand.
ACCTCTGCCAATCAAATGCTGGCAAAGTAATCCACAGCTTTTTCAATCATTACAATGCATAATATTATTTAAGACAAATTATTTATTAATAACCTTTGATCACTCAACAAATAATCTTATGCCTAAATGCAATCTTATGCCCAAGCATCACAATAATATGATACAGGATTCAAACCAAACAGGACTAAGGACAAAGCCTAAGACATACAACAAGAGAGAGAGAGAGAGAGAGAATTTTAATGAAATTTCAAACAAATATTTTGAATGCATAATGAAATTATAAAGTCAATTACAAATTAAATATTTAAAATACCTCAAGGTATCCCCAGTATTGTAATAAACAACACAACATTATTGTAAGACACATCATACTCGTAACAGCATCACCAGGATATCCTGAAAAATGCTAGCGAGGATACTTGTATGATTCGAGTGAGCTGCCAGATATGAAGTACATATAAAGAGAGTTATGGCATTTTTTGGGGATATGGTTATTACAACACATAATCACTCAAGTGTACGACGATATTCTCAAATGTTTGCATTTGCTGAATTTTGGTTTCAGAGGCAAATTAGTAAAGAATTCATTGTGATTTCAAATACAACGTGTAGGTATAATAAAGTATAGGGATGTGTTCACATTCAATCACATTAATTCAGATTATATGCGTATCCTCGAGAGGAGAAGACGTTGTTACGTGACAACCATGGATTTGGTATTTTGTGTAACCAACAATTATAGGTTATTACCAAAGCAAATAATAATCATAATATTTGATTGAATTTATGGTATATCATTTGAATTATAAGTACAATTTTAAATCGACAACATACAATGATTTACTTGCAATAAGTGAACATACAGTTAGGAGCAAAAATTATCAGACAAAGAGTAGATAACATAGTTTCTATATCATAAATAGAAAATTCGATAATTTGGTATTATTTGTAGAAAATCAAACGGAAAGAGCTTGGTGGAATGACATGGACTTCATTGATCTTATGACGATACTATCTATAGCTTGTTACTACCAGGAAGCAGTGAGCTGTTCATTTGCATCCATTTAATTTTGATTGTTTTAAACGGGGGTTTTCTTTCAGATGCTTGGAAATTAGGAAAGACAAATTAAGTTATTTAGATGGAAACAAGAGTGAGCATTGAAATCTACCATGATACCAGTATTCACCTCTTATTGTAGTTGCTTTGGGGCAATTAAATTAGTTGTGATCACATCTGGTACCAAGGTTTTGTCGAAAGCTGACATAAGCCCAATCATGCTCCGGATCTTTGGTTAGGATCCACCAAACCTTGGGAATAATTGACTTTCTAGTTGAGTTGATATTCGGGGATTTTTGATCGATACCAATCCTCGTATATACACGTTGAAAAATTTGTCTTTTTCGCCGTTTCGATCGATGCAAATATAACGTGTTTGTTTGTAGCTTGTTGCAAATATAGTATACTTGTGTCCAAACACATTGTGTTTGCTATTCAATATAGTATGTTTGGGATACAATGATTAATAGGTTATAATATTTATATTTGTGATCCAAATGTGGATTTGCTTGTTGAAAATTGCTGTAAACTAAAACGTGACAGACAATAAGGAAATAAAAACCAGCAGATGTTCAACTCAGGGAAACAGTGCTTGCAGATATGAACATGGTTACTGCATTATGTTTCTGGGGCCGTTATTTTTCAGCATGTATGGTTGATGATCTTACTAATGGTACGAATTCAAGCTCATTCAGTAGGCTTCTGATGATTCCAAATACGAATTGCTTTTATAAAGAAATGATATTCTATTCTGTCTAATTTCTATAATTTTCATGCCTCTATTAGATTCCAGGAAACCCCGTTTTTCATAGAGATACACCGGACAACCAGAATACATTATCTTATGCAACAAAACTATGGATATAAATTAGGGTGTACTGAAGAACGTTTTTTTGGAATCTCGAATGTGGGTGGGGGGAGGTCTCAAACGACGCGTATTAAAGAGGTGATTACGGGAACGTCAAACTTTTTTTATACGAGGGTACATATAGTCCCCTACCGACCGTGGAAGTTTCGATTCGTATTACATTTTTGAAATTGTATTTTTGACAAAATGAGACTCAAACGACGCGTCATGATGAACATATATAGAAAAAGTTATTTTAAAAATTTTAACAGAGCATTTTTTTCACGAAGTCATTTTGAAATCTTTATCATGCATATTTTGTCTTTACCATTTTGCTGTATTTTACATAAATATTCTGAAAATTTCTAAGTCATAATATACGAAAAGTTCGGAACTATACAATAGTAGTAGGAATCAGTTACGTTTTCACCAACAGCATTCTGTTTTCAAATGGAATCAGCCATTGGGAGCACCAAAGATTTCAAAGTAGTCCATATGCTCTATCAGTAGTCACATTTACCTGATCCGACCAGGTTAAATATTTGTTGAAAACAAGTCCTAAGGTTTTAGCAGATTCTACTAACTCGATATTTGTAAAGGGTGTGGAAGTAAAAGTGTACATCTTCATTTTAAAATAAAAACACGTATTTTATGAGATCGAATTGAAAGAATGGTACAAATATAGAGTGACACGCTTACAGCAGCATTAACCTTAATAGATAATAATCTCACTTTGTACCTCTTCATAATAAAAATAAAATGGTTTCCCATTACATCTCATGAAGAAACTGGGGAGAGCTTCTCACAACCAGTGAGCTGTGCGCGTTCTAGTTGTATACTCACTGGTAGGAACCTACAGTTCTACACCGGTTCCGAACGGTATTTTGAGAAGCTATTTCATGGCTAAATACTCGATAGTGTCACCGTCACTATGCGAGGTGACCGCCGCCGAAAGAAATGTTAGGTGGTCAAAGCAGGGATCGAACCCACCACCGACGGCCACACATAATATACTTAATATACTGCTCTCAACAGTGCACCAAATACAGATGTATTTGTATCCCAAATAAAAGTATATTTGGATCACAAACACATATATTGTAATATGAAAAATCTGTCTTAGTTTGTTTCGGATTGTTATACACATTGTATTTGCTACCCAACATTATATGTTACAAATCCAATGCGTAGTAAGTTATAATATATATTTTTGTGACCCAAATATGCATTTGTTTGTTGAAAACAGCTGATAAGAAAAACGCGACATACACACATATACACAAAAGCAGCAGATCTTCCATTCATGAAAACAGTGCTTGCACGTATATAAGTATATGGATGTTCCTAACATATAAAGGCTATCTTTGTAAGAATTCACTTTTTTATTTTAAAACAAAATTATTTTGCGAGATAGTTGTGATTTTTTCATTGGATTGTAAAGAAGACAAGTTCCGATTAGGTATAGAATAAAATATCCGGAAAATGGCCCCCAGGGCTCTGATGATAGGCCATTACTCTTTTCGTGACGTTTTCCAAAACTTTTTCACAAAACTATGGCTTTATCTCACCGATGACGCGTTGTATCTCGGAATTGAGCTCAGCAATTGTTTCTGGTTTATTCACATAAACCCAAGATTTCACAAAACCTCCAAGAAAGAAATCGCACGGCGTTAAATCGCATGATATTGGTGGCCAGTTAATATCAGAATTTCTTGAGATAATTTGTTCTAAAAACCATTGCTGCAATAAATTGATTGTTTCATGCGCCATGTGGCATGTGGTGCCGTCTTGCTGAAACCACATATCATCCAGATCCATGCCGTCCAGTTGAGGCCACAAGAACTCCATTCTCATGTTATCAACGAATGGAGTTCACAGTCACTGCAATTTCGGTCTCATTTTGAAAAAGGTAAGGGTTAGTCACGGCGCCTGAACAAAATCCGCTCCAGACCGTTGCTAGTTGTGGGTGCATTTGTTTCTCATGGATTGCATGCGGAGTTTCTGAGCCCCAAATTCGAGAATTTTGTGTATAAACGAAGTGATTCCGATGGTAATGCGCTTCGTCGGAAAAGATAAGTTTTTTTTTTAAAAAATTGGCATTGATTTCACTTTGCTCAATTACCCGTTGAAGGAATTGCTGGAGCTTTCCGTGGTCTGCTGGTTTCAGCTCCTGAGTAACCTGAATTTTGTACGCATAAAGGTGGAGGTCTTCTGTCACAATTCGCTGCGTAGTGCTTCGTGAAATTTGAAGTTGCTGAGAACGATGTCGAATTGATGTTTTCGGGTTTACGGCGACAATCTCGAATTTTCGATATTTCGATAAACTGATTAATATATTTATCTTTTGGAGCTCAATAAAAAATCACTACGGGCGTACTTTAAATTGAGGCTTCTCAAGTGTCTCGGCTCCCTATTTTGTTTACCAATAAATTGCAATTTTTTTTAATCGAATTTAACTCTCTTTTGTTTTTGTCTCCCACTGTAACTCCATTATTTATTCACTTAATATAATTTATTTCAATTTTCCTGCAGATATTTGTGAATATATACCATTGAGTTTATGCATACATTTGGGTATTAAAAACTCACCCCTCTTTGATTCTCCGAGAGCAATTTAATTTTCTACACTGTTTGTAGGGAATTATAAAGAATAAAATCCAAATTTCGGGGAATTGTTTTAAATAGTATTAAGGCAATATTAGGCCTACCATATCATTTTTCCTTGAGATTACATCCTGTTATTTGTAGAGAATTGGGCATCGTTTTCCAACTAAGACTTAGGCATGTGACAAAGATATGACTCGCGTTACGTTAGGCAGTTTCTTTCTTGGGCACACGACTTTAACTGACAGTGTGAATACAGGAAACGCATAGAAAAGGGTCCTATCACTACATCTCTGATATTATGTACTGGATAGAATTTTACCTGAGCCAGAGGATATATGTTGACGATCAATATGTTTGCATGTGTAGATGTGATCCAAGTTTTTGTCAATATACTCTTTAAGCGGGTTATAAGGATAGGTCTGGAGTAATTATTTTGTCTATTATTTATATTATAATTATTTCCAGTGAAGTAGTTATCCTTTAACTCTTCGAAATATAGAAATTTCTCTGAAATATAGCGTCAGATATTAAGGTGTAATTCTCGACAGCCATGTAGCTCAAGCGAATGCTAAACGACAAACGTCTGATTTGGTTTCCCGTGACACTCAGAAGATCGACAACGCAAACAGAAACCAATGCGACTGCATCGATTCTCTGTAACATATCCCTAATTCGTATCCGTGCCCCGACGGTAGGAAAGACGACGACCTCAAGGACATATTTTATGAGCGGTTAGAGGAGACATACGATCGCTGCCCTGGCCATGGTATTTAGATTGTTCTAAGTGATTTTAATGCTAAAGTCGGTAGGGGGTCCGCCAAATAACTTTTTTTTTTCGAAAATGCTATAAAAAAAAACTACTGCATATTTTCTCAAATTTATTTTTTTATTTGAAAGTACAATCCTTCCGGTTAATAATGGAAAGTAATTTCATTCAAATGGCTGCCTCGGCTGGCCATGCAGTAGCCTACACGATCGGTCCAATTTTTAAGCACATTATCGATTGTGTGCAGCTGTATTTCACCAATGGCTTCCTTTAAAGCTTCAATTGTCGCTGGCTTGTCGGCGTAACACTTACCTTTGAGGGCACCCCACAAATAATAGTCCAACGGTGTCAAATCGCAGCTCCGAGGTGGCCAAACGACATTAGCTCTGCGGCTGATAATGCGATCTTCAAAAACAGGGCGCAAAACATCGAGTGTAGCTTCGGCTGTGTGGCACGTAGCGCCGTCCTGTTGAAACCACATGTTGTCAATATCCTCCTCTTCTATTTTTGTGAACAAAAATTCGTTCAACATGGCCTGATAACGATCACTATTGACTGTAACGGCCACTCCTTGCTCATTTTCGAAGAAAAATGACCCAATTATGCCTCTGGACCAAAATCCGCACCAAACGGTGACTCGTTTTGGGTGCATCGGCTTTTCAATGTATGCGTGCGGGTTTTCTGTGCCCCAAATGCGACAATTTTGCTTGTTTACATATCCGACAAGATCAAAATGAGCTTCATCTGAAAAGATGATTTTTTTTGGCAAAATCGGCATCTTCTGTAAGTCGATCGCAAGCCCATTTTTCACATATTTCCCAGCGTTGTTCAAGCGTATACACAATCATATTCGTTCAGCGGAAGGATACAACTAATTAGCTGTCAAATCAGTCATGAGCTAAGTGTTACCATTCACGAAATAAGCACCAGTTGAAAAAAAATCGTTAGATGGCGGACCCTTTATCTTTATACCAACCATAAGGTAAATATTCAGTGTATATAATTCCGATAATGAAATGAGAACGTTAGAGTTTGGCGCTGCGAAAATATGGTTGTCCGCAGTGCGATATACCAACATACTGGGATACCCCCTGATAAAGAGACGAAGAACGAGATTGATACCTGGCAATTGATGGAAGGCACTCAACGAGTGTAATGGACGTACGTTTGATTCGAAAAGCTAATATCGAGCAACCGTTCGCACAAGGTTAAGGAGAGCGAAAGTCATAGGAATCCATTCATACAGAAAACAGGTCGTAGGAAAGCTGAATTTCCCAGACATAGCCAGGATTTGTGCAGAGAAGCTCACTCGGATAGTGACACTCATGATCCTGAAGCGCAGTGGAAGTATATTTCCCACTCTATGAAAACTGCTCCAGGTTATAAAAACACCGCTTAAAGACAAACCATGGTACGATGCAAAGTGTCGCATGGCAAGTAATGAAATAAATGCTGCACGTATGGCAATGCTTCAGTCAGCTTCAACGCAAGCCGTTATAGAGCGGAATAACAAGAAGAAGAAAAACGGTTGTGGCAAAAATGCGAGAGTGAGCAAATTGAAGAATGAGGCACGTACATTTTACGGAAAGACTAAAGTTCAACCAACGGCTATGGATCAGGGCCCCCTTTTTACAGATAAGGATGGGAATCTTGTCACAGGTATAAAGAGTATATTGGAAATATGGAGAGATCAGTTCATTGCTTTACTTGTCCCAGAGCACGTCAATATAGATGGGGGTGTTGAGCACATGCAGAACGATGGCGTCGACTGCCCTCTCCTAGCCAAAGCAAAGTTATTACTGAAATTTCCCGTCTTAAGAACAACAAAGTCTCTGGTGCTGAGGCTGTTTAAGGTTGGCGACTACGAGTAGGAAAGGTGCGTGCATCAGCTCATGGGTAAAATCTGGCTAGCCTTCTGTGTCTAATTTTTGGAAATGGCGACCGAAGTATATGTACAAACTATCGCGGAATACGCCTTTTATCCATCGCACAGACCGGCGGCATATGCGAAAGCTTAAAGCCGTATGTTGCAGACCTTTAGGTCTTGGTCTTGGAGGTCTGGAATGTCAACTATCGACCTATTATTCACATTTCGAAAAATCCTGGAGAAAGTCCACCAAAAACAAATCAGCTTTTTGTAGATTTCCCGATACGGAAAAAACTCCACCAAGCTATGTTAGAGCTTGGCATTCCTACTAAGCTGACACGCCTTTGTACAAGATTGGTAGCGATCTCACCGCAACATTTAGTACAAGTTTAGGCCTCCCGTAGGGTGGCACCCTATCATGCGATCACTTCAAGATATTAATGGGGGGTAAGTCGTATTACCGACTTTAGCATGAGGCCGTCGGTGGTGCTATGGTTAGTGTGCGCGGCTCTTGTACATGAGATCATGGGTTCGAACCCTGCTCTGACCACCTTAAAATTTCTATCGGCGGCGGTCACCCCGCAGAGTGACGGCGACACTATCGAGTATATAGCCATGAAAAAAAAGCTTCTCAAAATACCGTTCGGAATCGGTGTAAAACTGTAGGTCCCAATCAGTGAGTGACAAGTTCTTGCCTGTCCCTTAATGGGATGTAATGCGAAACCATTTATTTATTTTTTAATCGTGAGAAAATCTGCAGACAGCACGAATATAACTATCAGCAGCAAAAGTCAAATTCTGCTCGCGTATGCTGATGATTTAGACATCATTGGGCGAAATCTGCGAGAATTTGCTGCAGTATTTTCGAGAATTGGGAGGGAATCAGCAAACGAGGGTTTGGCCGTAAACGGGGACAAAATGAAGTTTATGGTTTGGACAAGGACAACATCCGACAGTTTGGAGGAATGGGTGAACGTTGATAACCGTTATAATTTCGAGGTAGTGGACGACTTTATTTACATGGGATCTGCCGTGAACAGAAGCGAAAACGTCAGCCTAGAAATCAAAAGGAAATTGTGCTTGCAATCAGGTGTTATTTAGGCCTAAGCAAGCACTTCAAACATAAGACACTCTCTCGAGAAACGAAGATCCAAATATCAGACTCGCATAGAACTTGTCTTGCTTCATGGCGCAGAATCCTGGGTCATATCTCTTTCTGATGAAACATCACTGGCAGTCTTCGACTCTAAAAATATATGGTGCTATATTAGAAACTGGCGATTATCGACGACAGATGAACCACGAGCTGTATAATTTGTATCCCGACATCGACATAATTATGCGTATCAAACGCATTGACGCTGGCTAGGCCATGTCGGTAGAGTGGATCAGAATGAGCCAGTGCGAAAGGTATTCAAAGACGCAATCGATTGACATCGACAAATAGGTCGATCAAGACTTCGCTTAAAGACCTGGTGGAATATTGCCTGCCAGAGCTTGGTGCTATCAACTGGAGGCCAAAAGCTGAAGATCGAGCCATTTGGAAAAATAATAGGTGGGAGATTGCCTGTCAGAGCTTGGTGTTAGCAACCAGAGGAGAAAACCTGTCGATCGAGCCGGTTGGAGAAACATGTTATCCTCATTTTGTAAGGACCTTAACCCATCTAGGTTGCTTGAGGCCACACAAGTAATTAAGTAAGTTCAAAAGAAACGAAAGAGTTTGAAAACAATCATTGAGAATCCAATCACCTTAGTTTGCGGTTATAACCTATTGCTTTAGTTCTCATCAGAGATTTTGCATCGATGCAATACGAACCCTGATTATTGTTTTGAGTGCAAATACATCTATCGAATCACACTTGTATTTTCATTTATATCTAGCAATTCTTGTATGTTTACACACTCATATACAACCACAAAATATACATTTATCTTATAAACCATGATAAGGGGGGAAAGAAAAATGTGGAAGTGTTTTTTGTTTCGATAATAAACAAAATGTAAAAATATTTTGGATTTCTTTATAAATCAAAAATGCTGATGATTTTTCAATTGTGGTAAACCAATAAAATATGGAGACAGCCCTGTAGAAAATTTAACGACATAGGAATGAATTCTCACTGCAAAGAAGTTCTATTACTGGCACAAGTTCATACTTTCCTTCGTCCAAGTGCTTAGGGACAAAGGACAACATGATTCTTTTTCTTACAATAAACACCGTATTTGTAGTCATACACTTTTGGTCGCCCCTTGAGTTCCTGAGTCAAAGATATGAATACTTTGAGTATTTGTATGTTGCTCTCTTCATTCGATTCGAGGGACTACATGTTCGTGAACTAAATCTAATTGAGGGACTGATTGTTCGTACAGCGATCCCGAAAGGTATTTTGAGAAGCTTTTTCATGGCGACGTTTTCGGTAGTGACGCCGGCACTAAGCGAGGTGACCGTCGTCGAAAGAAATGTAGGGTGTTCAGAGCTGGGATCGAACCCACGATCTCATGTACAAGGTCCGCGCCCACTACCATTGCGCCATCACCGGCCACTGAGTGAAGGCAGGATTATAGTGGGTGATTTTTAAGATTAGGGGGTTTCTTGCAGATCAAACTGTCATTACAACTTTCTTCAGTATTGTGTGACATTTCATCATGCAAATATATAGTAGTCAGTGCTTCAGTCATTGGGATCACGTAAAACTCGACAAGGAGGCAGAGAATTCAATGAGAGTTGTTTCTGGTTTCATGGGTACGCCAATGCGCCAAATTAGTATTTTTAGGCTGAAGAACTACTTGAAGATTTTCAGGAGTAGTCATGAGATCCCCATAAAATAACGGCTTTTATTTGTAGTTATCGGTATCGTTTGGGGTGTGAACGTGAATGTCGTTGAATGCGTCATGATAACGGTCTCAATTTGAATCCCACGATGTCCACGACATTTGATTCCAAAACATGGCATGGCTTGCTACACAGCACGTGAAACTATGGAATTGTTACAAGAACACTACGGTGAGCACTTAATTTCACGGCTCAGACCACGGAATTGGACGCTTAAATTATGTGATTTCACACCTCTAGACGTTTGCCTTTGGGCTTTTGTACAGTCCAGAATTTACATGTTTCAGTCGGTGAGGAATTCTAAGCCAACATTACGTGCCGAAAAGAGCGGCCTCAGCCACATATTGCAGTAAACATGTACATGTTTGCAAGCATTGCTTTCATGAATTGAAGATCTGCTGTTTTTTTTTTCTTTGTTGTTTGTATCGTTTTTGTTTCTAGAGGTTTCCAACAAACAATGCCACATTTGGGTCTCCAACACTTATATTATAACCTATGAATCAATGTGTCTCAAACATGTAATATTGGATAGCAAACACAATGTGAATGGACACAAATATAGTATATTTGCGATAAACTACAAACACTTTGTATTTCCATCCAAACAAAAAAAAAACAGATTTTTCAGCGCCTACTGTTGCAATCCAACAAGAACAATTCGAATTGTTCGAAAGTGTCTTCGAGTGGTTCAGAATAGCTCGAGGTATACACGCACAGACTTGTAGTCACGGAACCTGGGTTCAACACTATTAAAAATATACCTGAATTTTTGCAAATTTAATACTAAACTTCTATTAATCCTAAATAAATTTTAATCAATGAAAAATAACCCGTTTACTTTAAACATAAAATCAGACCACAGGAACAATTTCAGTTTCGAGTTACCATACATTGTTTGTGGCAACCGAAAGGATAGTTAGATATTCGAGCGATACCAATTCGCATATGCAAATTTCGTACAAGTGTTTGTATGTTCTCGTAAACGATTTTTATTAATTTGATATAAAGCAAATGTAATATTTGATTTGATTTGTTTGCCTCAATTGTCTTCTCTACATGATGGTAATTTATCTGAGAATTCGTTTGGGGGTAACGCAATTTTTATTTGCTCATGTATGACCCAACTACCTTAATATTGTTTATTGCCATAATCAAAAAAGATGAATTAAGTTTGGTGAATTAACGTTGGTTTTTGCGTTAGCGTTACAAAATATCGTTTGCTGTAAACGCTTTTCGGTTCCCGTAAACGATATTATTGACTTGCCACAAAGGAAATGTCATATTTGATTTGTTTGCCTCAACTGCATTATATGAAGATCATATATTGAAGATTTCGTTTTTCCGTAACGAAATTTTTGTTTGCCGGTACGACGCAAATGCCTTAATATTTATTACCTTCGGATAATTTTATGGTAAATCAAATAATAACAATTAAGTGAGTTCTGCTAAACGTTGGTTTTTGGTTTACCATTACCATGTATCGTTTGTTGTAAACGTTAGTTGATTCTGGAGAAAGATTTTATTTACTTGCTATAAAGGAAACTGTCTAACATTACTGCCTTCATTTCCAATTGGGTGTTCTTTTTAACTTATTTACTTTCGTATCACTATTTTGCATATCAAGCTAAATCAATTAAGTGCAGCATAATAAATTTTATTTGTATTTTTTTCCCAAAATATAATTTTTAAATTCTGAATAAGAAATTGGATGAAAACAATTATCTAAATTCAGTGAACAGAAAATAAACTTTAAACAAAGACCAAATCATATTTTCAAAACAAAATTAAAATTTCCTTTTGATTTAGGACCATCATCTATAGACTTTCTTAAAAGGATATGAATATGAAGTCAAATAAATAAACTTTAGAGTTGTTGTCAATAAGGACACACATAACTTCATTTAGAAAATTTATGTTAATATTGACATCGATACTTGATTGTAGTTTTGTACAGTTCATGCAATTGTCTTGAGAATTTTGTACAAATTTGTTGCTGCAATTCTAATGCTCTACTATTGTCAGAAAATGAATAACTCAAAGTGTAGATGGAATCAAGGACTTGGAGCAGGGATAGCAAGTAGTCTATGGACTATTCTATAAAGCCATTGTTTCCCCCCAGACACAAAATTATTTTATGAGATTACTCAGGACTAGCATGATGGCTGTTGATGTATTCTATGCAACTTGCAACTGAAATATTTTCAAAATAGTTTGCTTGTTGTTAATGTAGACAGACGGAACAGTTGCCTTTGGCAGGATACTCGTACTCTCATATACACTTTTAATGTTGGCTGAGTCTGTTTTGTAACCAAATATAAACATGCAATTATAGCCACAGAGAAAAGTTTGTGAAGACAACACGTATAGAATGACACAAAAATTTTCTCTAGTCTTAACCCAAATTAAATACATGGTGATCTTTGTAGACCAGTGTTTAGTATTGGTGTGCCATGAAGGATATAAAATTGTGGTTTATCTGAAAATGCAGAAAAAATCAAATTTCGTTCAAAGTGCATCAATTTAAAAGTGAGTTCTGTGAAATATAAAAATGTGGTCGTTTGATGAAAGGGAGAGTCTAAGTACATTAAATGTTACTTAATGTACAAACTGAAAAGGAATTAGTACCCTTTCGGTTGTCAATTTATTAGTAAATGAATTACCCCCTGCACATCTTTTAAAAGCAGAGCGAATCTTGTACATGAGAACAAGGGTTCGACACCCGCTCTGACAACCTTTCACTAGTCCTAAAAATCAATGAGTGTTCGAACTCACGGGCGATGTTGTAACATCTTTTTGTTACACAGTACCTGTTCGATTTCTATGAACACATTAGTAAATTTTACATTGGAAAATAAAATAAAATAGTTTTTGTTTGACGGCTCTTTTACTATTGCACTTTCGTTTTTCAGACATCTGCTGTATATAAAGAAATAAAACTCGAAGAAAAATGTCGTAGTTTACTCTTTAATGTGCGAAAACGATCTCAATTATAATTCACTTATGAGTACGTACAAAGGCCAATGTCTCGTTAAGTTAATGATACAGTTTCTAAAGTAGCCAAATATTCAAACCAAAACTATACACTTAGAAAATTCATATGAATGTAACTATTATAAATTTGTAACAATTATATAGCAAAGTGACTAAACATCTGCTTTAACATTAAATGTAATATTGTAAAATTAAATAAAGCAATATTTAGCTCACTAAAATAATTGTTTTGTCATAAACAGAGCGACGACAAAAAGTATTGAATAGTATAGAGAACTTATTGCACTCTTTTTACGCTCTCATTTAGAGAAAGAGCATAAACGAGTCTTATTCTCTTTATAGAATATTTGCAATATAAATGAACCATTTCGACAATGGAATTACATAAAACAATACAAAAGGCATAAATGTTTCAAAAGGCATCAATGTTTCACATCAAAATTATTAACGGACCAAGTTATGACAAAAAGAGAGTAATACGTTTTGAATCACTCGCCAGATATGGCCAGTGCTTTTGAGTCATACAATTCGTTTTAGGAGTTCTCTATACTATTCAATACTTTCTGGCGACGACGACCTGTTTGTTTGTTCGCTGCCGCTACATCAATGCCATCAGACTTATTTTCAGGCAGAGGCTATTGTTGTACAACAACCACATATGTGATGCAAACGCTGTGTGTTGTTTGCATGTGTTCACTTTGATATTACATATTTTTAATTTCCTCTCTTATTTGAATCGTCATTTGGATGAGATCCAAAATTGCAGACTTCGTGGTTGTCCTGGCCGTAAATGAGTTCAAATACCGTTGCCCTTCGCGAGCAGAGTGACATCGATGGTTCTTCTTTTGGTTGATGAGGTATTTGATCCTTTGTTAACATAAGTTGTCCACCGATCCACTTCAGGTATCCTCGAATTAGGGAAGGACATCGCTAAGTCTACGCAGAAGGTGGTTGTATTTAATTTTGATCGGCACAAGACGTTGCACATGAAAAATTGCTGGAAAACTTAATTGTAACTCAGGAACAGTTAAACCAACACTCGTATTGGAAATTATGCAAAACATTTTGGCGTCTGAAATCGGGGTAGGTTTTTTCATTGACAGGATACGAACAACCATAGAAACACAGCCCTGTTCGACAAATACTTCAAATTAAGATATTCAAATAAACGTAACAAATGTCTACTAAAGGCTGCAATAAATAAAACGGTCCGCTTGTCTAGAAAATATCACAATGACTGCTGCAACAGTCCTCCCCTCAAATTCAAAAGCAATCGTACAAAAGAGAATCGTTTGCATTCAAAATGAAAGCGGCTGAATTGTAGTGTAACTGACAAACTGAACGTAGGGGAAAACTGTATGGGAAATGTAGAATTATTGCAAGAGTTGTTGTAATTTTCTGTTGGTCTAACTTTGTAGTTCGTGATGTATTTTTGTTTTGTTGTATGTGTATGAGCGCCAGTGGCAACTATCGCGTGTTGCCAATTTGTCAGCATTCATTGATTCATTGTTCGGTTGGGTGTGAGAGGAACAAAAAAAATATAAAACAAGGATATGAATGAATGATAGTACGACTTTAACAAAGAAAGGGACGTACCTATATTTACAGTCTGGATCCGAAAGACAGTGGCTTTTGAACATTCGCGCGTTACAACTTCAACTTCAACTAATCCAGTTCAAAATACCACACCATGCTGTTGGCTAATCCCCAGTGGTTCCACGTCTCCTTTTGTTGATCGCTCAAGTCTCCTTTTGATTTCGCTATAGCCTTCACAGTTTTTACTTACTTCAGTAACTGATATTTCCATTTAGCGAAAAAAGTTTTCAAAACCAAATGTAAGGGAATCATATGAAATTTCGTACATCGAAAGTGTGAAATATTGCACAGGACCCAAGGAAAATTGAAGGCATATTGCGTCCAATTTTTTACAATCAATTGTGTATGCCAGAGCTGTTCGCAAGATGGGTGTCGGAATTGATCTTAAGTATCCCTGGAATGTGTTAAAACTTCAGCCGATTACCTTCATTTCATTTATTTATTTCATTTCATTTATTCACGTCTATGGAAATACATTCTTACAGACTAACAGCAGCTGTAACCATAGTTTCGAAGAAATTTTGCTCCGATGCATAGCCGTGAATGAACAGCCCTCCCAATAAAATTCAGATCAACCATTAGGAGATATAGTTTCATACGATGAATGTCAGCCGATCAACACAACTGTGAGAGTATCTGGCAAGAACGTCACGTCATACAGTTCTTAGATGCACTGATCATAAATCACATCAACCAGTTCATGCAGGAAAGGTTTTCGAGGAGCACCGGTTATATACACACAAGATGTAACGTGGTTTTGTCAAAGGCTCAGGTACGCTCAGTCATGTCCAAGGTCCTTCTTTAGAAACCACTAAACAGAATGGGTTTTCCCAGGGGTTTGAATTCAGATTTTTTATTGATTTTATTACATAAATTTATCCACTTGTTGAGAACACTCTTCTTTAACACTCTTCAGGGAACGATTTGAGAACACTTTTCTGGGGACGGTTTGAGGACATTCTTCCTGAAAAAGTTATGAAGTACTGTTCAGGGGACGGTTTGAGGAGACTCTTCCGGGAACGGTTGAGAAGCACTCTTGAGGAGACAGTTTGAGGACACTCTTTAGGGGACGGTTTGAGAACACCCTTCAGGGGACTGTTTGAGGACATTCTTAAAGAAGCTGTTGAGATCGCAATTCGGAGAATGGTTTGAGCACACTCTTCAGGGAACGATTAGAGGACACTCTTCTGGGGACGCTTTGGGGAGACTCTTCAGGGGCGATTTGAGAACACTCTTCTAGCAACGGCTTGAGAACACTCTTAGGGGGAGGGTTTGAAGGCCCTCTTCCGGGAACGGTTGAGAAGCACTCTTGAGGAGACAGCTTGAGGACACTCTTTAGTGGACAGTTTGAGAACACCCTTCAGGGGACTGTTTGAGGACATTCTTAAAGAAGCTGTTGAGATCGCAATTCGGAGAATGGTTTGAGCACACTCTTCAGGGAACGATTAGAGGACACTCTTCTGGGGACAGTTTGAGGATATTCTTCCTGGAAAAGTTGAGAAGTACTCTTCAGGGGACGGTTTGAGGTCACTCTTCTGGAACGGTTGAAAAACACTCTTTAGGAGATAGTTTGAGGACACTCTTCAGGGAATGGGTTGAGAACACCCTTCAGGAAACGGTTGGAGCACACTCTTACAGAAACTGTTGAGATCACGTTTCGGGGAATTGTTTGAGGACGCTGTTTAGGGGACGGTTTGAGGACACCCTTTTTCGAACGTTTTGATAACTCCTTTTGGTTCGGTTGATCGATTTCAGATAGTCGGGATCTTGATGTATCGCACACGTGATGTATCGGATTCGAATTGCCTGAGAACGGCTCGGGATTGGTTCGTTTCGTACTTCATGACGATTACTAATACGTGGAATAGCCAGCCGAAGCCGCTATACGCAAATAGTCAGCCGAAGCCGTTGTACTCGAATAGTCAGTTCCTCTTCCTCTCTTTCCTCTCAGTTCCTCTCTTGGAGGACACTCCTGAAAAAACTGTTTGAGAACACTCCTTTTGGTTCTGTCGATCGATTTCATATAATTGAGATTTTGGTCTAACGCACATGTGGTGTATAGGATTCGAATTACCTGACAACGGCTCGGGATCGGTTCGTTTCGTACTTCGGTACGAGTATTTTACATTCGGGTGGACGATTAATAATACGTGGAATAGCGAACCGAAGCCGCTATACTTGAATAGTTGGCCGAAACCGATATGCTGGAATATAGTCAGCCCAAGTCGATAAGCTGAAACAGTCAGCCGAAAATGCAATGCTGGAATAGTCAGGTCAAGCCGCTGTGCTAGAATAGTCAGCCGAAGCCGCTGTACTGGAATTGTCAGCCGAAGTCGCTATGATGGAATAGTCCCTATATCATGTATAAACAATAACTGACCTCAGCAACAGCAGTTGCGTGAAAATTGATTGCTATACTTTACTTCGAAGGCAAAACCCAAGTGCACAGTTTGATGAGGCAAATGATTTGCTTACTGTTTTTCGCAGTTATTGTTTGTTGTTTTATGCTGCTGATTTAATATTTATACAAATTTATTTAGATTTTATAGCAAATCATTTAAAATAGTCAACCAATTTCAAATACCGAGGGTGACATAAGGACAAACCTTAACCGAGAGAATTTAAATCAATTTTATATGTACGAGAGCGGTTCCAAAACTAGCCGACCTGACGTATAGATGGTGCCACTAGTTTCAGAAAAAAAAAATATTTTGTTGAAAAGTGGCAACCTTATAAATCATATGTTTTAAGTTCTAAGCCGCTACGTTGTTTAGTATTTTTATTTGAGCCATCAATAGCTTTTTATTTGAGCCATCATCTCAGTGAATTTTGTAAACTTAGAAAAAATTGGTCACTGTTGTGTAATCCAATATTTCCATTTGAAATATTAAAGCAAAGCGAGATGTCTGGGGGAGTCTGCTCCTTTACGACAGTAAAATGTTGGATAGTAGAGATTAAACGAAGCCGTACGAGCTGCCCCTACGACCACCGTTGAGGTCGACCTATTGAGGTGTCCACGCCAGAAACGGTTAAGAATATCCACACAATGGTATTGGATGAGCCGTGAGCTAGCTGAAATGATAGGCATTTCAAAAAACGATAAACGTTGTACATTGTCCGAAGATTTGAAGATGAGAAAGCTGTGTGGAAGATGGGTGCCGCGTTTACTTTCAATTGAGCTAAAACAGAGTCGCGAAGGTGTTTCAGTAGAGTGTTTGGCGATGTTTCACCGCATTAAAGTCGAATTTCTGCGTCTATTTATAACCATGGATGAGACATGGGTCCACCACTTCACACCTGAGACAAAGGAACTATCAAAGCAGTGGACTAAAATGTGGGAATCGTGTCCAAAGAAGCCGAAGAAGGTTCCATCTGCAGGCAAGGTCGTGGCGTTTGTTTTTTGGGATGCGTATGGGATGATTTTTATTGATTATCTTCTGAAAGGAAAAACGGAATATTATGCTAAATTATTGCAGCGTTTAAGTGATGAAAGTGCGGAAAAAAGGATTTAGGGTCAAATCAGATTGCTATTGTTTGATTTGAAAATTATTGGAAAGAAATTTATTAAGTTGTGATGCCTTTAATTAGATAACAAAATTCGATGTTTTGGACAGTGCTGTCAGTTCAAACAAAATAACCACACATCTGGAAAGCTATAACTTTTGTGTAGCTAAACCAAGGCTCATCTAGTAGAGGTTAACACATTAGAACAGCTGATTTTGCTTTCTTATGACTCTATCTGTCAAATTCAGTGTATTTTGGTTTTGTACTTTTTTGTTTACTTCGTATGGTCATATGTATTTGTGTTGAATTTGACAGTTAGAGTCATATAACAAAAACAAAATCCCTGTTGTTGGTGCCCACAACAACAACAAATCCTACTGCGTAAACCTCTACTAGATCAGCCTTGAGCTTAACTGACAGTTAAACTTTCTGCCACTCCAGTTTTCGTTTTATATTCCCCAATTTAATTGAATGTAATGATAATGTAACATCGAATCTTTTACCGCCAGGATTGTGTAATATTATATACAACAGAAAGTTTTAGTTTATGTTGATGTATTTGTCAGGTTTAATGTTTGTTCAGCAACCAAACCTACAAGTGAAACATTACCAGTCAGTCAGGCGATTGCCACTTGCCTCCGTCCATCCATTCAGGCCAGCCGCCATTTATTCATTTTATTTCATTCATGCATCCATCCATTCCTCTGTTTCCTCCTGCTGAACAGGCAGCCAGCCAGCCAGCCAGCCAGCCAACTAGCAATTCAGTCGCTTGTTATGTTGCCGATGTCGCGTGTTGCCAGCCTTTGAGTGTTTATTCTTTAAAACCAAATTTAGACATAATTAAATGAAAACTGTTTATTTAAGGCTCACTCACTCACGTCTGTTGTAAATACAATTTCGAACATAAACTCAACTCACACTCTTCAATTTGATTCAATTCAGAACCACCACTGTACACTTGTATTGAATAAATTGCCACACTACACGTTTCTGCCACACGTTCCTTAGGCAACATTATTGTTTGGTTTCTGTTTTAGTGATGTTGCCAGTGTTGATGTTACTGCTGTTGCCGCCATTAATGTTATTTTCTTTGCCAGCCCCTTCTGCTCGAGTCCGATGGTACGCCGACCGACGAACTCAATAATAACAATTTACTACAAGTTGTACGTGTTGTTGTTTTTAGTAACAGTACCTGCAACTAATGTCAAAGAATAATATTGTTGTTAATCTTAATTTAAATTATAAAATATGTTTTAAACGAAACGGGTACATATTTAAAATGTTACCCGAATCTGGGAAACATGGCGAGGGCCGCAACAACAATGAACCTTACAGATATCCAAAATTTGAAGTTTATTGGAGATATTAGAGAAATCTACATTGTTTGTTAAATTTCGAAAAGTCCACCACAGATGGAAAAATTATTTTAAGGCTCAAGCTGTGACCAATCTGTTGTCCCACTATGTTGATTTTAATAGATTTTAAAATTTTACGATCAATGATAAATGCGTGTGGTTTATTACAGTGATTCAAAATCGCGCGGGTTTTATAAATATCCACCACTTTGCCTGCAAACATAAGCCTGTGTACTAAAACAAACAAATTGTTGTAGCTTTTGACAAAAATTTGCTTGCTCCTGGCTGTTTGCTAGCAGCCAATTTGTCTATGATGGGTGATTTTTTTGCTATTTGGTTTTTGAAAATTGAAGAAAACACATAAAACTTGTACCAGTTATTGAAATAGTCCCTTGGATCGATGAATCTAGACCTGCCATTTATATTTGAAAGAATATTTCATGCAAATATTTCCCACAGCTACGCTTCAGTCCAGTTTTGGCACACTTTTTCCAAGATTTCTGCCGGTACCTCACTAATGACACGCTTAGTATTCATATCATGGCTAGCTTACCTCTACACTCTGAAAAATGCGAATTCTTGTTGTTGTTTGGATGCAAATATAACATATATATAGCTTGTAGCAAATATCGTATATTTGTGTCCAAACACATTGTGTTTGCTATTCAATATAATATGTTTGGGACACAGTTATTAATAGGTTATTATGCTTTATATGTATTTGTGAGGCAAATGTAGCTTTGTTTGTTGAAAACTGCTGCAAAATAGTGACAGGTAATAAAGAAACAAAAAACAACAGATCTTCAATTCTCGAAAACAATGCTTGCAAACATGTACATATTTCCTGCAATATGTTGCCGGTCCATTATTTTTCAGCGTGTAAAAAATAAAAAAAAATGGTGTCCCATAACATCCCATGAAGGGATTG
Organism: Phaonia tiefii; assembly: GCA_963931995.1. NCBI lineage: Eukaryota > Metazoa > Arthropoda > Insecta > Diptera > Muscidae > Phaonia > Phaonia tiefii. Next base: position 279,865,514 of record OZ008369.1, read on the forward strand.
GGGAGAGCTTCTCACAATCAATGAGATGTGCGCTTTCTAGTTTTTACACTCACTGATTAGGACCTACAGTTTTACAGCGCTTCCGAACGGTAGTTTAAGAAGCATTTTCGTGGCTCAGTACTCGATAGTGTCGCCTACACTAAGCGAGGTGACCGTCGTCGAAAGAAATGTAAGGTGTTCTGAGTAGGGATCGAACCCATGTTCTCATGTACATAGGCCGCACACACTACCCATTGCACCACCGACGGCGTGTATTGACGATAAACTTTACGTGCCCGCACAAAATTGGTTTAGTGCGGTCAAATCGCACGAGCGTGGCGGCCAATTGACAGCGCTACAATGTGAGAATAATTGTTCAACAAACTCGCCTCTCAATTGGTTGATGGTATCGCGTGCAGTGTGCCATGTGGCACCGTCGTGTGGAAGCCTCTTGTAGGCCAAGTCCAATTCTTTTATGCACGCTGAAAACTCTGTCTTATTTCGTGGTTTGGATGTAAATGTAACGTGTTTGTAGTTTGTCACAAATATAGTATACTTGTATTCAAACACATTGCGTTTGTCACAAATATAGTGTACTTGTGTCCAAACACACTGTGCTTGCTCTTCAATGTTACATGTTGGTTACACAATGATCTATATGTTATAATATGTGTTTCTGTGACCCAAATATGGCTCTGTTTGTTGAAAACTGCTGGGAACAGAAACGTGGCAGACAACAAAGATGTTAAATTCATGAAAATAATAGGTATGGAGATGTTACAAACATATACATGGTTCCTGCATAATGTTACAGGGGCCGTATTTTTCAGTGTGTGGTGATTATTTATACATCCTTGGGCAAATCTACGAGAATTAACTGTAGTATTTTTAAGAACCGAGACAGCATCAGTGAAGGTGGGTTAGACAATGAACTATTTAGGCAAAAAGATTCGATCAACGTGGGAAGGTCGTTTTAATTTCAATTTGTTAAACAATTTTTCTACTCATGATCCGTAGTCAATAAATACAATATCGTCCGCCTGGATAATAAATTATAAAGTTTGCTTGCAAATACGTGTTAGTAGAGGCTAAATATAAAGTGAAGAGATAAAGCCCACTGGCGAAAACGGAAATCTAGGTCTACAAGTTGTACTAGTTATGAGCCGCCACCGATGTAATTAAGCAACTCAAAAAAGACCGATTGCCTTTGTTGGGTAAAGCCAGTGGAATGTATTAAGATTATCCAGCGCACAGGGTGACAGAAAACGTACTCGAAATTAGACGAAGTATAGAAGGACCAAGGTTCTGTTGGAAGGGCCAAGTGTAGGAAATGGGGAGAAACTGCGAAGAAACAAAACGGTTGGTAGATGGCCAATACATTACACAAAACAGGTGTCTTGTGTGTAAAATTTATCAACGATTTCAAATATTTGCTTAGAAATACTTTTCTCTTTTTAAGTACTTACATAGGAAGAAGAAAAATGTTTACTACTGGTGCAATAATTTTGACAATATATTTTCCATTTGTCGACCCCTCAACCTTATCAAGGTCTCTTGCTGCCATTTGAAAAGTTTTCTATCTTTACTTCATTATCAAAACAGCTCTCCATTTTAAAATTTAATTAACGCCACTCCAGCGTATCTATAACAATTATGTCCTTGAATCTGTTACTTGACTTACTGCCTTCCGTTAATCCTTTTAAGTCCTTGCTTGCTAGTCTAAGTATAAACGAATATTTTTTTTCATCCTCTACGCTCATTTATAATGATGATGATAGCATAAATGAAAATTCGTAATTTATACTTTAGTAAATCTTTACGTTTTGCTTTGAAAATATTCATAAACTCTTAAGTAAAGTTGAAAGAATAACTATTGTTTCAACTTTATGAAAAGGGGGGAACACACAGAGTTGCCAACTGCGTAGGAAATGTAAGAAAAAACGGCAAGACTACGGTGATTTATGGCAGTATTGTCTCAATGTGATCGCTGCAACGTTATTCTCACACTGCTCACTAAATGTGAGAAGTTCTCCACAATCTGTTTGCGGTATTTAAACCCAAATTCGGGTGTTACCACCGAATTGCCATTGAAATAACTGAAGTTTTCCCGACTGAATTCAGTCATCACAACTGACATTGGTGTGAAACGACCTTCTTTCATATTTAAATTGGTTGTGTCAACTGAATTTCCATTTATAGTTGCTCTCTCAACTAACTTTTCTAAAATTGTTCTTGCCACAAACAATTTCGGTTGCCGCAAACAAATTTGACATCGATTCGGTTGCAGCCAACGAATTTGGTTTCAAGTCGGTCACATCAACCGAATTTGGCTTTAAGTCGGTTGAAAAAAGCACAAACATTTTATTTATGAATTTTGAGTAAAACCTGCAGATGTCATTAGATCGGAAGATTTTCGAAGTCCGGGATTTGAAATGTGCTGATATCTACACGCCAAAGGCACCATATTTATATAGAAGAAGACCTAAAAAATATTGACACATCAAGTGCATTAATTCCTTGTTTTGTTACTGCGTCAAATTATCAATAAAACATTCCAAAAATTTCCATTAACTGTTTTTTAATTTGTAGAACATTTACATGAGGTGTCAGGAGACACCCGGTTGAAACGAAGTTCCTTTCCCAAATTATTATGTACTAGTTAGTTCCTGCACGCCTAAGGCGCCCGTTGAAAGATACGATAATTTAAATGGATCTTTAATGAAATATACTTTTTGTAAAACGAGAAACTTTTTTAAAAATTTTTTTGTTTTATTCCATGTATATTTTTTTTTAAATTATAGTTGTAGGTCCTTTTTGTAAGAATATGTTTTATATTTTCGGGAAAAGGTAATTTTTTAAAGAGAGGTACTTCTTTTGTTAAAATCTAATGTTTTTTTTTAAGAAAAGAAAAGGTACTACATATTTTTAAGAAGAGTACTTTCTGTAAGAACAAGCCATAAGAGTATGAATTTATTTTTACAAAGAATTACTGTTTTAAGAAAAGGTACTTTTTAAGGTAGTGGTACTCTGTGTAGGAAAAGGTTATTTTCTTCAGAAAATTTATTTATTTTCAGAAAGGATACTTAAGAAAAGTCTTAAGAAGGCTTAAGAAAAGAAGAGGTATTATTTTATTTTTAAGAAAAGGTACTTTTTGGAAAAGGAAGTTTTGCATGAAAAGGTAAAGAAGAAAATGTTTTTTTAAGAAATGGTTTTTTTTAGAATTGGGCCTTTTTTCAAGAATAGGTAAATTTGTAAGAGCAGGTACTTATCTAAAGAAAAGTTATTTTGTTTGACAAAAAGGTAATCTTTTTATTTTATTATTCAAGCTCAAAACCATCTACATCTCTATAAAGAGAGAAATAGTTTTTGATATGTTAACATCTATAGCGGCGTAGACGGACTAAATCTATCAAAGTCAAGATTTTATGCTGCTGCTAAAACCAGATTTTATGCTGCTGCTAAAATAAGATTTTCTGCTGCTGCCAAAAACCAGATTTTCTGCGACTGCGAAAGAGAATAATGACGTGTTAAACAAAAATGAGCGAGCAAGAGAGCAATGAAAGAGTGGTGTAGCAGGGGTGAGGCAAACGAATTTGTGTCTTTAGCGTATGTATTAACATAATAATGTATGTATGTTGCTGTTTTCGAACGGAGATATAAAGCATAGCCACGCAAAATTTCATTTGCAAGCCCATGGGCTTGCGCAGTCGACGTTATGGTGACACACTAATACGTCAGCTACTTCGTACAAAGTATGTGTGATGTTGTGTGTTTGGCTGTTTCGTTGCTGTTGATATGACAAACATGTGGTTAGGTGACACACGTATATGTCAGCTACTTCGGACAAAGTATGTGTGATGTTGTGTGTTTGGTTGTTTCGTTGTTGTTGCTATGGCCAAACAAAGCGAGTCACTTGATGTTCAGCATTGCCCGGTGTATAAAAAACAAGTAATTTAATTCAATAAACAATTAGTTTTTATTTTCCAATGTAACATTTACTAATGTGTTCATAGAAATCGAACAGGTACCGTGTAGCAAAAAGGTGTTAACACATCATCCGTGAGTTCGAACAGTCATTGATTTTTTTTTAAAAGAACGAACTTATTTGCAAATGTTTTGTTGTGTATTTTGTTAGCGATATTTTACGAACACTTGTATACTGGATAATTCTCAATTCAGTCAGTTTTTGTTTGCAGTTAGTTTGATGAATTATTCAAAAGCAGCATTCCAAACAACCGCTGATGAAAATCTGCGGCTAGATCTGAAATTGCTTTACGGTTTGCCAGGATGCCTTTTCAAAACATCTTCGTTTTAAGAAAATATATATCTCTATTTATAGAGCTATGGATGGTCTTCACCTGGAATAATAAAATAAAAAGTACCAGTAAAAAGCCCGAATAAATAAAAAAAGAAAATACCCCGAAAAAAGTTAAACTGTAAAGAAAGGTAGATATTTAAGAAGAGGCAATTTGTTGTAAGAGAATTTACTTTTTAAGAAAAGGTACTTAATTACAAAAAAAATCCTTTTTTTTGAAGAAAATGTCCTTTTTGTAAGAAAATTTACTTTTTTTTAAGCAAAGGTACCTTTTAAGATAAGGAGTTTTTTAAGAAAAGGTACTTTGTTTAAGAATATGGACAGGTATTTTTTTGAGAAATTTTACTTTTTTTAAGAAAAGGTGCTTATTTAAGAAAATGTTACTTTTTTAAAATTCTTCCACTTTGGCTTTTCTAGATTTACTTTTTATTGGGTTTAAAACTTTAATATATACTAAATTTTGGTTACAGGCTCCACCTAGAAAACTTCGCATTAAATAAGAAATTTCCCAACATATGTTAGTCTAGACACCAACCAAAGCAAAAGAGCCCAATATGGTTGATAGTAATGGACTGTACCATAATAGTGTTAAACAAATGTTGTTTAATTTTTTTTCATTTAGCCCCGATTTTGCTACGTGTGATAAGGGTGTTCATTCCAAAAAAGTGGTCGGCGCACTATTATTATTTAAAAATTAAATTGGGTAGCGAAAACATTAATACTCGTTTGAAATTCTATTTCAATTTCGCCGTGGCAACCTATTATTCACTTTTTGTAACGTCTAGTTTGGCTGCGATTACCTCTAATGTGGTTCATATAACCTCTAATGCGCCTACTAATTGTGAGGACCTCTAATGTTGTTATGACAACCTGTCAAATTGGTTGTGACCGCCAGTAAATTTGTATACGGCCTGTTAATCTGTGGATTAGTTTTTTCTGGAGATGCATTATTTTCATATAGAATGTAGTTGGTTTCCAATTCCGACAATTAGATGCTTGTCAGGGTTTCTGTTATGTACTGGAACGCAATCCGGAACCGGTTTAAAAGTGTTTGTCGCAATTAGTGAGATTGAAAATAGAACGCGAAGAACTCACTGAATGTGAGAACTACTCCTCTATTCCTACATTGGATGTTATAGCAAAATACGGACGTCACACGTCGGACGCCCATAGTCTTCAGATGTTACGCCACCAAGGCGGCCTAGTACATAAGAGGCACCTCAACTATATTTCAAATGTCTACATTGATTTTCTTGATGTGATCTCTGTCGCCCTGCTGATACCCACATTGCATATGCTATGAATGTTTTCGAATTCCACTCTTCTACCTCTACTCAATAGATATCATAGATAAAGGAATTAACTAGATATCGCACATGCCTTGGGAAATTTCCTGTTCAATGGGATATTTTCTAGATGGAGCTGAATGCAGTAATTACAACGTTTGAACCCAAACCAAATATACCTTGCGAGATGTATTTAGAACAGGTGCTAACAATAGGTGGATTTTGTTTTTGTTTTGTTGTCCGTTCTTCTGAAATTCAACACAAACGAACACCAACAATAACAGACATAATCAAAAAACAATAACAAAAAAACAAAAGACATAATCAAAATAACAAAATTTGAACTTGAAAGTGGGCAACAAAACGACATAAAAAAAGTTAAGTTAGTTGTTCGAATAACACAACCTGGACAATGATACTTTTTTGTATGTATCAAATTTCCCACAGTGTTGAATAAACGTCAATGAAAGTAATGAGAAACTTCAGTGAGAGTTACAAAACGACAACACAGCACCTAGTGGTAGTACTTGACAACGCCTGTGATAGATATCCCTCAAACTACTGATGCGTATTTAATTTTCGACCTTAGTATGCTCGTATGTGCATCATCTTAAGTAGTAGGAATCATTTTAAGTCAATAATGTACATTCTTCAGCCTTTTCTAATATGATCTCTTTGTGGTATTTACTTATACTTCCGCTCCTGGAGAACTCGGACAAATTTCAATTTCTCTTCAATTCCAACGAGGCTTATCAATAGCGGGTAAATTCGACTTTCTTGTAAATAAACATATTTCCTGTTTATCCTTCTGCTCTCCCATGGAACGTAGTGGAAAACTATATATTTTTTGTCTTTCTTCATATATTGTTTGGATGTCTGTCCATTTGGTGTGTCGCCACATCAACGTGAATCCAAAGTTGGGCAAAATCCATAGTAAGATTTGAATGACTGTGATACCAAGGAGCTAGGGAAACTAAGACTAGGTTTGATTTTGCGACGCCTATTTTGATTTTAAATACGAATCAAAAATAATGTTTTCCCCTCTTAGAAACACCTTCAAATTGGACTCTGGCTTAAAGTGAGAGTATATTCAAGTTGGTTGCACCAGAACGCAACTATTGTACTTAGCTTCATTAAATTTTCTCAATTAATTTAGGAAATTCTGTTGTGGATCAATCATGTCTGCCATTTTCTATAATCCTTGAAATTTACTCGTATATTTTATGAACGCGGCAACCCTTTCCTCTTCTAAGAATGTGTAATACAATCTCTTCGATTTCATCGCCTTAACATTTGCATAGCAAAACAATTAACACTGTTCTACTTTAAAATATTCTAAATATAAAGTCAGTAAGGAACAAAGGGGTTTACCATAATCCCCTTTCCCGACTTTGCGCCTCTAGATCCTGTTCTCGTTGTCGAGACAGTGAATGCATTATTTATCCACTTTTATGAAACCAATTGGGTTCCCAGCAAATGGTGTTGGAAAGGGTAATACAAAGAACAAACCCCAAGCTGAGGATGAAATGTAGAAAATACACAATAAAGTGAAATGTTACAAGGAAGAACAAGAATGAATGTTAAGTACAGACAAGAAGATTTACTCACACACACAGTAATAGAAAAAACACATAGAAAGTAAAGAGAAATTGCAATTCATTGCAACACTATGGTGATGTTGCTGCAACTGCCACCAGCCACTTGTGTTGCTGATGCTGCCGTTGTAGCTAATGTTGCTTCTGACTACTCCCGGCATCCAGTAATATGATGTTGAAAACAAAGGAGTATTTGTCAATGATAAATTACTTTCGATATTGTTAGAGTCATACAATTTAGTAAAATCTCTTCGTCCATGTCTGCTGTGTGAATATTATCATTTGCTTCCTAACACAATAATCATCACCAGATTTTCTCGTTGCAACCCAAACACAATCGCCATCGCCATCTCCACCGCACACTTGCCACCTTCGTTCACAATGCTGATTTGATTCTATAGTCTGTTATACGTACCACTCCAATTGTTCTGGGAAAGCTACAGCTGTATATTCTCTGTGACTGCTTCCTCATAAGGTTTAATAGAGATTTATTGAATATGTCTCCCATGACCAGAGGAAAAGGGATGACGAATGTCCAGGATGATGATTTTCACAAAATCTAAAGTTGCAATTAATTTGCTTGTGTCTGTGCTGGAAAAGTGAATGAGTCAACGAAAGAGATTTGTAAATTAAATTTTGCAATAATTAAAGGAATTTTAATTTTTGTAACGAAAACTAAAATAGTATGTGGGAAATTTTTGGTCAAATAAAGACCTCTGCCGTAATTTCCTTTCGGCTAAGAGATCATGTTTTCTCCGGTTAGTGAAAAAAATGTAAATGCCGCGTCCAGCTCAAATTTACCTTTATTACCTCTTTCGGAAGACTGAGGATTTCGTTCCAAACCAAAAGGAAGTTTCGTATGTGGCCACCGGAACATAAGAATAAATATTGTGATTTTCATTACGCGAAGTGTATTTTGAGTAGAATTAGGAGAACTTCAGAAAATTGAAAGATTGACAACGAAATGGGGACACATAACATTACAAGTTAGCAAATCGAACCTTGCCAAAATCCTACGTTTTTCCACAATGTTAGAAATTCCCTTCCAAATAAGGACTGAATCATAGAGTAATATATAGTATCCATGTCCCCGGTTGAGATCTCTTACGGTCACCGAGGTGGAATTGCTGCTGTAACCAATATAATAAACGATTTTACTGCCATTAGTATCACTGAAACACTATTAAAACTTAGTTTGCTGCATTTTTTCTTTTCGCTATCAAATTTGAACTAATATGGTGATCAGCTGCAGCAGCGATACCCGCTCACTGGATAAATCCAATCTTATATATCGTTACTATGGTAGTTACTCGCTGAAGAATCTATCTTGCTTGTAGCAAATATAGAATACTTGTCTCCAAACACATTGTGTTTCTGATGATTAATATGATTAATATGTTATAATATATATTTTTGTAACCCAATATGGCACTGCTTGTTGAAAACTACTGGGAACGAAAACGTGACATACAAAAATGTACCAAAAAAGAAGCAGATTCCCAATGACTGAAAACGATGCTTGCACGTAGGCAACATATTGCTGGAAACATGTACATGTTTGCAAGCATTATTTTCATGAATTGAAGATTTGCTGCCTTGTTAAGTGTTTTCTGCCTCGTTTTTGTATTTAGCGGGTTTCAACAATAACGGGACATTTGGCTCCCAAAAACATAAATTATGGCCTATTAAACATTGTGTCTCAAATATGTTATATTGAATAGCAAACACAATGTGTTTGAACACAAGCATAGTATATTTGCGACAAGTTACAAACGCGTTATATTTGCATCCAAACAATAAAAAATACAGTTTATTGTTTGCATCGTTTTTGTTCTTAGCGGTTTTTAACAAACAAAACCACATTTGTGCCACAAAAACATATGTGTAACTTATTAATCATTCATCATGTCGCCAATATATAATATCGAGTAGCAACCACAATGTGTTTGCACACATGTATACTATATTTGCGACAAGCTACAAACACGTTACATTTGCATCCACACAATTAAAAAATTCAGATTTTTCAGCGTGTGGCAACATACGTACCTTGCCAGCTTTGAAATATTTAGAATTATTTTACGGTTACTGGAATAAAAAATAGTTCGGTTGCACTAACAGAATTTATGAGAAATTCGGTTGCAGCAAACTTTTCTTTTATAAATACGGTTGTTGCAACCATATTAACTCCATACACGTTTGTTGCAACCGACTTGATGATACCTATATACGGTTTCCGCAACATAGTTGAACCTTAATTACATGCTTGCAGCCGACCTAATGTGGCATTTAGTTGTTACAACCGAGTTTACATCAAGTTCGGTTGGTGCAAACGAATTGCTTCCAGATTAGGTTGTTGAAACCGAAATTGTAAAATATGATAGTGATGGAACGGATATAATTGGCAATTTAGTTGCCACAGCCGAATCAATTATGAAGCGAAGTTGTTTCAACCAAATTTTAGTTGTGGGGTATAAATTCAGTCCCGACTTCTTCAATTCGGTGGCAACAGCTGAATTTACGAATTGAGTACAATCTAGTGGAGAAGAATATTCTTCCAATTATTCTCACGTCATAAGTATGGTTGCATGTAAACGTTGGATGGTGGAATGTATGGGTTCAATAATACAGATAGAGGCATTAGTACGAAACATACAACACGACAACAACAACGGCATTTCGGATTTGTACTCGTATGGTAAAATTGTTGTGCTAAATACAACACAAATGTGGACCAATAATAAGAGTCTACAAAAAAGTGCAAAATACATTTATATTTGACAGTTTTGAACCACAACGACATGAAAAAGATAAGACAATTGTTCTTGTACCTCCACCTGGTGTACGTCAATTTTCGTCGAACATCTCTCATTTGCACTTCTTCTTTCTAAATTAAAAGAAAAAAAAAACCTTTTCCCATTACATCCCATGAAGGGATTGGGGAGAGCTTCTCACAACCAGTGAGCTGTGCGCTTTCTAATTTTTCACTCACTCACTGGGACGTACAGTTTTTACACCGATTCCGAACGGTATTTTGAGAAGCTTTTTCATGGCTAAATAGTGTCGCCGTCACTATGCGAGGTGACCGCCGCCGAATGAAATTTTTAAGGTGGTCAGAGCAGGGATCGAACCCACGATCTCATGTACAAGAGGCGCGCACACTACCCATTGTACCACCGACGGCAACTCTATGAATAATTTACGGTTGCAACAACCTCTTTTCAAACTATTAGTTATGTGAATGTGGCAGCCTCGGCTGATACGGTAGAATTCATACATTTCAATACAATTTGCAAGTAAATTTTTCGATTTTATTTCAATAATAGCTCGAGCTATACTATGTTCCGGTGACATGTCCCTCTCTCTCCCGTAGACGAAAAGTTGTGCAAATTTGTGTCCTAAATTTCCAGTTACAAAATGACGAATATCACGCTCCTGTAGCACTCCCCCTTGATGTACGAACAAATTACCCAATGAGGCATAAGCAATTTTCGCGTCTGCTCGTACTGAACGAGTATGTTGGTACCATACCATTTCTGTAGTCACTACACAGTACACCATACGAATCCATTTCGAATTCGAGACATGTTATCCGAAACGGAAATCAGTTACGGGTCTATAACGAATTAGTTTGCGATTGAAATTCCTCTCCAAAACGTTTTCGGATCCGTCTAGAACTCGGAACGGACTTCATATTCGACTCCGTTTCCAGTTCGTTGGTTTTAAATAAAGCGGAAAAAACTGGAAATATATGGTATGTGGTCATACCGGCTGCGTTCCTCAGTCCCGGGTTTTAAAGCCGGTTTGACGACATAACTTATGTTTTCAATTCATCTCTTGCAATTGTTTGATTCCGTGATTGTTAATCCCGGTTCCAAATACTGGAATAAAAGACCGGTTGCAATAATTCAATCCGGATTTATTAACAGTCTTATACAAACTGATTTTTAATTGCGAGTGATAAACCCGAGTTTTTAAACCGATTTCTAAAACCGGTTATTGTAACCAATTGTCATATCTGATTTCATAGAATCGGTTTAAGCACATAACTTATATTTTTAGCTCATCTTTTGCAATTTCTCTGATTTGGCACCCCTTGGCAATTTTGGCAATTTTTCCCCGAGATGACATATTTGGCAGCACCACATCGTCCTGAAACCCTTGAGGGGCTATACGGAATTATACCTTATTGTAAGCGTATAGACTTCTGGTAGAAGGCAGTGGTATCCGAGTTAAATATTTGTTGCATTTACACACAAATTTTGGGAAGGAACCGAAATTAAAATTTTTTATAAAAATTTACAGTTTTTTCAAATTAAAAGTTTCAACCCTTAGAGTGCTGGGATTTTACTAAAATTTTTACCACTTTTTACTCAGGTCAAACTAAATCAATGTGCAACTTTTTATTCAAATGAATTGAGAAATAAAAAATTTTCAAGAAACTTACCCAAATTTGTTTGGGCACGTTTACAATGGAAGTCCTTATAGAAAAATCTTGAAGAAAAATTAAAAAAATCTTGAAGAAAAATCAAAAATAGCAAAATCAAATTTTCAATTTGTTTATGATATTTATCGTTGAAGCAGGGGTAATACTGGGAAGAATTTTTTAACATGACTGCTCGTTCATTGTCCAATTATCACTTCGGTGACCCACGCATTCGTAAGTATTCTGCAGACCATTACATTTCAGTACCGATGAAGACAATAGATTCCAAATAGTAAGCTTGAATATATTGGAACCGTTGATCACTCAGTAAAAATAAGACTTGTCAAAAAATCAACTTAAAAGTTGTAATTTAAATTCGTAAAAACATTGACAGACATTTATGCAAATGTAACTTTCAGTGTGTCAAATACCAGTAATGACATTCCAGTTCAAACTACATTCATATATTCTTAGTTATGATTTTCATCTTATGCCAAAGAGACTAATTGCATGATTGTCATTCAGCAAGCAACCCCTTTCTGGGAAGCATCAATCAAAATCATTCTAATCATATGTAGTATTTTGTTTTGAAATTTGATTGATTTCAAATAGAATTTTCATCGAGTCCATGCGATGCCTTAATGAAAAACAGCATTAGAAGAAGCGAAAAACAAACATCGAAACCAAAATTTCCACTAATGAATAGATTTTCCTGTTGTTTTTCTTTCCAGCTAAAACTGGGAAATAATAAGAACTAATGAAGCCGCATGTCAACAACTAATCTAAAAATCAACAAATAATGATATCAAACCACCACAACCGGCAGTCAGTCAGTGGCAACAGAGCCGGGCAGAGTGACACTCTATTGCCACCAATGAATGCCATCATTGATGTGCCACCCTCCACTTTTGTGTTTTTCTGTTTTGGTTGAATTTTTGCCTATAAATTTCTTTGCTGTTAATTTGACTCAGAGACCACCAGCCAGTCACTCGATATATCAACTCATATGTGATTGTGAGCCTGTGTCTAGGCTGGCTGTTCAATGTGTATCGATGGCATTTCAGCTTTCGGATTGTATTCCCTTTTGCATATACTTATGTATATGTATGTTTCCTTTTATTCTGGGTTGTATTTGTTTTTGGAAAATTGATTCTGTTAGTCGTGGTGTAGAAGAGGCTCTGAAATGATGACATTTGACTTATCTTTTGCTTACGAATGTCAAAAAATATTTATTTAGATAAGTATGCTGAGAATTGTATTTTAAAATAAATGCATGACACGTCTCTTGGGGGGTGAAAAGGAGAAGTATAATAATTTTAGGTTAAAAAGGGACAGAATGGCACTCAACCAACACAGCGACAACACGCTGAAAAAACGGTCTCTATAACATATTCAACCAAACATATTCTGCAGGAACCATGTACATGTTTGGAACACACTCATATTTTTGCAAATCCCAAACACACTTGTATTTAAATACAAACATTAGCATGTTTACTGGCAAACATCTATGCTTCTAAGTGCACATATATATGTTCTTCAACCCAAACATCCCTATTCTTACGTGGAAACATTCGCGTGTTTCCGCCCAATCCTCCATATATTTACGTGGAAACATGTGCGTATTTCCTCCCAAACATAGTCATATTTAGAAACGAATTATTCTTTAAATTCCATATATTTTCAGTATTTATTGTAATTAATTTCATTTAATAGATTTGCAAATAATTAATACAAAAAGTTGAAAGATTTTCAAGGGTCCTTTTTACATATACTTGCATTGAAGGCATAATTTGTTTTTTTTTGCTAGAAGTGAGAATCTGCTGCTTTTTTGCCTCTCCTTTCTTTGTTGTCTCTCACGTTTTTCTTTTAAGAAGGCATATCTAGTTCATGAAAGCCAATCGAGTATAAATTACTTTTATTTTTTTATTAAATTTCACAAATGGTCTACCGTTCCGACTTTCTCACTAAAGGCTCGGACATATAAAGGGCCTCACTTTGTTGCCCTTTCCATTTTCTTTCCTCAAAAACTTTTCACATTTTGGGAGCACATATACACAAAAGGCAAAACAACATCACAAACCATTTAACCGTCCGAGACATTGTTTATTCTCTTGTTCGCTGATCAAGCGCTTTTCATATACTCTGTCCGATGAACCATTGACGGCTGAATGCTTAAACCCTCACTGCAATTTACAACGCAGATTCAGGAATATTTATGAATCACTGAATGAGACAATAATGCGAATATACTGCTACAGACTTACAAGAAAGGCTCTCTTGTTGAGATTAAAATCTTACGCTCGAGAGAGCATAAACAGTGCAACAAACACATCTGTATTTGTATCACAAACACATATATATTTGGGTCACAAACACACATATTTTAACCTACTAATCATTGTGTCTCAAACATGTTATATTGATTAGCAAAACCAATGTGTTTGGACACAAGTATATTATATTTGCGACGAGCTCCAAACACACGTTATATTCGCATCCAAACAGCAAAAAACGACGGATTTTCAGCTTGTAGGTTTCGATTCGATAGATTTGGGTAAGGTGTAAATGATATAATGGCGCCCAAATTTTGGCAGGAAATTATCCTACCTACGTGGCTCCAGAAGTCGCTATAAGCGCATAGACGAACAAGAATCAAGTCGTTATAGAGTGAAAAATACATTCTTAATTAAAATTCAAAAATTTTAATTTTTATTTTAAAAGGTATTAATTGAAATTTCTATTCGAAATTTAAAATACATCACTTGTAATGTGAAAATTCGAAATGAGATTTAAAATATCAACCTCTCTTGGATATAAAACATACCAACTGGAAATTTAAATTGCAATTTCAAGGACATCGCTTGAAGTTAAAAATAAATCAATTTCCAAGACAGTAAATGAAATCTAAAATATAAAAAAAAAGCAAAAAGAAAAGATGATTTCCCATTACATCCCGCGATGAGATTAGGAGACCTTCTCACAACCAGTGAGCTGTGCATTTTCTAGTTTTATAAAGGGGGTTTCAACAGAGACGCTACAAAGGTAAATCGATAGGGACAGCAAACGACGCCATATTTTTTCCCGCTCTTTTGACATTTCTCTTCAGTAAGGTTTGTCATTTCATCATGGAAAGATATACGAGCCAACAACGAGTCGAAATTATTAAAATTTACTACCGAAATTTGGAGTCAGTGGCCTCAACGTTAAGAGTACTACGTCCAATTTATGGTCGTCGTAATCGTCCTACCAGACCATTGAGCGTCTAGTGGAAAAATTTGAATCCACATGCACAGTACAGAAAGAAGTGCCCGTAGTGTCGAGAATATTGCTGCCGCTGAGGCTTCAGTTCAAGAAAGCCCAAATGTCTCTCTCACACGTCGTTCTCAAGCGTGGGGCATCTCTGTGTCGTCGTTGTGGCGAATTTTGCGAAAAGATCTTGGCCTACATCCTTACAAGATCAAATTGACGCAAGAACAGAAGCCGCTTGACCACCATAAGCGTCGTATGTTCGTGAATTGGGCTGAGCAACAACTTGAAAATGATTCGGATTTTCATCGGAAAATCATCTTCAGCGATGAGGCTCATTTCTGGCTGAATGGCTTCGTCAATAAGCAAAATATGCGTTATTGGTCAGACAGCAATCCACACGTAATCCATGAGTCATCATTGCATCCCGAAAAAATTACGGTTTGGTGCGGTTTATGGGCCGGCGGCGTCATTGGGCCGTACTTCTTCCGTGATGATCAAGACCGTCACATTACTGTGAATGCGAATCGCTACCGTTCAATGACAACCGAATATTTTTGGCCCCAATTGGATAATATGGATTTGGAGGACATGTTGTTCCAACAGGACGGCGCCACAAGCCACATAGCGAATGCCAGAATCAATTTATTGGAAACCAATTTTGGTGAACGTGATATCTCACGAAATGGCCCAGCCGATTTGCCGCC
This sequence comes from Phaonia tiefii, assembly GCA_963931995.1. Taxonomy (NCBI): domain Eukaryota; kingdom Metazoa; phylum Arthropoda; class Insecta; order Diptera; family Muscidae; genus Phaonia; species Phaonia tiefii. The sequence continues at coordinate 279,881,071 of OZ008369.1, forward strand.
TCGGTCGTGCGATTTGACGCCGTTAGATTATTTCCTGTGGGGCTACGTCAAGTCTATGGTCTATGCCAACAAGCCAGCGACGATTGATGAACTTCGTACTAATATCGAACGTGAAATTGCAGCAGAACGTTTGGACTTCTGTAAGCGTGCCCATGGTGGCCATGCAAAAGAAATCGAGTTCCATACATAATGGCATCGAACGTACTTTCACAGGAATAAAGAATTTCATTGGTATCTAAAACCGGTTTTGTTTTATTTAAAAAAACTTTTGTAGCGCTCTTATTGAAAAACCCTTTACTAAGAGAGAGAGAGAGAACAGAGAAACGGAACGCTTCACAAGATTTCTTTGTTGCCATTTAACTCCGTGAGTGAATTTTCTTCTCTACCTTTTCCTCCTCTTTGGCGTATGTAAGTGGCAACTCTGAAATTTGGCAGGTGTCACATATGTTTATTCCGATTATTACAAATGGAGCGATTTATGAAAGAACAACGAGCTATAATTGTGAAAGCTTAGTACAAATTTTTGAAAACTATGCCGACACCACTCGCAAACTTCGAAGTAAATGCAATCTAGAAAGTGAACCGACTGCGTCAACCAATTCAAGAGTGTTCAAACAATGTGAAGAAACTGGATGGGTTATGGGCCGTACGACATTTGTGCGTCAACGTACTGGTCGATCTCTTGATCGACGCGAACATAGTAACGGAGTTCTTGTGGCCTCAACTGTACGCCATGGATCTGGACGATATGTGGTTTCAGCAAGACGGCGCCACCTGCAACACCGTGCATGAATCTGTCGATTTATTGCACCATCGGTTTCCACAACAAATTATCTCATGCAATTCTGATGTCAACTGACCACCAAAATCATGCGATTTAACGCCATGCGATTTTTTTCTTTGGGATTTTGTGAAATCTAAGGTCTATCCGAATAAACCAGAAACAATTCCTGCTCTCAAATCCTAGATACAACGCGTCATAGGTGAGATACAGCCACATCCCTGTGAAAAAGTCACGGAAAATTTCATGAGAAGAGTAATCGGAACATGTCTTCTTTACAATCCAATGAAAAAACCACAACTATCTCAAAAACTACGTGTTTTTATTTTAAAATAAAAAAGTGCATTCTTACTGAGACACCCTTTACCTAACCGAACATCTGATATGAATTAGGAAAAATGGAACACAGCGAACCTGACTAAAATCTTCAGCCGGGGTTACGGCTGACTTAATGACTCTGTCTGTCACGGAATAATCAGTTTTACATTTATTTTTGAATTGGTTCCATGTATGTTCCAGAATTTTTCAGAGAGATATGATCTATCCAACATGTTATTTGTAATAGCAATGAACGAATGAAGAGATCCTTTCACCAGCTTATTGGTGGTAGTAATGGAAAGCAGTTCAAGGACTGAATAACTCCTTTCCTTTGCTATCCTTAACGAATGATTCCTTAAGCATACTAATGAATCAAACAACAGGGTGAGGTGAAAGGAATGTCATAATATAAATAATTTTTTGCAAATACTTTGGAATGAGGCTCCGATTTTCGGGTCGTATGAGCCGCCGTTTTAGCGATTTGAATTGACATTACATTTGCCCAACCTTGTTAACCTAAACAAGCAAAATAATCATGTTGCTCTCTTGGTAGATCCTAGTACTTGTGAAGTTGTATATAAATCCATTACTTTCCTCAACTTTATATACTGCCCACAGTCTGTATTCCGGAAAACGAAATTTCTGCACGAGTAATAATCAAAATTTATACGCCAGAAAAAGAAACGGAGTATTGATTTGAATCGTTCCAAGTGAATAACTAAGCGAAAATGAGTGCGTGCCAGTGCAAATGTAAGTAAGTATGCGTGTCTTACTTCTACTACTACTACTACTACTTACTCATTAAATTACAAGGACGAGGGAAAAAAGGAACATAAATTGAAAAAAGGGAACATTTGCAACCCTTAGCCTTTAAGGGAAAATGTATGGAAATACTAAAAAGGGTATCTTGCAGTCATAAAAGGGTCTGTTAAGCTCCCCACCCCCAATACCCAACTTAAGAACAGACCCACCATATTGTTCCTTAAAACGAAACTCTTGAGGTTTACTAAAGACTCAATGTCTTTAGGCATGGAACGCACACATATGCACAATGATTTATATAACCACTAACACTAACGCTGCTACTGTCACGTTGTACTTCTCTATTTACAGGGGGGTAGTTTAGAGACCTTGTACTATTGAATTGGGAATACTTATTTTGATGTAATTGTCTATTTATATAGCATATTTAGCGGCGCTGTTGGAGAATGTGTGCGTGTGCTGGTGTCTGCAGTATGTGAGCATTTTTTGTGAAATAACAAGAATAGAAATTCCTCATGAATTAGCAAAACCACTATTACATGGGAATTGAGGGATGACTGTATGCATTATCATACACACCCACTCGACTCAACCACTCATGATATCCACCGTTTTTACTCCCCCAATCAATTCGTTTCTTTTTTCACAAGTTGAGTGGAACATGACAGCATGAATAAATGTCAGTTTTCAAAATTTTTTTCCTTTTTGGCTCTTCAAAATTCTTAACAATAGCGGGAAACTGAAGCTTGTAACTTTAATAGTCTGCTAGGCCAAGGATTGCATAAGGACTCAGCAGGCATCTTTTTTGCTTTCTGAACCCCCCTTGAAATAAATGTTGGTTATATTTATGGGAGAACCAAGTTTTCGGGTGCCATAGAAGAAGGTACTTACATCCTGCTGTTAAGGTTTACATTTTGATATGCTTTTGAATATTGAAAAAAGGTTGCAACTAACTGACATTAGAGAAGCAAAATCCGCTAAAAGATTTAGATATAATAGCTAATTATCATAAAAGGACATTGTTTGATTTATGAGCCTGGAAGGCTAAGAAGTGAAGTGAAGGATACAGTGAGCATATTTTTAAAAATTTACATCGATGACTATTTACCACCTCGGAGTTTTGTATCAGTCGAATGGGTTTTTACATTGGGTCTTTTTAGTTATTTTAATTTCAGAACTATCTTTATGAGGATAGAACTGAATATTTTATATCTTATAGTCCGTGTAGAAGGCTGGAGAATAAAAATAATGACACAAATTCTGAGACTACTACTGGCAACTTATTTGTCAGCTGGGAAAGGACGACTCACAGTGAAACGACTACAATATAACTTTTGTATCTCTGAAGACAGCGACAAGATGTAATGTTTCCAACAATATCAAAACATGGAATGGAGTTTCGAAAAAATAATCGTATCTCTTACTTACTTAGGTGGCCGCAAACCACCCAGTGGGATCAAAGGCCCTATAAAATGAGGATGACATGTTTCTCCAACCAGCTCGATCTTCAGCTTTTCTCCTCTAGTTGGTAATACCAAGCTCTTGCAGGCAATATTCCACCTAGTCTTTCAAGCGAAGTCTTGGCCGACCTATTTGTTGATGTCATTCGAGTAAGTCTTCAAATATCTTTCGTACCGGCTCGTTCTGATCCTTTCTACTGGCCTAGCCAGCGTAAACGTAAAGTTTTTATACGCAAAACTATATCGATGTCAGGCTACAGATTTTACTCGTTCGAGGTTCACACGTGGTCGGCACTTGCCGTTTTCTATTATAGTATCATATATTTTCCGGAGCATTTTGCAATCGAAGACTCCCAGTAATGTTTCATTACCATGCGTTATGACCCAGGATTGTGCGCCATAAAGCAAGACAAGTATGAGAGTCTGATACAGTTGGGTCTTGAGAGAGGGTCTTATCTCTGGAGCGATTGCTTAGCCCCAAATAACGTCTGTTTGCAAGCACAATTCTTCATTTGATTTCCACGCCGACGTTATTGCTTCAGGTCACGGAAGATCCTAGGTAAATAAATTCGTCCAGTACCTCGAGGTTCAAGGTTCCCTTTTTCATCCCATAAGATGGATATTCTGCTTGTCGAAAACATTAATTGTGTCTTGTCCTCGTTTATTGTTAAGCCCCCTTTTGTTGATTAATTCTCAATTCTTGAAAATTTTGCAGTAACTTCTCGCAGATTTTGGCCAATGATTTCGAAGCCATCAGCATACGCGAGCAGCATGCGACTTTTGCTGCTGATAGTTTTATTCCTGACGACTTCAGCTTTTCTCACGATGATCTTAATGAAAATGTTGTAGAGATCGGTCCGTAACTATCGGGTCTGACATCAGGTCTGTAACAAACGGATTTAGTCTTTCGCTCGTGAGGACCTTGTATGGGATGGATAAAAGGGTTATTCCCTTTTATATTTTTGAAAACAGGACACATCATGCTAAGGCCCCAATCATCGGGCATACATTCAACTAGCCAGATGTTTCATATAAGCTGGTGCATGCACCTTTTCAACTCATGGCAAGCAGCCTTAAACAGATCAGCCGGTAGTCCATCAACACCAGCGGCTTTTTTTGGTCTTAAGTCTCGAAATTACAGCTCTAACTTCGCTTTACCTAGAAGGAGGCAGTCGACGCCATTGGCCTGTATGTGCTCAGCACCCTCATTTATATTGAAGTCTCCAGGGACGAGTAAAGCAGAGAAGTGATCTCTACATATTCCAAACATACTCTGCACATCTGTGACAAGATTCCCGTCCTTATGTCTACGAAAGGGGACCCTGATAAAATTCCTTTTACTTTGGCTTTGTTATTTTCGTTAGAAATTAAGGGTCTTATTCTTCCTTCTGTAAGATTCAATTTGTTCACCCTCGCGATTTATCCACAACCGTTTTCTCTTCTAAGCAAACGGGTTGCGGCATTTATCGGAACCCACAGTCACACAGTCAAAACCTTAGGAGTTTAATAGGATCGGAACCGACCTTGGAAACACCACATCGGGAGAGCAATATAGAGAAGGCTCACATATATTGGTGAATTTTCAGGAGGACATATTGGGCTACGAACTTCTAATATGACATGGCCACTTAGATGATCCACTGGGTCTACCCAATCGTGAGAAAACCGATTTTGACTCACGCATTTGTAATCTGGTGGATGGCAACGAAGATGAATTGATATATTGAAAAGCTGCGGAGTCTTCAACCTATGTGCTCTCTGGATAACTATTACATGGAGAGAGTCACGGGTAGAATCCGATACAAAGCGTGGATCTATTATACTGGGAGATCTACACGCTAAAAAATTTGTCTTTTGTTGTTGTTTGGATGCAAATATAACGTGTTCGTAGCTTGTCGCAAATATATTATACTTGTAATTCAAACACATTGTGTTTGCTATTCAATATTACATGTTTGGGACGTAATGATTAATAGGTTATGGTATATGTATTTGTAACCCAAATGTGGGGTTGTTTGTTGATAACTGCTGCAAACTAAAACGTGACCGACAGGAAAGAAAGACAAAGTTGCATATCTACAAATCACGAAAACAAGGCTTGCAAACATGTACATGGTTCTGACAATATATTGCTGGCGCTATTATTTTTCAGCCTATAGGACGAGTGGAATAACGGCTATAGGATAATTCGTATTGAACGTTGATATCTGAGATTTTGTTCAATCGTATATATTAGTCAAAGGTATCAAACCCCCAAATTTCGATTTTTTTTGTTACGTCAATTTCGATATTAGGTGACGACAAATGAAGACAATGAAGATCTTTTGCAGATAGTGAATTCGCCAAACAATCAGACAGACAGCTTAATATGCTCGATTGTGAGTATCAGATAAACAAATTATCCACCAACATTTTTGGAGCGAAGTTCTTTATCGCCCGTTGCGCGATGGGGGCTAAATGAAAAAACAAATTAAACAACTTTTTTTTAACACTAAAAGTATTATGCTTCTACCCAGTATCATCAACTATATTGGGTACTTTTACTTTGGTTTGTGTCTAGACTAATTAGATGTCTCACATATGTTGGGAAATTTCTTGTTTAATGGGAAGTTTTCTAGGTGGAGCCTGTAACCAATGTTTAGAATATATAGTAGTTTTGAATCCAACAAACAGTAAATTTAGAAAAGCCAAAGTGAAGAAGTTAAAAAAAGACAATTTTCTTAAATAATTGAATTTGCTTAAAAAAAAGTAAATTTGTCAAAAAAAATCGTACCTATTCATATTCTTAAACTGGGTACCTTTTCTTAAAAAAAAAAAGTCTTATCTTAAAGAACGAACTTTGCTTAAAAAAGAAAATTTTTTACAAAAAGTACCTTTTATTAAAAAGGACATTTTCTTAAAAAAAATAATTTTTTAAAAAATAAGTACCTTTTCTTAAAAAATCACATTTTCTTACAACAAATTGTCTTTTCTTAAAAAACTACCTTTTCGTTAAAGAGTACCTTTTTTGTGAAACAAAATACCTTTTCTTGAGATAAGTACCTACTCGTAACAATGTACGTAGTCTTGAAAAACGGACCAATTATAAAAAAATTCCCATTTCTTAAAAAAACACCCTTTTCTTCAAAAAAGATACCTACACTTAAAAAAATACCTTTTCCTACAAAAATTCCTTTTCTTGAAATTACATTTTCCTAAAAATAAAATAATACTTTTTCTTTTCTTTTCTTGAGATAAGTGCCTTTCTGAAAATAAGCAAATTTTCTTAAAAAAAATAACCTGTTCCTAAAAAGAGTACCGCTGCTTTAAAGGGTACTTGTTCTTAAAAAAGAACTTCTTTGTGTAAAAAAATTCATACTCTTATAGCTATTAATTACAGAAAGTACTTCTTCTTAAAAATAGTAAATTTTCTTTAAAAAACATTAGCTATTAATAAAATAAGTACCTCTCTGCAAAAAAGGACCTTTTCGGGAAAATATACTACATCTTCTTAAAAAAGGACAACAACGTTTTAGGACTTTAAAAAAAATACATTCTATGAAAAAAAAAATTCGAAAAAAAAATTTATCATTTTACAAAAAGTATCTTTTCTTAAAGATCCATTTAAATTATCGTATTTATCAACGGGCGCCTTAGGCGTGTTGGAACTAACCAGTACATAATATACTCTATAGTGGAAGGAACTTCATTCCAACCGAGTGTCCCCTGACACCTCATGTAATTTTTATTTTTGTGATTGGACGCACCGTTTCCGAGTTATAGCTATTTTTTATTTTAGTGATTTCCTTATTTTGGGTATTTTGTCAAAGCGCCTAATAATTGGCAAAAATGGATAGTTTTTCAATTACGAGATATGGACATATGAACCTTTTAGCGATAATGTATTTGATACAGTTTTAGTTTTAGCGATTAAGGAAAAACCCACGCCATATGACAGATGCCCTCTGGTTAGTCTCCTAAAAAGGTAAAAAATTTATTATAGTTGCGATTGGACGCACCGTTTCCGAGTGATAGCCACAATTTTATTACAGCGATTTTCTTATTTGGGAAATCTTTTAGAAACGCGCAAAAATTGGTTATTTTTTCGAGTATACACTCCGTTTTTTGAGATAAACAAGTGGTCGTTTTTTTCTAAATTTTTATTTTTTTTCTATCAAACATTTCAATGGGATACCCTGGGTAACCCATTACCTATCAGCTTGGGTAATATGTAAAAGCCGCTTCTACTTTACATACCGTGTGGGTAATGAGTATTTGTAATGTATAATTCCTCATTGTAGTGGATAATTACCCAATATTTCCCCTATACCCTGTTTGTAATGGGTAATTTTCCATTGTCGTAATGGGTAATTCCCCATCGTTGTAGGTTACTTCGCATTAAAGTACGAGTATATTCGACATACCCTGTAGATAATGAGTGGTTGCGTTGGGTAATTTGCCCATTGTTCCTTCTTCAGACCTTGCATGTAATGTGTAATCGCGACGGGTATTTCCCCGTTGACCATTTCTCATACCCTATAGATAATGCTAGATGATCGTTGCCCATTCCCCACGGCGATGTGAATGGGTTCCACATGGGTGGATAAATACTAACTGAGAAATACACTAATAGCAATCGTTTTCTAAAATTTGTTGGCAAATTTCATTTAGCGGCATTTAGTTTCTTTAAAAATTTTAAAAAATTACACTAAACAACGAAAATCTGCAAAACAAGCTAACACAAAAAAAAACCATGTTACAAAATATGTTTTTCTCTCACGGTCTAATAGTTTTACATTTGTAATGTTTCTGCTTTCTCGCCTTTGAAAAATATTTTTCCATGCACTTATACAAAAACTTCTAAAACATCCGATTTCACAGCTCTTGACATCAATTTCTAGAAAATCCCTTCAGTTAGAATCTCTTACGAATACCGTTTAAATATTTAACTGGTGAAACTTCAATACAGGCCAATACTCAAATAGAAAACAAAACAACACAACAACAAATGTATTCTATTTGAGCCATAAAGAATAGACTTTCGTAGCTGAAAAGTTTTTCTCAAAACCTCCAAATAAAAAAAAAATAAAAAACTGCGCAAACATGCAAATATGAATAGTTTTCAAAGCCAATAAAAAGATTAAAATTGCGCACATTCTTTCTAATATTTACAATTCAACTGAAATACACAATTTTTGTTTTGAATTCGTATCCAAACAGCGTGGAAAGTGAGTGTGGGATTATTGCAGGAAAAAGGACAACACAGTCTGTGGCACAAGACATGATTACCAAATGAATAAAATAAAATAAATAAATAAATGTTTCTATATAAATTCGATAATATATATAGGGTGTCTCAGTAAGATTCCACTTTTAAATCTTTAAATATGATTCTTTATCAATTGGGTATCTCAGTAGGATTGCACTTTTTAAAATAAGTATCTTTTTTTGTGCAAGTGACAACTCTGAAATTTAGCAGCTGTCACATATGTTTATTCCGGTTATTGGGCCTTACTTTTTTGAAGATGACGCCGAAATTCGTTACAATAACATGATAACGGAGTTCTTGTGGCCCCAGCTGGACGGCGTGGATCTGGACGACATGAGGTTTCAGCAACAAGTCGCCACCTGCCACACCGCGCTTACAACCATCGATTTCTAGAACAAATTATCTCAAGAAATTCTAATGTCAACTGGGCGCCAAGATCATGCGATTTCTTTTTTGTGGTTTTTGCGAACTCTCGGGTTTATTCAAATAAACTAGAATCAATACCTGAATAAAGCCACATCTCTGCGAAAATGTCATTGAAAATATTATGGAGTGCAGGCCATTTGACGTTTAGTATGCTGGAAAATCAAGATGGAAAAAGTTTATTTTCCTAGATGTAATATCCATTAGACGTTTGTTGTGTTTAAGAACAAGTATTGTACGCCAAATTAATATTACTACTTCCCCCCTCCCTCCATATTTTCAACCCATTTTGATAATTTTATGGTCATAATTTCTGTTGTACTACCAGCAGATAGGAAGCTCTATTTCTTTTTGGAACACCTAGAACTAGGCTAGGTATTGGTGACACACGATACATGAATAAATTGGTATTTACTGTTCATATTGATGCCACCGAATGATAATATTAAGTGCTAGTCCCAGTGGACAACCATTTTCGTTGCCTGACGAAGCTCAAAATTCTACCAGCGCTCAAATGAGCCAACTCTTCCGGATCCCTTAAGAAGGATGGTCTCATTAGAGGTATGTCTCTCCGTTCTACCCTTTTCGATATCTATATAACAAATCTTTAGGTTACTGAAAAAAGTGACTATTTTTTTGAAACAGTTCCGGACCAGGGTAACTCTCTTCGGATCTGCTTGAGCAAACCTCAATTTTCATGAACAGCCCTGAAGCCGGGCAATGTATTATCCATAGCATCATATTGCTCTCCCTAAATCCCATCTCTGATCTGTGTACTTCCTCGCTAAAAAAACATATATTACACACTAAAATAACGGCCTCAGCAACAAATTTCAGGAACCATGTATATCTTTGACAGCATTGTTTTCATGAATTGAAGATTTGCTGTCTATTTTTTCTTTTGTTGTCTGACACGATTTTTGCTTCCCAGTTTTTAACAAACAAAGTCATATTTGTGTCACAAAATCTTATATTGTAACCTATTAATCACTAAGTCTCCAACATATAATATTGAATAGCAAACAAAATGTGTTTGGATGCAAGTGTAGTATGTTTGCGACAAGCTACCAGCACGTTATATTTGCATCGAAACATCAAAAAAGATCGTTTTTCAACGTGTATCAACTGTATTCTTGGTACCGTTTGCATATCATTATCATCATCTCTCAAAACCCAAACGAGAACACACAATCGTATTGTTTTCTAAGAGGCAGTGTCTCTTGGGTTCGCACGATTATCGCGAGCATCCGGACACCGTCTGCCTACTCTAATCATTTGATTTTCTTATCGTGGGTTGCAAGTTTCATTTCATTTCAGTGATCTCCTCTGCCTGTTGGATTGGAAGTGCGGCATTACTATCTTTGAGAGTGTACCCAATATTTCACTCATCTGGTGGATTGGCGGGGATACGCGAGTGTGAACTGGCACTAGATATCCTTCCTTTGAACAAGATCCAGTGCCGCACCTGGTTATAACTCATCCACATTTTCTAAAGCTACTTGGTAGTAGTCTACCAACCGTTTATCTCCTAATCTAGAATAAGAACTGGATATTGGACCCAGCCTTCGTCACGACATCGTGATGGACGCCCCAGTATTTCGTTCTGCTGTGAGCGAAAACAGGCTGAAAAATAACGGCCCCAGCAACATATTGCAGGAAACATGTACATGTTTGCAAGCATTATTTTCATAAATTGAAGACCTGCTTCCTGTTTGTTTCATTTGGTCTATCTCGTTTTTGTTTTGAGCGGATTTCAACAAACAACGCCACATTTGAGTTACAACAACTTTTATTATAACCTATTAATCATTGTCTGTCTCTCAAACATGTTATATTGAATAGCAAACACATTGTGTTTGGCCAGAAGTATAGTATATTTGCGACAAGCTACAAACACGTTATATTTGCATCTAAACAACAAAAAAAGGCAGATTTTTAGCGTGTATGGAGCACAATGCGTCCGCAACATATTTTCGTTTAATCTTGGGAATAATCCTGTCTTCCTCCCTTTGGGCGATACCTGAGAGTTCAGGGCCGTTCATTACAACCTCGCGAATGAGCTAGTGTGCTGATTTTCTCCGCTTCTTTTGATGACACGGGCAATATCTTGACTCTCTATAAAATTACGAGCTCATTTCAAAGCATCTCTCTATCTAGCAGTAAGTGTCTCCTGGTCGACATCACCATTTTGTGTTTGGTAATCCTAAGACCTTGTTGACGAACGTAATATTTCTATTCAGAAGGTGAGAAATGCGGCTGTACGCCTCGACTGTCGTAACGATATGGTTATCAGAGAAAACGGAATTACCTGAGGTCTTCAGAGTTTAGCAGAGGTCTATTTTTTAGGGCGATAGATTATCTTAACGTCCACAGAAGGGGCGGCATTGGATGCGGGCTGGTTGTTTGTCATATCTTGCCTTAAGTTTTTCTTGTCGCTTTTTCGAGGCCTATTTCTTCGCTGAGACCCAGACAACTTTTTCTACTTGTCCGTAAGCCGAGCTATGCCTCCGCTCACTCCTTTTAACATTATGGTTACCTCAACAATATCGTTGGCCTGTTGAGTAGATATTTATACTATTGTCATCAGTTGAGGGATCAGAGACATCCAAGTTCGTACCTGCTTTACAGGGCTGACGTCCCCGGAAGCTACCTCCGTAGACCGAGTATCTCTTATCGACTTTTTGATAACTCGGCCTATTACCTACCATGAATTACTGACCACTCCTAAGCGTTCGCTTAGAAGTAGCAAGGTATCCTTTATTCTGAGTCCTTTACTGTAGTCAATTGCAAAATTTACATTGGTACCACTACGTACAATTTTGTTTAGCGTTTTCCTAAGCATTAACAAAAAGGAATTTCGTAGCAAAACCTAACAACGTTTGAGCACATGTGAAAAAAATATACAAAAAGATTTGTTAAAACTCTCGTAAAAAAAAGCTTTTGATCCCTTTTTCTCGATTCTCTGTGTGTCCTTTTTTGTTTTTTGAGTACAACAAATGTTTATGGATATTGCTTGGTAAAGTGGAACTAACATCATCCCAGATGAGCGCACACAGCGAACACATGTGAACAGATTTCGACATGGATTCCTTTGTACACAAATTTAGAATGTTTTGATTCTCAGTGTATGTGTGATTTTTTTTTCGAATGTTACACTTTTGTTTGAAGCTTATTTGTTCTTGTTAAATATTTGTAAATAATCCTTGCAAAATATCCTTGTTGACTTTCATTGGGAAATGCATATTGCGTATTGTAATATAAGGTATATTTGGAGAGAAATTGCAGCAACTATATTGAGACTTCAGGCACAAGAAATGCATGTACTTAATATGATTTTACTCAATTTTACTATAATTTTACTAAAAGGATCAACTAAATGCATAAAGATGTAAATGGTTTCCCATTACATGCCATGAAGGGACGGGGGAGAGCTTCTCAAAATCACTGAGTTTTACACTGATTCCAAAGGGTATTTTGAGAAGGTTTTTCAATTTTTCAGGTGACCGCCGCCGAAAGAAATTTTAAGGTGGTCAGAACAGGGTTCGAACCCAGGATCTTTTGAACAAGAGGCGCGCATACTAACCATTGTGCCATCAACTACCGCGGTAAATTACCACAGTCCGATGAGAAAGGTTATCAATGTCAAGAATGCAAATGCACTAAAAATTCACGATTTTTAAAAAGAAGTACTTTCTGTAAGAACAAGCCATAAGAATAAGAAAGAAAGAAAGAAAGTACCTTTTAAGAAAAGGTACTTTAAAGAAAAGATACTTTTAAGAAAAGGTACTTTTAAGAGAAGGTACTTTTACGAAAAGGTACTTTTAAGAAAAGGTACTTTTAAGAAAAGGTAATTTTAAGAAAAGGTAGTTTTAAGAAAATGTACTTTTAAGAAAAGGTACTTTTAAGAAAAGGTACTTTTAAGAAAAGGTAATTTTTATGAAAAGGTACTTTTAAGAAAAGGTACTTTTAAGAAAAGGTACTTTTAAGAAAAGGTACTTTTAAGAAAAGGTACTTTTAAGAAAAGGTACTTTTAAGAAAAGGTACTTTTAAGAAAAGGTACTTTTAAGAAAAGGTATTTTTAAGAAAAGGTACTTTAAGAAAAGGTACTTTTAAGAAACTTTTAAGAAATGTACTTTAAAGAAAAGGTACTTTTAAGAAAAGGTACTTTTACGAAAAGGTACTTTTAAGAAAAGGTACTTTTAAGATAAAGTACTTTTAATAAAAGGTACTTTAAAGAAAAGGTACTTTTAAGAAAAGGTACTTTTAACAAAAGGTACTTTCAAGAAAGGTACTTTTAAGAAAAGGAATTTTTGGAAGAAAGCGTATTTTTTTAAGAGAAGTTATTTTTTTTTGAAGGAAATTTTTTTTTTAAGAAATGGGAATTTTTTTGGTCCTTTTTTCAAAAATAGGTGCATTTTTAAGAGTAGCTATTTATCTCAAGAAAAGTTATTTTGTTTCACCAAAAAGGTAATCTATAATGAATAAATAGTTTTTTAAGAAAGGAAATTTGTTGTAAGAAAATTTACTTTTTTAAGAAAAGGTACTTATTTGAATTAAAATTACTTTTTTTAAGAAAAGGTACTTCTTGTAAGAAAATTTATTTGTTTGAAGCAGAGGTGTTTCTTTGATTAAGAATATGAATAGGAATTTTTTTTGAGAAAATTTATTTTTTTTAGAATGACACCGAGTCCCAAATCTTTGGGGGTCCATATAAAAAAGTCCATGACTTTGGGCAAAACTGGGAAACACGGGTCTATTTTTTTTGTATTTTATCACGTAGTGGTGTCCGTATATGGTTATATTTCCATGACATACAAAATTACACAAAGTTAAATTAAAAAAATTTCGGGAAATTTTGTACTTTTGCGGCTACCTAAACACTACCTAAGCGCTACCTAAACGGTATTCAGAATCATTCCTAGGCAGCTCATATGTTCTAGGAAGTTGTTTACTGAGATCTTAGGTACATTCATGTTTCCTTGAAATTTGAACGGTTTGCTACCTATGGACCTGAACAGGGGAGCAAAGGTAAAATAAATGGAATTTTTTAAAGTTTTTTTTTTGCGATTTTGACCTTGAATATGAAGTTCTTTTGTTTTTATATGTTCACAGTTTTTGTTTTCTATGACAAGAGCTGCAACTTTCCCTCAAAAACTAAATCAAAGTTCCGAACGGTTTGCAAGATATGAGCCTGACAATATGATCACTTTTTTTGGAAAAATTACACCGAGGCCCCAAATCTTTGGGGACCATAAAGCAAGTGCATGCATTTGGGCAAAACTTGGAGACACGGGTCTTTTTTCTCTCTTTTATCACGTAGTGGTGTCCCTATATGGGTGTATTTCCATGACTTCAAAAATTACACAAATTTTCTTTTTTTTCAACTTCTTTCACTTTGGCTTTTCTAAATTTAATTTTTATTGGATTCAAAACTACAATAGTTACTAAACAGTGGTTACAGGCTCCACCTACAAAACTTCCCATTAAAAAATTAATTTCCCAACATATGTTAGTCTAGACACAAACCAAAGCAAAAGTATCTAAGATAGTTGATAATACTGGGTTGTAGCATAATAGTGTTAAAAAAAGTTGATTAATATTTTTTTCAATTAGCCCCCATTCCCCAACTTGCGATAGGGAACTTTGTTCCAAAAACTTCGTAGCATTAATAAAGAGTTTTAATGAAGAATGCTTGGTAAATATTACAAACAAAATGTTTTCAGTGTAGTTTCTGCGGATTACTACGGATATCACGTAATTAAAAATTATTCACATACCGTTTTGATATGTTATAGTTGAGATGATAACTAGAATGCTGTTGGAATAATTGATTCTACTAAGTGTTCCGGCCCTTGGCTGCCAGTTAACTGTGGCCCGCGATGAAAACAATTTCCGTAAAGGTGAAATTTCCCTTCATTTTTAAGTGGCCTCAAAATTACGAAATATTGCATGTCGCCTGTAAGAGTGCAGTTAATTGCTTAGATTGACAGGCCTTTATTTTAGACAGAAGGGAAAATTAAAAAGGGAGAGACCTCATGAACCCAAAAAAAATCCAAAAACTAAAGTACCTTACAGGAAAAGTTAACTTCCGGTTATTATGAGCACGCACTATGGATTATTAGAAAGTCATCAGATGCCAACGAAAGAGAAAACATAATATTTTCCTAAAAATAAAAAAAAAAAATTTGCTAAAAATATACAGAAAACCCACTAAAATGTTATCGAGCTCCTTATATGAGCTTTTCAATTATCCGGCAGCATTTGAAGCAGAGGGGGGAAATCACGAAAACACGAATACTGTTTATTTTCCAAATAAACTTTAATTGTATTTTAAATAAATACTCCATAATTTAGATCTATAAAAAGCTATTAACACAAATCTCAGCACAAAATTTACGAGCCAAGCACAAGTGTCTGATAATAAAACATTTTGTTCAAAAACACAACTGAATGAATTCCATTTAGTTTCCGTGCAGACAGAGTTGGAGACACGAACTAAAAACTGTTCCATACATTTCACATTAAAACCTGAGATTAACTTTATAGACTCAAAGTATTACAGATCTCTTATGATACAGATACTAGATACATAGACAGACAAACAGGCAGATAGACAACGAAACACAGAAAGTCACAATGACGGACGGATGGATGGGCACTTGGACGCGGAGACGGACACTTTGAGAGTCTAGCATGCCGATATACAACTACAACCAAATACAAGTCCAAAACAACCACCATCATTTGCTACTTTACTCGCATCTATCCATTGCTACCAGTGGAATTTATATCTGTGATTGTATCTTTTTTCCTCGTGTAGTTCTCTCTCTTTGTGTCTTGTATTGTTTTCGTCTCTGTTTTATCTGTCAGTTGTAATATTTATGGCAGCTACTTGAATTTTTTTTGACATTAATCCCCCCCCCCCCACAAAAACATACAGTAACACTCTTTGCACTCACGTTTGAAGTCATGACATCGATCTCGGTACTTTTAAGAAACCATTGTATGTATGAGTTCATATCCTGTACCTACGCCATTCATTGCAACCGAACAATCGGTTGTGTTACTAAATTCGACTGTAGATACAAATACCTATGTGTTATACATACATGCATACATTATATGTACAATTTGACATATTGGTTACAGTGTGGAATAAAATATCAATCACATATTTAATAGCCAACAAGGTTGGCCACTCACAAAGTCCACCAAGGTCGGTTTTTGTAAAAACTCGAGAATGTAGGAATTTGAGAAGCCAATGGGTACAAGGTTTTGTAAATCCCACTATTCGGAGATTTAAAATTTCGAAGCCAAGTAATCTAGGGTTTTTTTGGAGACAATTTGGGAATCGGGATTCATTTTTAGAATTGTATTCCAATTTACGTTTTTGTTATAAGTTCCTAAATATATTATCAACTTTTTATTACATTACACAGTGCAACACGAAAAAATTGAATCATATACGTACGGACACCACAACATAATAAAATACCAACAAAAAAAAGTGCCTCCCAGTTTTCCTCAAAGTCGTGCACTTTTTTATGAGCCCCCAAAGATTTGGGGCATCGGTGTTATTTTTGCAAAAAAAGTGATGATTTTGTCAGGCTCATATCTTGCAAACCGTTCACAATTTTAATCTACCCTCTGAGGGATAGTTGTAGCTCTTGTCATAAAGAACAAAAATTGTGAACATATAAAATCAAAAACACTTCATCTTCAAGGTCAAAATTGTAAAAAAAAAACTTTAAAAAATTCAATTTTTTTTACCATTTTTCCCCTGTTCAGGTCCATAGGTAGCAAACCGTTCAAAATTCAAAGAAATAATCAACTACCTAAGATCGCAATAAACAACTTTCTGGAACATATGAACTTCCTAGGAATGATTCTTAACACCGTTTAAGTAGCGTTTATGTTGCCGAAAAGTGACAAATTTCCCGGAAATATTTTAATTTAATTTGTTTTTTCTTTACTTCAAAATTGAGATACTATGCTATCTATTACAAAAATAACAAAAAAAATATTCGTATTTTGTTTATAATGTTGATGGTCCTGGACTTGCAAATCGTACTCTCTTAAGTTGTGGATCCAAATCGTCGTCCGAATCTGACTCTGATTCAGAGCTTATGGTTAGCAATTGACAATTCTTTTAGTCAGACACTAGTTTTAACAAATTCTTAAGCACTCCAAACGATTTTTGAAGCATTTTGAAATTTAGCTTTGTTCCACTTTTCTTCGTGTTTTAACACCGACGCCACTATTTTTAAAATGTTCCAAATCATTTCCAATAATATTTACGCATTTCGAAGTTTTACTGGTTTTGTTCACTTTTACCACGTCTAACATCTAACTCATTTTTATGGAGGTACACTATTTATAAATCATTCACAAATAATTGCGAACTTTTTTTCTCGTATTTGGAAGTTTTACCATTTTTACCCATTTTACCCACATAGTTTTATTTTATATTCGTAAAAATTTCATACTAATTTTCTCATTACTTGAAGTTTTGCCACATTTTACCTACATATATGCACACAGTATTTCCGACACATTCCCAATCATTCAGAACAAATTTTCTCGCCTTTTTAAGTTCTACCCTTTTTTGAACACTTTTACTAGTTAATACCCACCTACACTGTTTTTAACATATCCACATCGATTACGATGAATTTTTCTAGCATTGCGAAGTTTTACCCTTTTTCTTCCTTGTATCCCTTTTTACCCACATAAAATACTTTTAATATATTCCCAATATCTACCAACTAATTTTCTGCTTATTTGAAGTTTTCACGTTTGTCCTAATTTAAACACTATTTTTAACACAATCCCAATCTTTTCGAACCGGTTTTTTCAAAATTTGGAAGTTTAACCATTACTTTCCTCATTTTACCCATTCTTGTAACGATTTTTACCCTTCTATACTCATATTCACAATTTCTAATACGTTCCCAATCACACTCCAACCTCATTTTCTCGTTCTTTGAAGTTTTCCCCTTTTCCTACAATTTTATGCATATTTCTATTTCGAACCAGTTTTCAGGCTCATTAATCCATTAACTTATTAATCCATTCTGATACCACGGACTAACGAGATTAATTGCTAGTCCCACCTGTTCTTCGGTTACTCCAAAAACTCAAGACCACGTCGACGCCTAACAGATATAACTCTCTCAGGTCTCTAATTAGGTGGCACCTCATAGTAGACATCCTCCTGCCGGCTTGTGCCGGCTGGAACCGTAGAACAATTTGGGTTGCTCCAAAAACTCAAGACCACGTCGACGCCTAACTGATATAACTCTCTCAGGTCTCTAATTAGGTGGCACCTCATAGTAGACATCCTCCTGCCGGCTTGTGCCGGCTGGAACCGTGCAAAGAAGATGTTCAGTGGATCCTTCCTCTCATCATTACAGCTGCAACAGAAGTTAATTGCCTCAGTCGTAAATCTCGCCGCATTTCTCGCCTGTCAAAACTGAAACTAGCATTGATATCCAGAAGATTCATGGATCTCCTTCCATCCCATGTCGTCCGGATTTTTATTGCGCGTATACAATCCGTGCCCCTCTCCATCATCATCATCATGCTTAAAAGTTGCTAGGCGCATGCCAACACGTTCGAAATCCTGTGAAACCTGTAAGGTAGCCGCAAGTTTGACCAGATCATCCGCTCTTCAGTTCCCCTGAATATCAGGTGAGTATCGTACTGCTGGGCCATCTCGATAGGCGATCTGTGCTGATAATGTTGATGTTGAGTTCAGCAGATATTGAGTTCAGCAATACTAACAGCAGAGACTTAACCAAAGCACGAAAGTCACAGACCGCAACTGCCGCTGGGATATTATCTGTCAACCAGGTGGTCACTTCCTTAACAGCCAAAATTTCCGCTTAACACACAATACCATTATCAGGTAGTCTACAAGAAAGGGATAACCCTAGTTCACTAGAGTAGACCCCGTACCCAATATTGTCATTTCGTTTCAACCCG
Source organism: Phaonia tiefii (assembly GCA_963931995.1). NCBI lineage: Eukaryota > Metazoa > Arthropoda > Insecta > Diptera > Muscidae > Phaonia > Phaonia tiefii. Next base: position 279,900,047 of record OZ008369.1, read on the forward strand.
TCCGTGTAGAAATACACAATATCCTTCTAAACCAGTAATCCCATTCTTCCCATGTTGGTGGTATTCCCAATCGAATAGTGGTTCCGCTTTCAAGTCTTCAATAAGTGCACCAATGTTGTGAGTACCATCCGGCATTGCTTCATGACCGACTACGACCCTGCCCCATCGTGAGAGTTTCCTCAAGCTAAAGACAGACGTATAGGAAATCTGCATACGTGTAACGCCGCATTTTTAGAATATCGTTTTATCATTTGCACTTGTTGTTCGACACTGTCACTTGCTCTCGTCAGTTGTCTTTATTGCCTGAAAAATAAACAAATTACATGAGGTGTCAGGGGACACCCGGGTGGAACGAAGTTCCTTTTGGTTACATATATTATAATGTACTAGTTAGTTCCAACACGCCTAAGGCGCCCGTTTAAAAATACGATAATTTAAATGGATCTTTAAGAACAAAAACTTTTTGTAAAATCATAAACTTTTTTTAATGGAATGTATTTTTTTTTTAAAAAGTATATTTTTAGGTCCTTTTTGTAAGAATATGTATTATATTTTCCCGAAAAGGCCCCCTTTTAAAGAGAGGTACTTCTTTTATTAAAAGCTACTAATTTTTCGTAAGAAAAGGTACTATTTTTAAGATGGAGTACTTTTTTTAAGAACAGGTTTTTTTAAATAAGTGGTACTCTTTTTAGGAAAAGGTTATTTTTTAAGAAAATTTACTTACTTTCAGAAAGACTACATACATATCTCAAGAAAAGAAACGAAAAGAAAGGTACTATTTTAATTTTAAGAAAAGATGCTTTTAAGAAAACAATTTTGTTTTAGAAAAGTTTTTTTTTTTAAGAGAAGGTGTTTTTTAAAGAAATGTTTTTTTTTATAAGAAATGGGATTTTTTTAGAGTTGGTCCTTTTTTCAAGAATATGTACTTTTGTAAGAGTTGGTACTTATCTCAAGAAAAGTAATTTTGTTTCACAAAAAAGGTACTCATTAAAGAAAAGGTAGTTTTTTAAGAAAACGCAATTTGTTGTAAGAAAATTTCCTTTTTAAGAAAAGGTACTTATTAAAAAAAAAATTATTTTTTTTAAGAAAAGGTACATATTTAAGAAAAAAATACTTTTTTTTAGAAAAGGTACTTCTGTAAGATGAGGTATTTTTTTAAGAAAAGGTACTTTGTATTTGTTTTTAGAATATTTACCTTTCTTAAGGGAAGACACTTATATAAGAAAATATTAATTTTTTAACCTCTTTCACTTTGGCTTTTCTAAATTTACTTTTTACTGGGTTCAAAACTATAATATATACTAAATATTGGGTACAGGCTCCACCTAGAAATATTTACATTAAACAAAAAATTTCCCACCATATGTTAGTCTAGACACAAACCAAAGTAAAAGTACCCAATATAAATGATAATACTGGGTTGTAATAAAGTTGTTAAGAAAAAGTTGTTTAATTTTTTTTCATACCGTAACGTGCGGTAAAGGACTTCGTTCCAAAAACTTCAAAACTACCAAAATATAATGCGAAGCGCTTTTATTACGATCGAAGCAGAATCTATGCCGAGTTGTTTTCAATAAATGTTTTAACCGTCTTGAACTAAACATGTTGAAGCAGCCTTTTATAGATTTTGTCGAAATTGAGTACAATTTTGCAACAGCATTTAAAGTGGACCACCATCTTGGTTTAGTTGAGAGTTTGGGTTACAGATTCCTTTTTTGATGATTTTCTGCTACAATTTCATACTCTACTGTAAGAATGCATTTATTACAGTTTTAAACCCTGATACTCATAAACTCCAAACCCCAGCACATGTCGCATGCGGCCACTGCGCCCTGGTCTTGAGGTCCAGTGTCTCAACAAACTTTGATTTGCAGCAATAGCATCGCCACCTAACAACCTCTTTCCTCCTACTCCATTTCATCTCATACATCACAAACTTTAATCGTTCAGCATTTGTTTGGTTATTAATTTTTGTTGTTATGGATTTTTCTTTCCTCTCATCTCTCTTGGTTTGTGTAAATGCACTCAAGTAGATGGGCAACGATCAAACAACCCAAACAGGAAATTGTATGTAGACAAGGCAAAACAAATACAGTCTGACTTTCAAAATGCCAAATGATTTTTTATGCATCTTAATTAATATTATTTTTCGGAGGATATGAAAAATTGGAAATTCTTTGGACGAAGGGTATTGAGCCTACTAATAGACTATCGGCTTTGTTACAGACTGCGTAAAAAAGTCTATTGATTTCCTAGTAGTCAATTCGGAAACTTTTACTTGGCTTCTTTATCATTTCATATAAATGGGTAAAACTGAATCCACTTTTGTCCCTGTTATCCATACACGCTGAACATTTTTCGTTGTTGTTTGTATGCAAATATAGCCAGTTTGTACCTTCTCGCAAATATAGTATACTTGTGTGCAAACACATTGTGTTTGCTACTCAATATGTTTGGGACACAAAGATTAATTGGTTAAAATGTATGTATTTGTGACCCAAATGTGACTTTGTTTGTTGAAAACCGCTGAAAACATGAACGTGACAAACAATAGTGAAACAAAAAGCAGCAGATCTTCAATTCACGAAAACAATGCTTGCAAACATGTAACTGGTTCCTGAAATATGTTGCTGTGGCCGAGATTTTTCATCGTGTATGAAAACTCTATTAAGAAGAGCTATTTTGAGCATGTGGCTCATATAATCCCGGTATGTTAGAACAAGACAGATATAGTTCTAAGAATATTCATAACGATTATGTGACCAACTTCATCTGATTCCAGTTGGACTAGATCATGATTGAACTGGAAGTAGCTCATCTATGAAAACACTTGCTAGAGTGGTTGGTCATATTCGTGGACGATATAAATATGTAGTGGAGAGGGTCACGAGTGCTTTTAAATAAGTCGCTACAAACCTCTTGCTCAGGAACGATTCCCAAGGGAAGACCAAGCTTTCCCGAAGTATCGAGGCTTATAAAAATAATGGATCCTTGCAATACGACGATAAGTTACATGAAGTACTCTTCTGGGCAGTGGACAGCCGGCAGTGGTGATTCACTCAATCTTTATATGGTCACCCTGTTCACTGAAAAATGAGCTATGAACCCTTTAAAACTACCGGACAGTCAGTGTATCACCAGCGGAACTTCCCGCTGTAGCCGATCTAGTGATTCCCTGGATGATAAATTTATATATCCAGTTTAAAATTTTCAGATGCAAACCTAAAGGGTGGAAGGATACAAGAGTGATGGTTAGATGGGTTTGAAACTAAGCTTGCACCGTGTGTCAAACACTTGGGTGTTATTTAGAACAGTAAGCTTAGTGTCAGATCCAAAATAGTGGAAAGGGCGGACAAGGAAGCGAGAGCCATATACATCTACAAGAGAGATATATATGTAGGTTGCAAATGGGGGATTTCTTCGAGGATTGTTCACTGGATCGATACAGCTGTGATGAGAACGATAATTCTCTATGGGGTTATCGTGCGGAGGCAGGTGTTTGATAAATCTATTTATTGTTTCTCTACTGACTAGAGTTCTGAGAATGGCATGTGCTCTGTGCGCCGGTTCCACTCATGTACTGAAAGTAATGTCATATTTGTTGCCGGTTGACATTATATGAAGTTAGACTGCTTCCACTTTTTTCAACAGTTGAAGATAAAACTCACAATATAAGGATACCACAAAACGATTCCTGGAACAAATAGTTTCTGGAATAAAAAGAATTTGTGAATTTATACACGGATGTGGTGAAAATAAATGATCATACTCCAGAGAATTATGATTGTCTCTTTGTCTCACTATACCTGATCATTGTGTCGTATATTAGGGGGGTATTTAAATATTTTTTTTGATTTCTTTATTTATTTATTAACCGACTGTCTGAGCGAACGGGCATTGACTGGCCTGAGTGTCTACTCCGACTGTTTGACGGGCATCATATCCTATTTAAATTATTCATTCATTTGGTTTGAATGTGCTACAGAACGGTAATATTCCATATATTCCAATAAGCACTTATTTGTATAGAAGGTGGCACCAAGCTCTTTATTCCATATTAAACATATTCATAGTTTCGTAGGTCTACGAGCTGTCAGTACCGAAATTTTGCAATCACACTTTTTTCCAGTCTCTGAAAACAACCTCCAATAACTCTAACGGTTTTACATATATTTTCCTGTCCGGACTGTATAATTGTATTTATGTTTACTGATGCTGTTGTATCGGTTGCATGGCATGCATGACATTCCGGTTGCCAGTTGTCAGCTGGTGTTTGCTGTTGCTATTGATGTTGCTGTTGGTATTGATGTTGTTGGTTTTGTTGTCGTTTGGGTATTGAAGTGTTGTAAGTGGCAATAGTTAATCAGATCTTAAATATTGATAAGTGTTGGCTTATGGTATCATGACAACAGATTATGTTGTAATGTTGGCATGTGCAACATCATTTTTGATAATGCCACATTTTGAATTTTAATATATTAAATACATGGAAATCAAAATCACACGCACACAAATATATGTATGTATATGTATCGTACCAAAGTGTCGGACGATATGTTCAGACATCTAGACGTTTTGGGTATTAAAATTTATACTTTAGTGGATTTATTTTCATTGTATTTTAATTTTGTCTTTCGTTTTTTTTTTCAGGCCGTAATAATTAATGATATACATATGGAAAGTGTTAGAGATTTTTATGTATGATTACAGATTTTCATGTTCGACATGAAAATGTTGGGTGGAGTAGATTAGATGATATGAATTGGGTTGGCATTTTTATAAGGGGATCCGTTGCATGTTGCTATGTAGTGGATTAAATCAACAAGTGGCAAACGATATTTTGAACGGGAGCATTTAGGAAACATCATGTATTTCAAATGTCCAGGAAGGCTGAAGGGCTCATGTGTCAGTGGAAGCTAACAGTAATTTCAAACAATTCGATGGACACAGCAAACGCACATCTATCTTATTAACAAAACACATTGGCAAAAACTTGAGTGTTTAAATGAGGGCAATCTCTTACCTACTAAAATAGGCAAAATACCGAACATTATTTTTCAGTAGATATAAAGTCACACTCAGTAACAGAAGCCGAAAACTTAGTCGCCCGTTGCAATGCCATAGTTAATACGAGAAGAACATAATAATAGTCCTTCTTAAACAATTGTGTATTTCATAAACCTAATTTAGAAAAATTACGAATAGGGAAGTATATAATCGAACACCTCATACATGGCGACGCCGCAGCGCAATGGTATCCACGTTGCAATAAACTACATCCATTTTTGTAAACTAAGACATCTTCAGTTCCGGAGAAATGTTCGGGGCGGACATAAGGAATTTGAATAAATATTTAACTTGATATACTTCGCTTTTATACCGGAGATATAAATGTCCTATCAACAGAAGCTCTCTCTCCTGCTAGGGCAGAATATCCCCCTCCCGATGACCCAGATGCGCTGTGGAAGCGCATCTCCCAATCTTTGGAAACCGCTGCAAGGACTGAACTTGGCTATCAAAAACTGCAGAAGGATAAGCCCTGAATGTAGGTAGCATTGCAACTGTTGAAAAAGACGCTGCACGTATGGTAACGAAACAGTCAGTTACAACGCGAGCTGCGAGTGTGATGTACAAGAGGCTGAGAAGGTAGGAAACCCAACTATTTAGGCGGAAAAAAAGATAGTGGCAGGAGAGAGAGAGAGAGAGTGAGAAAACCTAATTGTGCAGGATGAATGGTGAATCCCGATGTTTTTTTTAGAGGGTAAGAAGATTGAATAACGGGCCTAATAATGGGCTGCCCTCCTGCAAAGACGAGAATGGGAATCGGGTGCAGTGTGTGTTCAAAATGTGGAGATACCACTTTTCAGTAGTACTCCACTCAGATTCTTCCACTGAATATATGGAGATAATGATAGTGGAAGATAGTGTAGATTATACCCCCCCCCCCCCAACCAAGGCGGTATTAGAGCGGCGGTCTCCCGGCTTAAGAATAATATAATAATATAGCCGCTGGTGCGGATGGGCTACCCGCTGAACTTTTTAAGGCGAAGGATTGCTATCCCACATGCATCGACTTATATTCGGTATATGGCTGGGGGAATCTGACGATTGGAGTCTCAGTGTATTGGACGATTGGAGTCTCAGTGTATTATGTCCTGTATTCAAAAAGGGTGATCCGTGTGTCTGTTCCAACTATCGCGGTATCAGTCTTTTATCCATCGCGTATAAGGTCTTGTCGAGCGTATTATGTGAAAGACTAATGCCAATTATTGAAAACCTGGTTGGACCTTATCAGTGTGGTTTTAGACCAGGCAGGTCTACGACTGACCAAATATTCACGCTACGCCAAATCCTGGAAAAGACCACGAAAAGCAAATCAATACATACCACCTTTTTGTCGATTACAAATCTGCTGTCAATAGTCCCATACGGGCAAAACTGTATGAAGCTGTGTCTGAACTTGGTATTCCGGCAAAACTGATCCGCCTCTGTAGAATGACGCTGGACCAACACCAAATCAGCAGTGAAAGTGGGGAAAGACCTCACTGAACCATTCTGTACCAAGCGAGGACTTAGACAAGGCGGCACAATTTCGTGCAATCTCTTCAACATCTCAATGGAGATAATAAGGAGAAAGGCTGCAGTAAATACGAACGAGACCATTAACATGAAAAACCATATGATGCTGTCGTATGCTGACGAAATTGACATCATTGGACGAAATTTGTGAGAGGTTACTGTAGTATTTTCAAGAATCGAAAAAGAATCAGCGAAGGTGGGTCCTGCTGTTAATGAGGGCAAGACATAATTGATGGTGTCAACGACTAGAGAAATATCTCGACTTGGTCTGCACTTGAACGTTGACTACCGATTTATTTTTGAAGTGCTAGATGAATTTGTCTACCTTGGGTTCGCCGTAAACAAGGAGGAGAACGTCAGCCTCGAGTTAAACAGGAGAATTGTGCTTGCAAATAAATGCTATTGTGGGCTCAGTAAGCATTTTAGGAACAAAACCCCCTGTCGACGGACAAGAGTCCAGCTATAGCAGACTCTTATTTTACCTGTCTTAACATATGGCTGCGAAACTTGGGTCATATCGCAAGCGGATGAAAAACACCGGCGAGTATTCGAGAGAAAAATTCTCCCTAAAATATATGGTCCTGTTAGGGAAAACGGCGAGTACCGACGTCGCTGGAACCAAGAGCTATATAATTTATATTCTGACGTGGACATAGCTAGGCGGATCAAATTAGGATAATTGTGGTGGCTAGGGCATCAGAATGGATGAACATGAACCAGCGCGAAAAGTTTTCGATAACGTACCCGATGGAAGCAGGAAAATAGGACCGCTGGAAAGACCAAGCAGAAGAATTGCTCGGTATCCTTGGTGTTAACAACTGGCAAGAAAAGGCGAAGGATAGAGCCAATTGGCGGAATATGATGAAATTTGTTTAATTTGTTTGTTTAATTAATATGTGTACGACATTTGGGCTCATGAGGTTGTAACATAGCCAATTAAAGCAGAGTATACTTCGCTTAACCTGTAACGTTTCAAAAAAGAAAACAATTAAACTAACTCTCCAAAAACCAAAATAACTAAATATATTGTCCTGGGCATGAGCCCGGCTATACACGCTGAAAAAACAACCTCTGTAACATTCTCCCAAACAAATTCTGCAGGAGCCATGTATATGTTTGGAACACACTTCAAACATTTATATGTTTGCCAGTACCAAACTTAGGTGTATTTAAATACAAACGTTAGCATGTTAACTGACAAATATGTATGCTTGTAGGTAGAAACATATGCTAGCTTCATCCCAAATATTTATAGTCTTACGTGGAAGCATGCGCGTGTTTCCCCCAAACCTCCATATACTTACGTGGAAACATATGCGTATTTGAATTATTCTTTCTTTCTTTATTTATTATAATTAATTTTATCAATATATATTCACATTTATAAATAATTAATACAAAAAATTCAAATATTTAAAATTACCCTTTATACATTTACTTGCATTACCTTTTGTTATGAAATGAGAATCTGCTGCTCTTTTGCTTCTCCTTTCTTTGTTGTCGCTCACGTTTTTGTCCTCAGAAGGTTTCAACTATGCGTTGGTTATCACAGTGCTTTGGTACACGAACAATATACTTATATACAAATCTAGTTCATGCAAGACAAGCGTGTATTAATTACTTCTGTTCTTTTTTATTATATTTCACAAATGGTCCGCCATACCGATTTTTTCAGTAGAGGCTCGGCCAGATAAAGAGATTCACGTTGTTGCGCTCTCCAGTTTCTTTCCTCAAAATCGTTTCTCACTTTGATAGCACACATACACATATGCGAAACATATACACAACACCCAAAGCAACATTACAAACCATTTAACCGTCCGAGAGTTTGTTTATTCTTCTCTCACTGATCAAGAGCTTTTGATATCCTCTGTCCGATAAACCATTGACGACTGAATACATGAAATTAAAACGCAATACATCACGTATATTCAGGAATATTTATGAATCACTCACTGAGAGAATACTGCAAAAATACATATACACACACTTACAAGATATACACACTCGTTGCCCCCTTTTATTCTCTTGCTCTCGAGAGAGCATAAATAGTACAACAAACACGGCTGCATTTGTATCACAAACACATATATATTTGGATCGGAAACACATGTGTTAAAAGATATAAATCATTGTGTCTCAAACATATAAAATTTAATAGCAAACACAATGCGTTTTGGGCACAACTATATCATATTTGCGAGAAGCTCGAAACACATGATATATTTGCATTCAAACAACAAAAAACGGCAGATTTTTCAGTGTGTATAAACTAAACGTTTTTGATATTCGAGGAATAACCCAATTTGACTACTTTATATATCTAAAATTTGTGTACGAGTACTTTAGTTCTGTGTGCAACATGCAGGGGGAACAGTGAGTTGACCAACAGGATTTGATAAAGGCACTCAATAAAAGATGAATTCCCAAACATTTTCAAATTTTCCCCCAGGCCAAGACCAAATACCGCGAGCAATTTATTATGTCTATTTATCATTCAATCTATTAATAGTAATAAGAAATATTTCTATTAATGGAAATCGGAAATGTCATATGACATGAGGAACAAGGAAGTGATAACCAAACACGCATAACTGCCGCATATTTGCATCGAATCCCTGATTAGACACCTTCATAAATGCGTGACTAATAAGAATATTGGAATATATGTGGGTTTCCTAGTAAACGCCCTCAAAATGTATTTAGTTGTGTTCCATTATGTTTAAGAGAAACGAAACTAAAATAAAACCTGGAACTAAAAATAATCTGATTTTATTGATAGAGTATGTTAAATTGGCATAAGAAGTACAAAAGCACGAACAAGGGAAAAACTTCAATGAAACTGACATCTTTCATGTTCGTGATCCTTCCAAACCATACAAATAATAAAACATATTAATTTATGTGTAAAAATAACCAAAAACCCAACCACAAATTTTCACATTATTACTTTAATATTCGATTTGCATTAAACATAAGAATCAGCTAAACAAGGGTGAGGGAGTTGTGCCTAAAGGCCTAGTGGAAAACAATTACCCCTTGGTGGTTGCTGGAAGCAACTTTTTGCAGGGAAAAATTGTACATTATTTCTGCAACTCAAATCCCTACACACATATGTTGCACGGCCAAAAACCACCGACAATATGTGAACATTTGTTGCCAACATATGTGAAATCGTGTTTACAATAATATTATTTGGCCGGCAAACGTTTAGGCACAGACCACAACATTTGTTTCTGTACGCAGCGAGGGGAGGATGTAGAAATTTATTAATAATTATTATTTTAGCTGATATTTTATTAATGATCAGGAGCATTTCTTCGACTTGGGTTCATTAAATTGTTTGCAGCAGATGCAAATCATTTAATGATTTACGGAGTTGTTAATTAGCTTTCTTGATAATTTTTGGGGTAATGGAATTATTGCTAATTAAATAAATGGTTAAAGGCTGCCGATTCATTACGCATTATTAAGCAATTATTAGCTGACTGTTTGGAGTGTTGATAACTTGAATATATTCTAAACATGTTAACATATGGTGGTTCTTGCTGACTAAATATAACCGCCTATGTACACGGTGAAATAAAACCGCCTCTGCAATATATTCTCTCAAACATATTCTGCAGGAACCATGTATATGTTTGGAACACACTTCAAACATTCGTAAGTTTGCAAGTCTCGAGCTCACTTGTATTTAAATGCAAACAGTACCATGTTTACTGGCAAACATATATGCTTTTACGTGGACACATATGCGTTCTTTATTCCAAATATCCATATACTTACGTGGCAACATATGCGTATTTCCTGCCAAACATAATAATATTTAGAATTGAATTATTCTTTGATTTCAATATATGTGACTTGCTCCACGAAAAGGGACCTCTGCGCCGAAAAGAAGTTATTGAGCAAAACGCGTTTAAAAAAAGCGCTTCGTTTTTCCGCTACAGAAGAACCACCAAAAAAGCGTGTTAGGAGTAAAAAAGAGCAAAATTTTGATATTTTTGTAATTTTGTACCTTTGATATTGAACTTTTTTAAATTTCAAATATTAGAATATATTTATATTTATATTTATTTATATCACATTTTTCAATATTTTCATTAATTATGTTCATCTTTACAGGTGATTTGTAAAAAACTAAAAGACATAGAAACTTGCGGTTTGCGTCATTTGAAAGAGCGTTTTTTTTCCTATAAGAATCACTCAAAAAGTAAAAAAAAAAATTTTTCGGCGCAGAGGTCCCTTTTCGTGGAGCAGGTCACATATATGTAATATTTATTATAATTAATTTTTCAACATTAATAAATTAATATAAATAAATAGTTATAAATAATAAATGCAAAAAAATTAAAGGATTTAAAGCTTTCCTTTTTACATTTACTTGCATGGAATGCATTATTTGCGTTTTTCATGGAATAAGAATCTACTGCCCTTTTGCTTCTCCTTTATTTGTTGTCTCTCACGTTTTTGGTTTCAGAAGGTTTCAACTATGCGTTGGTTATCACTAGGCGTTGATATACAAAAAATATACATATTTATATACAAATCTACTTCATGCAAGTCAAGCGTGTAGTAATTGCGTGTGTTTTTTTTTATTATATTTCACAAATGGTCAGACGTTCCGATACGGAAAGACAAAGGGCTTTCCTAAAAATCGTTTCTCAACTTTGGTAGCAAACATACATATATACGAACCACATACGCAAAACCTAAAGCAACATCACAAACCATTTAACCGTCCGAGCCTTTGTTTATTCCTTTTTCATTGATAACGCGCTTTTGATATCATCTGGCCGATAAACCATTGACGACTGAATACATGAAACTAAAACGCATTACATCAACTAAAGTAAGAAACACTGACTTCATTTATAAGTACAAGTGACACGCACATTCAGGAATATTTATGAATCACTGACTCAGAGAATAATGCAAAAAAAAATACACACTTACAAGATAGACTCTCTCGTTGTCCGTCTTTTATTCTCTTACTCTTGAGATGCACCAATTACAGATGTATTTGTACCAGAAACACAGATATATTTGGGTGGCAGATACATGGATTAGAACATATTACTCATTGTGTCTCAAACATGTAATATTGAAAAGAAAACACAGTGTGTTTGGACACAAATATACTACATTTGTGGCAAGGTCCAAACACATGTAATATTTGCACGCATTGGTTTCCACGCTTCTTTTTCACTTAGTCACATTAAAGTTTGAAATAATTTTGAGTATCGCTTAGTAATTTCTATCAAGTACCGATGGTCTATTCTTGCGTCATCATTCGGGGTTTCATGCCAATCGTACAACACAACTCATCAAATGTTACGTGTTTTGACTTAAGTTTTCAAACCTAATATAAGTCTAAAACGGATCGCCAAAAACATTGTGGACTCCCATCCCAGTTTATCCAATTGGTATTTAGGATAACTACCCTGAAGTTCTGGGGGTGTCGATTAGCCATGCTTGGATTATCTACCCCAATACTCACTACATGGGTACTTACTTGACTGACCCTATGGTAAGCGAACCACCGAACCAAGGAGTAAAATATGTATGCGCACGAAAGCGACATAAAGCGTAAATGAGACATCAGTACCCTTTTCATGGAAAGCCATTTCACTAGTTCGCGGTAAACGATGTGGTGGCGATTGTCCCTATTTGCGGACATTTCATACAAAAAACGGAATGATGTAATGCATTGCTCAGGGTTGGTAAAGTAAGAAGAGGTGGTTCCCTAGTAAGTAGTGATTTCAGCAACTACGAACTAGTGCCCAGTACTAGAGTGTATCAGCAGCGAAGTCACATGCTGATGATTTAGACATCTTGCGAGAAATTTGGGAGAAGTTACTGCATTAATTTCGAGAAGTAAGAAGGAATCAGCAAAAGTGGGTTTGGCAGTAAACGGGACAAGGCAAAAATAATTGTTCCGACAAGCAGAACATCCATTCGATTGGAGTAAGAGACGAAATTCATTTACGTCGCAACTGCCTTAAACAGAACAATAACGTCAGCTTAGTAATCAAACGGAGAATTGTGCTTACAAATATATGTTATTTCGGGCTAAGGAAACACTTCAGAGATAAGATTCTCTTTCGATAAACAAAGATCCAACTCTATCACACACTGATATTACCTCTCTTGTTAATGGCGCAGAATCCTAGGGCATATCGCACGCTGAGAAAACATCATTGGGAATTTTTTAAGAGAAAAATGCTCCGAAAACTATACGCTGAAAAATAGCGGCCCAGCAATATATTGCAGGAACCATGTACACGTTTGCAAACATTATTTTTGTAAATTAAAGATCGGCTGCTTTTTGTTTCTTTATTGTCTGTCACGTTTTTCAACAAACAAAGCCATATTTGGGTCACAAAAACATATACTTTATTATCAACTATTAATCATTGTGTCCCAAACATCTTATATTCAATAGCAAACACAATGTGTTTGGACACAAGTATACTATATTTGCGACAAACAACAACAAAGAAAAAAAAATTTCAGGTTGTGTAATCTAATTAAAGCGGCGAGCATCGACGACGAATGAATCAGGAGCTGTCTAATCTGTATCGCGACATCGACGTAGTTTACCGTATGGGCCTATAACGCATTTATGCTGGCTAAGCTTTGCTTGTAGAATGCACCAGAATGAACCATTGCGAAAGGTATTCAAAGACATACTCGTAGGACGTCGAAAAAAATGATGACCAAGACTTCGCTGGAAAGACCAGGTGGTAAATTGCCTGCCTGGTAAATTGAAGATCCGGTCAGAGCAGTGATCTAATCCACGTTCTGATGCACAAGAGCCGCGCACACTTGCCACTGTACCAGTGACGAACGATGATCAAAGTTAATGTGTTGAAGAGGTTGATAGGGTAACGCCCTGTCGGAGGCCTCGCCACGTACTAAATGGTTTGGTGAGATTTTTAAAAATCTCTACTGAGGATTTGGTATCGGTAAATCTCTGTTTCTGCCGACTTTAGCATTAAAATCACCTAGACTAGTCTTAATGGCATGGCCAGGGCAGCAGTCGTATGTTTCATCTAGGCCATAGTGTAGGTCGCAGTATATCATCTCTATGCGAATGGTGGCGTTCACTCACGGTGTTGAACCTTGAGACCAGATGTCGCAGTCTGTTGCTAACTAGAAACGTGCACCCAAATTCATCCATTTTCTCATGGCAGCTGTAGAATATGTCACAGTTCTTATTCATTGTATAGCCATGACCTGTTCATCGCCTCTTCTGGATAGCAGTAATGTCAGCCTCATAATTCTCCAAGACATGTGCCAGTTTGGTAGTGGCTCCGGATCTGTGTAGTGTTCTAACATTCTAAGTGCGTAGCCAGAAACCTTGGTCCTTATAATGTTTGCAAGGGTCATCAACAAATAGGGGCGTTTTATGTGTATTGATTTCATTTTGTATTTACGGAACACAAGCCCAGCCCAGCGTGGTTGGGCATCCTGGGGTAGTAAACCAGGATGATAATGTTTCAGTCGCCCATTATGGATCATACGCTAACCAGAATGCAGTGAATAGAAACTGGATATATGTTTCATTACTTATAATCTACATTTGGCCAGTAGTGTTACCTCATTCGCCTTCAAAGGATAACACAATGTGTCCGCTATGTCGAATAGCTTCAGTGAAAGGGTCACCTATTTTACCTGAGACGCATCAGAGATGGCATAACCAATCAGGCTGCTCATTCGTTACGTCTTCTGGCTCTACCTAGCTAGCTTAGGTTTCCAATTAAGCCACTAAAACCGGAAGTAGCTCTCCCCTGGCACAGTAAGCGACAATATTCCGTTTGCCATGGAGATGATAAAGTTCGTACCTCTTCCAAACTCTGATTTTCTCTTCACTTTTCTAATCACTCAATCAAGGTGCTTAAAAAGATTAAAAAACTCCGTCCTATTATCTGTAAACCCATGACGAAATGTCTGATTTGCCATAACAAATATTTGGCTTCCCAAATATTTCATCAAACTGCTACAAATGCTCAAATCTTAGCACAAATCTAAAAGGATTGCATTAATATTGTACAATACAAATTAAAATCATTTGAAACAGGATCTCAAGATATATCACATTAAACTACACAACGGATCTGCTATGAAGCAACGTCGGATATCATTAAACCGAGCAAAACGATTTGTTGTGGCTGAGGAAAGAAAAAGAAAACAACCTCTATCAATTCGAATGCTATTAGAACGAGATATGTAAGGATTTACTCCTTGTTGCCACAAAAACAACGCTCAGTCGTTGTGCGCTGGCAATGCAACGCAACGAATGTGTAAAAGTGTGAAATTCACTAAATGAAAAAATTAATTAATTTTCCCTATTTTCTTTTTCAATATAACCAAACGATTCTGTGAATGCATGGACTATTACGTTTACAGTAAAACTGGATAATTAGAGAAATGTATATGAATCAGACACAGGGACGCGTGTGTTGCCAGAACGCGCTCGTGTTCCTGTGTGCGTTTGCGAGAGTGTGCCAGCGACAGGAGTTGCAAAAGGATATGACTGACTGTGAAAGATATGTGTGGGTTGTCGGTGTGTGTGTTTGCAAGGTACGAGGGTTAATTGTTAAGGTCATAATTATAAAGGGAGAGTTTGATTTAAAGAAATATGTGCTTGAGATCTCAATCGAAATGTTTTGACTTTCAGATAACGACAATGAATAACTATAAATTAATTAAAAAAATTGCAATAATATCTCCAGGAATTTAACAGAATTTTATAACCGATATTGTCAAATTATCTTGATGATTTTTGAATTTCAATTAATGTTTTGGAATTGTGTCTGTTGACCTTTAATTTCAATACGGTTTAAAATTTTATTACTATTATTGAATTTAAATTGCTATACTTTGGACTTTATTCAATGTTACTTCTACAATTTGGATTGAATAGCGGTGAGTTTCAATCAATACTTTTTGAATTTCAATTGATAACTTTCAATTTAATTTAAAGTAACGTTTTGGAAATTCAATTGAGGGCACTTGAATTTCTATGGGTTTTGCTAACTTTCAATTTAGGAAGTGTTGCGACTGTCCACATAAACGCAAGCTCCTCCAACATTTCGTTAATATGTATGCATGATAAAAACGATGAAACGAAGGACATGTAGTATGAGCGTATGAATGTAATCTGTAACCGCTGACCTGGTCATAACTGCAAGACTATTTAAGGTGGTTTTAATGCCAAAATTCAAAAAGCAAATGTCTTGCAAGCAACCGTCGTTACATTAAGTGTACCTGACAGCACTTCCCACAACGGTTTGAGGCTGATAGATTTCCCCACGGCAAAATCATGGCCGTCAGTGGTACGACATCCCAACATATCGTGAATTATCAACAATTCTATGGACTACTTAAAGATCGAGAGAATGGCTTCCGCATAAACTGTTCTGCAGTTGGGCTGATGTCGTTCCACTCATAACAGTGAGAGTCCGTCTGTAAGAGTCCGTACAGAGACTGGCTGAGAGTAAGGCAGTGGCTCAGAACTTTTGCTGGCCGTTTGATAGAGTTTTGTGCGATGCATTCATATCAAAAATTAAAGCGTTTTTCTTGGATAAAATGTTCTCTCGATTTATTGCGAGATTTCTCATGGATCGTTCTATATACGTGTTATTATAGATGACATGTTCCAATGAGTATAAAATTATTGCGGTACTACCAAAGGGATCTGTCTTTAAAAAAATGGTTTCCCATTACATCCCATAGAGGAATTGGTGAGAGCTGCTCCTAACAACTCAGCTGTGCGCCTTCTAGTTTTACACTCACTGATAGGGACCTATAGTTTGACACCGGTTCCAAACGTGCTTTTGAGAAGTTTTTAATGGCTAAGTAGTCCATAGTGTCGCCGTCACCAAACGAGGTAATCATCGTCGGTAGAAATGTTAGGTGGTGAGACCAGGGACTGAACCCACGCTCTCATGCACAGGAGTCGCACATACTACTGATTGCACCACCGTCGGTTTCTCTTTTGCTCTTTCTTATTTTCATTAATGACCGACTTGGTCGGCCTGTTAACCATATCTCCTCATTTGTAGAAAACAGTCGTATATCATTCGTCTTCCTAGTTTTTCCGAGGGAAAAGGGAAACGCCATGTGACGCACTGTTCACTTGACCATGATACGCATATGATTTATAGGTGGGTTCGGGCGAATCGAGTCGAGCACGTATGAGCCAGTTTTGCATACTTTCGCACAACCGTAAAATTGACTTGTCGGTGTCATCGATTACAATGGGTGGTGCACGGGGTGTAAATCCAGAGAAAACTGAGCTCTTACACTTTATCGGGATGCATAATGTTGCGTATATTCTCGTCGGAAAGATTAATTTCCAGTGAAACACTGTTTATAGGATCAGTAGCGCTACAGTGACCCTATATATCGTCAAAATGCCCATTGAAGGCTGATGGGGCCTATCCCCGAAAGTACACCCAGAGAACTAATTGTTTGAAAAGAGGTTGTAGCAACCGTATATTCGGCTGTAACCACCGAATTTAGGTTGCCACAACTGAATGGGGGTTGTTACAACCGAATTTAGTTCCCACAACCGAAATTCGGTTGAAGCAACCTCATTTCATAATTGATTCGGTTGTGACAAATGAATCTTCAATTATATTCGTACAATGAATTAACTTTTCTAAAATTTCGGTGGGAGCAACCGAATTTGAAATTAATTCGGACGCAAGAACCGAAATTGGTACCAAGTTCGGTTGGGGTAAACGAATTTGATATTAATTCGGTTGTAGTAAACGAATTTGGCACCCATTCGATTGTAACTATCGAATTTGGTATCAATTCGGTCGCAATAACCGCATCTAGACTTAATTCGGTTGCAACGACCGAATTTGGCAGCAATACGGTTGCTGTAACCGAACTTCTCATGAATTCTGTAGGTATAACCGAATTCATTTCCAATTTCCAAGAAAAGTCCACTAGGACCATGTCCGAAAATGCAAGGGTGCGAAATGGCAGCGGGTTCAAAATTTTCGGATTGGCGGTCGGAGGGTAGTAGGGTAAAGTTGCTAACTTCTGAGCCAGTGGGCGGATTGTTTTGTTTTTCGGCAGTCCACCTAGGACATTCTTGGCAATGAATCATCAGCCCATATGGCCATGGATCAATTTTGAGGGATTTGCGGCTAAACACAGTAAAATTCGACAACATGACACTCACTACAACGTTTGAGAGAAACTTTACCACTCATGTCCCGGATTGGCAGGACTGGAAGGGACGAATTCCACATCCCTTCATGGGATGTAATGGGAAACTGTTTTGGTTTTAAATAATAAATAAATTTTTAGTTTTAAATAGATTTGTTTGCGGTTTCAATGTATTTTTTTTGAAGGGTTAATAAAATTTATTTAAATTTCGATTCAGTTTTTTTCCTGAAATCTGTTAATTTTTTTTTGTTGTTGTCCTATGTACTTTGTAACTTCTTGCTGTAGACTGTGAAAATAATATGATAAATCCCAGAATTCTAATTCTGCGCTTGTTTTCTATATGGCAACTTGTTGTTCTCTGCAAGATACGTAAATTGCATTTCTTTTCCCTCGCCTTTTTAAACCGACGTCTTTTCAAACATTGAAATGTTTGGGTGTATAAAATTCGTTTGGTATTGTTTTTGTGATGATAAAAACACGTGCCATTATCGCAAATTTCCTGGAGTACAACATGTCCTGGAAAACAATGCACACATACATGCATGCAACAATACACAGTAATAAACATATCTTTTACTCACCAGTAACGGACAGACAGGACACCCAGTGTGAGGAATATGGTGGGCAATGAAGTGTGGTAAAGACGAGGAGTGTAACCGTGAGTGCGAAATTGTATGGATGTGTAACGAATTCTTTGTATTGCACTGCATTTGTAACACCATTAATGTTAACCATAACGAACGCAGGAACATTGACGATTTCGGATGATTTGGATAAGCGAAATGGTGGCTAAAGCAAAGTCATGGACAGAGAATGGTAAACTGTAGCAGTGTTGGGAAAGGGGTGGTTAGAAGAATGAAGAGGAAATTGCATGAATCCCGGCACAGTACTTGTTAAATGTTACTCCAATGTATGTGCTCTATAAGTGTAAGCAATCGAACAACAGTACATGTTCAATGCAAACAAACACACATACTATATCGCATATAAACAATATTATCCTTATGAAATAACAAAAACAATATCACAAACACATATAAAGCAACCACCATCACATCACCTACGCCCTCTTCGCATGTTTCTCTGTGATCTTTATACTTTTATGTTTGCATTTGTGTGGGTGTTACTGTATTTTGCGCGTCGTTTCCGTTTCCTATTTTTCAGCTAAATGACTTTATATTTCTCCCCTCCTGCCACCAATGCAACCGTGAAATATTTACTTAATACATGATGTTGCTGTGTTTTTATGTTGCAGCTGGAACAAATATGCAACAACATTGTTGTTATTATAAACAACAATAATTGCAAACAGATTGCCAGTGCAAGAGGAGTATTGGCAACATGAAAAACAGAGTCACATCACAATGCGACTACAATTTACTATACACATGTATTGTATGGATGTAAAGTATTGTAGGGATATATTGTATGGCTCTGTGTTGCATGGATGTCTGTTCAAACAAATCGCTGTGTTTTCTGTATGAAAACATGTAAAGAGAACAAACAATTTCAACAAAATATTATTGTTTTCACTACTCATTTTTAGGACTTTTTGCACACAATCATAAACAAGTGTAGTACATTGAACATGCAGCATGTAGAAATACACTCAAGGAATAAAATCATTCGCCACATCTGCAATTTACCATCCATTTTATTCAGAAGATTAGGAAATTATACCTAATTTGGCTTTTAATGTGAACACTGAAAATACATATAAAGATTTGTGTAGCTTCTTTGTAAAATCGAGATTAGAATACACAATTTATCAACTTCTTTGACAATCATTTCTAATATGTATCCAATTCATTTTCTAATATATATTTCGTGGACGTCGCTGGTGCATTGGTTTGTGTGCGCGCCTCTTGTACATGAGATTCTGGGTTCGATCCCTGGTCTGACCACCTTAATAATGTTCTTTCGGAGGCGGTCACCTCGCACAGTGACGGCGACACTACCGAGTATGTAGCCACGAAAAAGCTTCTCAAAATACCGTTTGGAACCGGTGTGAAACGGAACGTCCCAATTAGTGAGTGTTAAACTAGAAAGCGAACAGGTCAAAAGCTTTCCACAATTCCTTCATCGGATGTAATGGCAAACCTATTATTTATTTATTTCGTGGGTAATGTGTTTTTCTGGGTTAGCCTGGGTAATCCTGGGTAACCCTGGGTAAACAATTAGCCATCGCTGTTTGAATTGGGTAACGATTGATTGGCGGAAAATAATGGGTGGTTACCCACGACGATGGGCAAATTAACCATTACGATTACCCATTACGGGTATCATAACAGGAATCGGTAACATTACGGGTTAAATTTCCGGCGGGTAAATTTCCATCAGGATTACCCACCACCCACAGGTTTTGGGCAACATCATAGTTAAGTTATTCACGACGATGGGGATTACCCATCACTATTACCCACTACCCACAGGTTGTAGGCAACATAATGGTTAAATTACTCACGACGATGGGGGATTACCCATCACGATTACCTATTACCCACCGGGAATGACCCAGCGGCCTTTACTCATTACTCACTCCAATGGGGAATGGGTTAGCCAGGGCAAACTCGATCGAAAATATGAAAAATAAGAAAAACAATGGTGTGCGATGAAATAGGGTCAACACTAATCAACATTTTCAAAACAAAAACAAATGTAGAAAAATTAAATTTTGTTTATAACTTTTATTTTTAATTGTTCAATTAAGAACTAGAAATAACATTTTATCGTAATTTAAAATTAAATCATTAGGTATAAATACAAATATTTCAAAATGCCCCGTTTTGCCTGTGAATTTAAATAGAGTCATCGCGATTCATCATCTGAACTAGAATAAATAGCTGGGTCAAATAAAATGTATGTTTCATTAATCCTTTATATAACTATTATTTTTTATTACAGCTAAGCAACGCCTTGACATTGAATCATCAAGTCTCCACAAGTCATGTTTTCCACGCGGATTGTACCAGTGTCATAAGCTCATCTTTATTAAATTGATTTATTCCTTTATATCCCGCCACAAATTCTGAATAGGATTTAAGCCCGGCGACTGCATAGACCATCTTAAAACTATGACACTATTATTTTCAAACGAAGCTTTTGCTCGCTTCGATGTGTGTTTGGGGTCGATATTATATTGAAACACCCAGCGAAGCGGCATTTCCCATTTAGCACAAGGCATCATGATGATTTTTTTAACACAGTGGTATAATATGCAGCGTCCATTGTCTGTTCAACTTGGAATAAAGGTTCTGTCCCAATGTAAGAGCAGCAACCCCGTACCATTATGTTTCCGCTACCGCGTTTAACTGTTTGGATTGTGCTCTGGGGCCTGAATTCGGTGTTGGAAGGTCTTCGTACAGGAAGATTACTCTTATCATAATTACCCAATCTCACTTTAGTTTCACCTGCCCTCAAAATATTTCGCCATTTGCGTACGGACTATTTCACATGCTCCTTGGCAAGATGCAACATTTTTTGAACGTTCCGTTTGGATAGAAATGGAACTTTTCGGACACTTTTTGCCTTTAAATTGTTTTTAGTTAGCATTTTTCTTAATGTAGAGGTGTCAACATCCCGATCGTATTGCCTTTTAAGGGCGGAAGAGGTAACAAAAGTCGAACTCTACGTGGCGCAATATTTTTGGTTCCAAATGTTGTGTAATTTTCAGGGTTTTACCGTCTGTTTCCTGGATTGGGGTTATATTTTATTCCGGTCTCCAACATTTTCTTTGAGCATCCAATTATGTCAGTAATTTGTATGTAGCTTTTGAATTCTTTTATCGCATCTTTTATTCTTTCTTGGCGCTCATGATTGCAATATTTAAATCGGCCCATTTTGGAACGTCAATAATGACAATTTATTAATGCTACTAATAAACATTAATCATATTTACAAGCTAAACTTTTTTTTCAAATTCAAATCCAAACTACCATTAACCATTTCAAAAAAAAAAAAAAAAATTTTTTTGTAATTGACTCTATTTTATAGCACACGTCATTACATAGCCTTTAAAATACTGATACTGACCTGGAGAACAGTAGTGTACAAAATTTATTAAAAATGACGGCATTATATTCAGCAGAGGACCGGTCAATCAGGTTCAGAATTTCTTGACATGAAACATCTTAGACCACTGATTTGCAGAGAATAAAAGTTTTGACGAGTGTGTGACTCTATTTCATCGCACACCACTGTATCTCGAAAACTGAGCCAACAATCGAAAAATATGCAATTTTTTCCGCGATTCTAAGGGTTCTTGATAGAGATAATAGAGTAGTTCAATTCGGGCGGACGATATTTTTTCAAAAAATCTTTAAAATAATAAAATCGCAAAAAAATACGCAAAACATTTTGAATTTCTGACCTCTGCAGGATGTCTGTCATATCCTTAAAACTAAAACTTTCTCAAACAAAAAATTGCTAAAGATCCCATTCGTCTATAGGACGATGCGTCCTATTAAAATATTACCACAAAAATTACATGAGGTGTCAGGGGACACACGGTTGGAACGAAGATCCTTTCGCTATATATTATGTACTAGCTAGTTCCAATACGCCTCAGGCGCCCATTGAAAAATACGATAATTTAAATGGATCTTTATGGAAAGATACGTTTTGTAAAATGATACACTTTTTTTAAGAACAATTTTTTTGATGTGTTAGCATCTATAGGCACGGGTAGGGCAATCTATCAAAATGAACACATGCAAACAACACACAGCGTTAGCATCACTTACGTGGGTCTTGTACAACAATGGTCTCTGCCTGAAAATAAGTATAATGGTATTGATGTAGCAGTAGCGAAGAAATAAGCAGGTCGTCCTCGCCAAAGAGTATTTAATAGTATAGAGAACTCATGGAACGAATTGTATGAGTCGAAAGCACTGGCGACATCTAGCGAATGATTCAGAACGTATTACTCTCTTGTTTTCAAAATTTTAAAAATTTTCTGGGTTATATCTGATGAAAAAATTCATGGATTCCGCATGCCTTATTTGTGGAAGCCCTTGCGATTTCCGCCACTGGGAAGAAGGCTGTCGTCGCCAAAGAGTATTGAATAGTATAGAGACCTCATGGAACGAATTGTATGACTCAAAAGCACATTGAATCATTGATGCCTTTTGAAACACTCGTGCTTTTTGTATTGTTTTATATAATAACATTGTCGAAATGGTGCATTTATATTGAAATATTCTATAAAGAGAAGAAGACTCGTTTATGCTCTTTTACTCAGACTCTCTACATGAGAGCGGAAAAAGAGTGCAATAAGTTATCTATACTATTCAATACTTTTGGCGCCGCTCTGTTTACGACAAAACAAAAACAATTATTTCAGTGATCTAAATATTGCTTTATTTATTTTAACAATATTACATCTAATCTTAAAGCAGATGTAACAGAAAAAACAGTGCAATAGCAAAAGAGACTTCGGCACAAAAAGTATTATTTTTTTAAAAGTTGTAATTTCCTTTAAGGCTATAAGGGATCATGTTTTCTCCGGTTAGTGAAAAAATTTAAATGCCGCGGGTGGGATTTGACCTCACATTCGCTGGACGATCGTTCCGATGTTTGTGAAGCATCATCTTCAGCAGGGTCTAAGCCCGTTAAGCCAAAGTAAAATTTACTAATGTGTTCATAGATATCGAACAGGTACCGTGTAACAAAAAAGTGTTAACACATCGTCCGTGAGTTCGAACACTCATTGATTTTTAATAAAAATCAACAGTTTTACGTCTTTGTAAATATATATTGAATCGCGGAAAATTTTTCGAAATTTCACTAGCACTTTATCTCTAGTGTGTCCATAGTAATACCAGACTGTGAGAACAGCATCATTGCATCCTGTGGTGGTGCTACATGTGCACTCGCTGGTGTGTGTGTGGCATTATAGTTTTGCACGCTCGATGGTAGTGGTAGCTGATATCCATTTGTTATTGTTGTCGGTTTTGGGGAGTTGCATTTTCGATTTAGTATTTGAAACAGGGTTGTAATTTTCACTTGCTGCTGCCAGCCATTGCCAATGCCACAGTCGATGCGAGTAACACCGCCAGTGTTCAAGTCCATGCTATTTGCCACTGTTTGTCATACTCGTTAGCAACGCATACTGTTGGTAACTGTGCTGCTAATGTGGTCACATTAGTTAACAATATAAATACATATACTTATATATAAATATAAACCAAGTTCAATGTCCCTTTACAACATTTCCATGTGGTCACTCTCAGCTGTAAAATGAACAAGAGGGGTACAAGTGTTTTTCTTATTTTCATGGACAAACCCATAGCCATGGACTTTCATACGAGTATAGTATATTGTTAAGGATAACAAACATTTATGTAGCATGACTTTCAGATATTAACAAATTTTCCAATGTTTGTTTGGGTTGCCATGTGATTACAACATTTTCCAAATCAGGTGTTTATTGGTTAGTAACGGTGACATTGGGTGAGGTTGCCCTTTTGTGTATGAATGGTGGTGGTGGGTTGTGAAAATTCAAGGTGTATTAATTGATTTTGATATAGAAAACAGATGTTTTTGCAAGGTTATTAAATGCGACTAGACGCATATGGATTTACTATTTTTCATCGTAAAAGTATGAGGGTGTAGCCACATTCGTTATAGTCTTAGTTAGCGTATCCGTTGTTTTCGCCACTTGAAATCTAAGTCCTTTTGAAAAATAAATGGAAAACGGATCTAAAAATATAGCAGATAACGACATATTTTTGTGTGCAATAAAAATAAATTTAAAAAAAAGTAAATTTTCACACATAATATAAAATTATATTCTATAAAATCAATTTCGACCTTAGCTTTTAGAATCATTAGGAGGTTTTGGTCTACTGTTAGTCTATTATTTAGTTAGGACATGGGACTGACTGTGGAAGTGGATAGTTTCTGATAACCATTCACTTGGCAGTGGCCAGAAATGATTCCTTCATTGGACAGTCCAAGCAGCTCACTACATCCATGCAGATTGTCATGGGCAATGGCTTTATCAGAAACCACAGTTAACTAGCCGGAGCGAGAAGGCAAATAGAATGATCAGCCTGATTGGCTATGAGATCACTGATACGTCTCAAGTTTAGTAGGTGTCCCTGACACTGAAACTCTCGAACGGCGGATCAAAACTGAAGAAACCAAATAGAGTTTCGACTCACTGCATGCTGGACAGCGTCTGATCAATAATGGGCGGCTGAAACATAATCATCTTGGCAGTTGATAAAATGCAAGCCACGGTGGGCTAGGTTTGCCCCCCGCCACCGTTATATTAGCAATGACAATATCCAGGACAAACCACGTACCTGTTGACGACCACCGCAAACATTATATACACGCTGAAAAACCTGTCGTTTTTTGTTGTTTGGATGCAAATATAAACTGTGTTTGGAGCTTGTCGCAAATATAATATACTTGTGTCCAAACACATTGAGTTTGCTACTCAATATTACTTGTTTGAGACACAATGATTAATATGTTATAATAAATGTGTTTGCGATATTTATGTTTGTGATACAAATACAGCTGTGTTTGTTGCACTGCCTATGCTCTCTCGAGAGCAAGAGAATAAAAGAGGGACAACGAGAGAGTCTATGTTGTAATTGTGAATCTGTATTTTTGCATTATTCTCTGCCAGTGCTTCATAAATATTCCTGAATGTGCCTGTAAATTGCAGATGAAGTGTTTCTTATGTTGCTTGATATAATGCGTTTTAGTTTCATGTATTCAGTCGTCAGTGGATCATCGGACGGAGGATATCAAAAGCGCTTGATCAGTGAAAAAAGAATAAACGAAGGATCGGACGGATAAATGGTTTGTGTGAAATTCGCATAAATGTAAGTTTCGTGGAAACACGCGAATACTTCCACGAAAGTATATGGATGTTTAGGATGAAGAAAGCATATACATTTCCACGTAAAAGCATACATGTTTGTCAGTAAACATGATACTATTTGCATTTAAATACAGGTAAGTTTGGGACTTGCAAACATATGAATGTTTGAAATGTGTTCCAAACATATACATGGTTCTTGCAGAATATGTTTGGGAAAATATGATAGAGAGGCCGTTATATATTGGATATTTACCTCCAACGTAGGAACACTATACAGAAAGGGTACCACTTTTCAACTAACGGATGTTCTCGAAAAATATAAATATATATATGACATCACATCTATCCAGGAAATGCGACGGACAGGATATGGTTGCACCAGAAAGAAAAACAATGACATTAACTATAGCTGCCATGAGCGAAAGCATGAATTCGGGTGCGGGTTTGTAGTTGGCAAGAGACTGCAACACCTAGTTCCAAGGTCCAACCCAGTGAGTGAGCGCATAGCCACAACTCACAGCAAAGCGAATACTTCAACATCTCAGCGCAGTGAAAGCGCATCTCGCGTTCTTTGGAATCGGCAGCGGAGACTGAAATTGGCTATCAAAAACTACAGAAGGACGAAAGCCATGGTACGACGAAGAATGTCGCATTGTAACTCATGAAAAATATGGCAAGGAAACAGTCAGTTACAACGCGTGCTGCGTGCGAGCGGTACAAGAGGCTGAGATGGCAGGAAAATCTACAATTTAGGAGGAGCAAATGGCAGTGGGAGCAGAAAGAGAGAGAGAGAGTGAAAAGACCGAAATGTGCAAGATGGATTATGCATCCCGACAATTTTTTCAGAGGGTAAGAAGATCGAATATCGGGCCGAAAAATGGACTGTCCTCCTGAAAGGACAAGAGTGTGAATCTGGTGACAGACAAGCAGTGCCTGCTTAAAATGTGGAGAGTAGACATTTCTGCACAACCCCACGCTAAGTCTTCCACTGAAGTTCAGGAAGTAATGATTGTGGAAGACAGTGTAGATTATATCCGCCCCCCCCCCCCCCCCACAACCTTGGCGTTTTTAGAACGGCAATCTCCCGGCGTAGGAATGATAATGCACATGCATCGACTTGTATGCGGTATATGGTTGGGGGAATCTATGCCTGACGATTGGAGTCTCAGCGTATTATGTCCTGTATTCCAAAAGTGTGATCCGTGTGTATGTTACGACTATCGCGGTAGCAGTCTGTTATCCACCGCGCATAAGGTCAGGTCGAGGAAAAGACGAAAGCGAATTGTTTAAAACCTGACTGGATCTTAGCCGTGTGGTTTTACATAAGCGAAGTCCACGACTGCCCAAATATTCACGTTACGTTAAATCCTGGAAAAGACCCACGACAAGCATATCGATACATACCATCTTTTTGTCGATTACAAAGCTGCTTTCGATAGCTCCATATGGGGAAAGTTTTACGAACCTATGACTGAACTCCGGCGGAATTGGGAAAATGAGAAAAAAAAGAGAAATCTCAATAAGACCATCAACACGAATATCCATATATTGTTGGCGTATACTGACGACATAGACATCAGTGGGCGAAACTTTCGAGAGGTTACTGCAGTATTTTCAAGAAGCGAAAACGAATCAGCGAAGTTGGGTCTTGGTGTTAATGTGGGCAAGACAAAATTGATGGTGTCAACGACTAGACAAATCTCTCGACCAATTCCGCACGTAAACGTCGACAACCGGTTTAATTTTGGAGTGGTTGATGAATTTATCTATCTTGGATCCGCCGTGATCAAGGACAATAATGTTAACCTCGAGATAAATAGAAGAATCGTACTTGCAAACAGTAGATCCTATTTTGTTCTCGGCAAGCAATTTATGAACAAATCTCTCTCCCGACAGACAAAAGTCCAGCTACACCAAACTCTCATTTTACCTGTCCTGGCATAAGACTCCGAAACTTGTGTCATATCGCAAACGGATGAAAAACACCTGTGAGTAGTCGAGAGAAAGTTTCTCCGTAAAATATATGGTCCTGTTAAAGAAAAGGCAAGTACCGACGTCGTTGGACTCAAGAGCTATATCACCTATCTTCTGACGTGGACATAGCTAGGCGAATCAAATTAGGCCAATTGCGTTGTTTAGGCTATGTTATCAGAATGGATAGAGATGAGCCAGTGCTAAAGGGTGTCGATAACATATCCGATGGAAGCAAGAAAAGAGAATGACCAAAACGCCGCTGGAAAGACCAGACAGAAAAATCCCTCCGTATCTTTGGTGTTACTAACTGTCCAGGAAAAGCGAAGGATAGAACCAGTTGGAGGAATACGTTAAAATTTGTTTAATTTGTTTATTAAATTTATATGTGTACGACATCTGACCTCATGAGGTCGTAAAATTGTCAATAAATGTAAAGTAAATAGGATTGGGATCTACAGTTTACACCGGTTCAGAACGGTATTTTGAGAAGCTTTAAATGCTAAATGCTCGATAGTGTCGCTGTCGCTAAGCGAGGTGACCGCCGTCGAAAGAAATTTAAGGTGATCAGAACAGGGGTCGAACGCAAGTTCTCAAGCACAACCGCCGCGCACACTGCCAGTACTACCGACGGCCACCCAACAAAAAAAACATACAACGTAACATATTAATCATTGTGTTTCCAACATATAAAGTGTCCGCCATCTAACGTTTTTTTTTCAACTAATGCTCATTTCGTGAATGGTAACACTTAGCTCATGCCTGATTTGACAGATAATTAGTTCTAACCTTCCGCTGAACGAAGATGGTTGTGTATACGCTTGAACAACGCTGGAAAATATGGGGAAAATGGGCGTGCGATCGACTTACAGAAGATGCCGATTTTGCCAAAAAAAATCATCTTTTCAGATGAAGCTCATCGCATTTGTGGCACAGAAAACCCGCGCACGCATACATTGAAAAGCCGATGCACCCAAAACGAGTCACTGTTTGGTGCGGATTTTGGTCCAGAGGCATAATTGGGTCATTCTTCTTAGAAAATGAACAAGTAGTGGTTATCGGGCCATGTTCAACGAATTTTGGATATTTGCAACATTTGGTTTCAACAGGACGGCGCTACGTGCCACACAGCCGAAGCTACACTCGATGTTTTGCGCCCTGTTTTTGAAGATCGCATTATCAGCCGCAGAGCTGATGTCGTTTGGCCACCTCGTAGCTGCGATTTGACACCGTTGGACTATTATTTGTGGGGTGCCCTCAAAGATAAGTGTTAAGCCAACAAGCCAGAGACAATTGACGCTTTAAAGGACAATATTCGTGAAGCCATTGGTGAAATACAGCTGCACACAATCGATAATTTGCTTAAAAATTGGACCGATCGTGTAGGCTACTGCATGGCCAGCCGAGGCAGCCATTTGAATGAAGTTATTTTCCAATATTAACCGGAAGGATTGTACTTTCAAATAAAAAAAGAAATTTGAGAAAATATTCAGTAGTTTTTTTTATAACATTTTCAAAAAAAAAATAGTCATTTGGCGGACACTATACTATTGAATGGCAAACACAATGTGTTTGGGCACAAGTCTACTATATTTGCGACAAGCTACAAAACACTTTACGTTTGCATACAATCGACAAAATAATACAACACAATAACACGATAGCAGCATCTCAAGTTACGGTTGGTACCACCAGTTTTCAAGCAATTATTTCGGTGAGTCTAGTCACTTATCAAATATCTAATTTCAGTCTTGATATTTTCTTCGTGTTTCACGTAATATCAAATTTGTTTTCCAAGTTAGTCAGAGACATTCTTCATCGGGTATTTTCGTGGCAGGGATACGAGGTATAAACGGGACTTCGCAGATTGTCATTGATTTTCATTTAGGAATAAACGGTTTTGAAAGGTTGTTTTAAAATTAAAATCATTACGAAATCTTGGCATTTTCATAATATCAAGAAGTTACCTCTAATTCTCTTATGGAGTTGCAAAGTGCTTATAATTAAGTGCAACCAATTTATATAATCTCTTCATCCCAATGAGTCAGATATTCTTATATCGACCAAGTATCTACATTGAATGCTTTTCAAGTCACCCCCAAGTCTCTTCTAGCTTTAACTAGTTTATATAAAGACATCAGATTTTGACATTTATATGCGAATTAATGATAATGTTGCTGGTATGTCCGTTTCCATTAACAAGTTTTGAAATTACAAAAAAACAACAACTTTAAATGTTTTTAAATTCTCCGACAACAAAACCCACAATTTACCATATAACACTTATTAACAAACAACACTCAGGGTATTATAAGCCGCTTGTTTATTTATACCTGACCATAATCATAACTTAAAGGGAATGACTCACTCGTTGACTTCATTTCACACTGAGTCTTCAAGTCGTGAGCTAAGATCAGTTTGTTGCTGAAACAACGTTAAAGTGAAATAACGTTACAGCAGTCGCAGCAAAGTTAATAACTTCAGAAATTATTATATCGTACAGCCTAGAATTCATATGAAACAATAACATTATTTTAGAAGACACTTAATAAATTCCATAGCATCTTTTTTAACCGGCTGGCGTAGGCCTGGGATAATATTCAGTTAATTTTTTTGTTTCTTGTTTTGTATGGCGACTGATTTGAACCAAGGAATTACTCGTTGCGGTTTCAAGAATTGAATCAAAATATTTATGGTTCACAAACACCTCAATGCTGTGATTTGATGGTGTTTTATTTTTCCTCACTGTCAACTGTTTAATGTGTTAAGTGTTTCTTTTTTTGTATTCTTATAGAGACTCAGTCATGTTGATGATGCGTAGATTTGGTGGAAGAGAGAACAGTGTTTCAAAACCTCAAAGCCGGTAGGCTTAGCGTCCTTAGGTGACTTAGTGGAGTCTTAAGGAAGGCGGTGGTAAACACTGTTTACTGATCAACAAATCTATTAACAGATAGCCAGAAGACAAACTACAGAATACATAAGAGGCGAATCAATAAGTCCGTGACTTTTCGAATGAAACGCAGTTTTTTTGCAACATCATCAACATAATCTCCTTTTACACATAGTCCAACGTTTCTCCAATTCTTGTATCCCTTAAAATAGGCATTTGTTTGATTAATAATTTCATCGTTGCAACAAAATCTCTTTGCAACTGAGCTATTTCTTTAGGTTTGGAAATAGAAAATAGTCACTGGGGCTAAATCCGGAGAATATGGCGGCTGAGGTACCAATTCGTATCACAAATCATGAAAGTTTGCCTTTCAGACTACAGACGTGTGCATCCGTGCGTTTATGGTCAATTGAGAGCAAACGCGGCACCCATCTTGCAGACATCTTTCTTAAACCCAACCGATCATTTAGCCATTTCTTTAGGTTTGGAAATAGGAAACAGTCACTGGAGGATAAATCCGGAGAATATGGCCGATGATGTACCAATTCGTAGCCCAAATCTTGAAATTTTGCCACTCAGACTACAGACGTGTGCACCCGTGGGTTTAGGGTCAACAATCTCATGCATTTTTACTCTTCGATCGGCAAACACTATATCGGGGGTTTTTCGACATTTTCGGGTGTACTGACCTCAATTGGCCGTCCATGTACCCCAAACATGTTATATTGAATAGCAAACACATTGTGTTTGGGCACAAGTATAATATATTTGCGACATGCTACAAACATGATATGTTTGCACCCGAACAATAAAAGAAGGAAACAATTTTGAGCGGATGATAATACCCAATTAGACAAATTCATACGGGATGTTTTGGACGAAGGGGAATGTGATATCTCGGCAGAATATTAAAACGGATAGAGATGGGCCTCGACTACTATTTTTGAGCACAAATATAAAATCTGACAACTTTGAATTACAACTCTTTTGTAGTTAATGTGCGATATGGAAATTTCATTAAAAGTTTTATAGATGCGATTCAGTGAGAGTATAAATCTAGAAAGCGCACAGCTCAGTGGTTGTGAGAAGCTCTCCCTAATTCCTTCATGGGATGTAATGGGAAACCATTTAAATTTAAATTTAAAATAAATACCCTTTACAGTCACAGAACTAATTGTTTACAAAGAATTTGTGGTAAACGTAAATTCGGTTCTTGCCACCGAATTGTGGTTGTCGCAACCGAATTGAGGTTGTCACAACTGAATTAAACTTAAATTCGGTTGAAATATCCACAAATAGGTTGCGACAAACAATAGTGTGGTTATGATAACCACTAGTTGGGATGTGATTATATCTAATGTGGTTGACACAACCTCTAAATTCGATTCCGGCTAATTCGTATATACGTTCTGTGGATGTAGCCATTTAGCTTTTAGTATGAATATCTAACCATCCTAACTTGCTAAACCCAAATCTCCAACCCTGCGAGAATGTGAGAGGAGGGGAGCTCATTGAATGAAAAAATCCTTCTGATCTTGTTGATGGAATAGTTCTTTTTCAGGTTGAGTTGGTTGGTGGAAAAGGCTGCAAAACAGCACGCTGTCTAGCACACCTAGGCTAAAGAAGCACATTGTGATACCTGCAGTTTCCTCCATAGCAACTATTAAATAGGCGTCTAGCCAATTTGCCCATTCAATAAATTTGTCCAGTAGGGCTACGGTGCTAACTAAATTTGTTCCGAATATCCTACTTCTCAGTCCTGCCAGAGCAGGCCAATCCAAGAGAAAGTTTTTCGTCGTTTCCTCGTCCTCTTCATTGTGGATAACCTGCCTCTCGGCAACTTAAGTAGTTGCCTAGTCCTCTTCCTGTCCATCGGTGGCCAGACGAACCTGGCTTGTTCGCAAGTTGAAGTAAGTCTCCACTTGTCGTTGAACATGTTACATGTCTACGGCAGGTAGAGATTGGCATACTAACACCTTCTTGTGCCGGAAGAACCTGTGCCGTAGTGCCCTGCCTAGCTAACGCATCCTCTACGCAATTGCCTGAAATGTCACTGTGACCGGTACCCAGATTAGCCTGATGTCAAAATACTCTGCCATCACCCATTCATTCTTTCACCGTCAGGGACGAAGCAAACATGGCTTTCATGAATTTTATGGCAACCTGGCTGTATGTGTATATACATATTCGCCAGAGGGTTGTGCCACTACTTTTCAGTAGTTCAGCAACCTCCAGTATGGCCTTAATTTCCGCCTGAAATACACTACAGTGATCAGGCAGCTTGAAGGAGATATTTATACTTAGGTCCGGTGAATGGACCCTATAGCCTACTTGCTCGTCCAACTTGATCCATCCGCGAAAAATCTGATCCTACTGGTATCCCCTTCCAGTGACTTTCCCCAGATATTCCTGTACGGGATACAGTGGTCCGTTTTTATGGGAATAGAGTTGATCCGGTGTAGTAATTCAGCGTGTCCGGAATGCCCTGATATCAAAACGCCACAATCTCTGATTCTCACCAGGGATGTAGCGGCTGCCGATTCGGCCATGATATCAGGAGTACGAACACCAAATCCGCAGTGAAAGTTGGTAAGGATCTTACCGAACCTTTTGGAACTAAGCGAGGCCTCAGACAAGGTGACACGCTATCGTGCGATCTCTTTAACAACTTAATAGAGATTATTCTGCGAAAAGCTGCTGTCAACATGAATAAAAGCATCAGCAGCAAAAGTCATATGCTGCTGGCGTATGCTGATGACATAGATATCATTGGACGCACAGTTAGAGAAGTTGCTGCGGTGTTTTCGAGAATTGAGAAGGAGTCAGGAAAAGTGGGTCTGACGGTAGATGAGGACAAGACAAAATTAATGGTTTCAACCAGTAGGGCCTCCACCTGATTAGACCAAAGCGTGAATGTTGATAACCGTTATAATTTCGAGGTAGTGGACGAATTTATATACCTCGGATCTGTCGTAAAGAAAAACAACAACGTCAGCCTTGAGATCAAGCGGAGAATTGTGCTTGCGAATAGATGTTACTTTGGGCTGAGCAAGCACTTTAGAGATAAAGCCCTCTCTCGAGTAACAAAAGTCCAATTATACCAGACTCTCATACAACCGACGAGCAGACGAAACATCTGTAGGAGTCTTCGAGAGAAAAATACTCCGAAAAATGTATGGCCCTATAGTGCACAACGGCGAGTATCGGCGACGTATGAATCATGAGATGTATGCGCTGGCTAGGCCATGTCAGTAGAATGGATGAAGACGAACCAGCACGAAGAGTTTTCGAAACCGAACTTGAAGGACGACGAAAAATAGGAAGACCAAGACTCCACTGGAAGGATCAGGTTGACGAATCCCTGCGTACACTTGGTATTGCCAACTGGAGAGATAAGGCAAAAGATCGAACTGGTTGGCGAAGTATGTTATCTTCATTTTGTAAGGTCACTGACCCCTCGGGGTTGTTCGTGACCGGATATGTGCAGGATAGCACTAAGTGCAGTACCTGACGTCGTGCCCATTGCCCCACTAACGCTAATCAGTGCTGATATTTGAATTTTCAGAGAGAATATATTTCTTTTGGAGGGACCTCCACCAAACTACAATGCCATAGAGAAGTATTGGTCTGACTATTGCCGTAGAAATCATTATGGTGATCTTAGGAGACAGTCCCTAGCACTTTCCTATCGCCCCTTTACAGCAGTAAAGAGCAGCAGACGCATTTTTCACCCTCTCCTCCACATGCGGTTACCAAGACAGTTTTCTGTCGAGAATTATTCCCAGATACTTGACCTTTTCCGTCATCTGTAATTGCAACCGATTAACTGAAGGCAGTTCAAATACGGGTATTTTATATTTCTGAGAGAACAAGATAAGCTCGGTTTTCAGTGGGTTAAGTGATAGTCCGTTGTTAGCGGTCCAGTTCGAAATCAGACTAAGTAGGCTGGTTGTACGAATGCTAAGTAAATTGAGGTTTCTACCCGTACAGATGATAGCAATATCATCGGCATAGGCAAAGACCTGGCATTCAGCCCTGTCCAAAGCAAGAAGCAGTTCATTAACAGAAGTTAACCATAATAGTAGAGGCAGAACTTCCCCCCTGCCGTGTCCCACTGTTAACGTTCCTAGCAATTGTAACACCACCCCATTCAGCTTTGACGGATCTATCCATCAGAATCTTCCCAATTAGGCGTGTCACTAAGCTGTCGACTCCTAGATTCTGTAACGACCTAAGAATCGCAGAAGGGTGAATGTTATTGAAGGCTCCCTGGATGTCCCGGAAGGTCCCTAGAGCGAAGACCTTATTCTCAAGAGAGTTTTCTTTTATGCTGACTATAGAGTTGAGTTGATACTGAGGGATTTTCGATCGATGTCAATTCGCATATGCAAATTTTATTCAAAGTTGGCAAAATTCAGGGACAGTGAGCAGGCACCTTATGATAAACTTGTCACGGAGTTTTAGACTAGCCATGCCAGTGACGGTGCTTTCCTTAATTATATATTATTCCAACGTAATCCAGGCATTTCTCAGTTAGAAAACTGTAACAGACCTTGAAAGCTTGTAGTATGAATTCTTCATATACTAACATTCGAATAGGTACTAAGTTCATGAGTTTGGTTTCTTTCCACTGTTCGATTGTGATTTTCACCTGAAATTTCACATGTCAATTGGCGGCTGTCTGTAAAACGCACCGATGATTGTTGGCTGAAAGACTCCCTGACTGCGTGATTGACTTTTTCGGATGACACGTCAAAAGAGAAAAGTAGTCGGAGACAACGGAATAAAATAACTTGACATGGATTTCGTTGTGCTAGCTATGGAATTAAAGGTAAAGTGCCAATAGCTATTGTAAAGAATTGTAAATTCCGACTGGACCAAAGCAACAGCAACGACAAAATGCGTCAACGCGTTTGTGGACAGATTCCAAACGGTTTCAACAATAGCGGAGAAAATATTTAACACAAAAATCTGTGTGCCCCAAGTGTCAGTTGACAGATGAGGAAGAACAAAAAAATCAATACAAAATATTGGGTACTCAAAGCGGAGTCTGTTGGCAGAATTTTAATACATCTCTTTCTGTCTGTCTGTTTGTGGGTCTGCCGGTAATGGTGGGTTGTTTTCAGTTGATTTTGCGGTCGAAAAAAATAAAATGAAGAAACTGAAAAATAAAAATTATTCAAAATCATTGCATTTCAATACAATCGTAAACAATTACTGTCAATTTCGTTACAAAACTTTTAGCATTTACCTCGCTTACTTCAAACCATAAGCATGGACGAACAGACCGTCCGTCATTGCAGAGAACGGTTGAATGCCATATAACCATGACTCTGATTTCCAGCATTTGTCCTACAGTTTTCGGAACTGACGGACCTTTGAACGCTTTACATGATTCATTCATATATTGTGGTTTTTCGAGTGAGGATGTGAGGATGTTCGGCGGCAGGGTATGGTGCGTGGGTGTTGTGGTCCATATTTGCGTTTCCAGTCGCACTCTCTCTCTCTTTATGTTTTTTTTTTTCGCTGGCCGCACATTGAAACGACTGTGAGTGTTAAGGACACATTGCAAATCAGTTTAATGGTTGTGCTAATTGATGAGTTAAGTGCCTTTGATTTTTGTTTACGAGTTCAATGCGTTTTTGGGTCGAATATCGACATTAATGTCAACGCAGTGCTCTGCTCTGCTGTGGCTTTTGAAGTTGGTAATTTTTAAACAAACGCATTGGTTATAGCGGTACAATCAGCGTAAATCATATGATTTCAATGTGCCAGAAAGATACTGGGCAAATAAACTTTGTAAGTTTCCATGTTGAATTGACAAGAGGCGATAACAATTTGGCCACTTTATGACTGCACAAGTTTCACTACAAAAACAAGGTACAGTTCAACAAAATGACTCAGTCTACTTAATGGTCAAAAATGACACACATATTTTGGAAAAAACCACAAATTATAATCGACGAGTTATTGAAATTTTCGACAAATGCCTAGAAAATAATTGATATTAGAACTATTTAGAGGAAAGTGCTTCTCTTGCTCAGCAAAAAGCGATTCGAGTATATCATTGGTTCGAAGAAATCAGTATCGGACGGAACACATGTGCATATAAGACATATCCTTCACGGGACTTAAAGCGAACCAAAGACATGTGTCATTCATGAGCAAGAATGTCAGCTATTGCTGACGTTTATTGTTTCAATATCAATATCACTAAATTCGTTTCGTAGTATATAGATATATAGATATAGATAAAATCAGGATTTTTATTGTTTGGATGCAAATATAACGTGTCTGTAGCTTGTCGCAAATATAGTATACTTGTGTCCAAACAGACTGTGTTTGCTATTCAATTGGAGTCATGTTGTATATATGTTTTTGTGAGCCATATATGGCTACTGCTGAAAACAAAAACAAAAAAAGTAAAGAAACAAGTAAAGAAACAAAAAAGCAACAGGTCTTCAATTCATGAATATATTGCTTACAAACATATACATTGTTCCTGCAATATGTTGCTAGGGTCATTTTTTGTAAGTATATGTGATACTGAAGAAGTTTCACTTTAAAAACCTCGTACAGTTCATAGAAATGACAGACTGTTTAATGGTAAAAAATGACACACATTTTAGGAAAAAGAAATACAAATTATAATCGATGGGTTATTGAAATTTTCGACAAGTGCCTAGAAAATACTTGATATATGAACTATTTAGTGAAAAGTATTTCTCTTGCTCAGCAAAAAGCGATTAGAGTCATATATCATTGGCTCGAAGAAAACAGTTGCGGTCGAGACTCTTGTGCATGTAAAACATGTCCTTCACGGACCTTAGAGCCCACCACAGACTTGTCATTCATGAGCATGAACATCAGTTATCGTTGATGTTTATTGTTGGTTTACCGTCCTTCTTTATATCACGTCAGAATGTAATCGAAGTTGTTCGCATCACTGTCATGTACCCAAAATTTGTTAGTAATATTTTTTAAATTCATCAGTCAGATGAAAAGTTATCGAGCACACTCATGCTCAGGAATGACAAGTCCTTGGTTCGCTTCAGGACATGTATACCCTAAAAAATCTATTCTTTGTTGTTATTTGGATGTAAATATAACGTGTGTTTGGAGCTTGTAGCAAGTATAGTATACTTGTGTCCAAACACAACGTGTTTGCTATTCAATATTTCAAGTTAGAGACGCAATGATTAATATATTATAGTATATGAGTTTGTGATCCAAGCATTGCTATATTTGGGATACAAACACAGCTGTGTTTGTTGTACTATTTACTCTCTATTGAGAGCAAGAGAAAAAGAGGTATAAGGAGAGATTATTCATAGTCACAGTTGTATATGTGGAGTTGTAGTTTTGCATTAGTTTTCAGTCATTGATTCATAAAAATTCCTAAATGCGTGTGTAAGTTGAAGATGACGTAAGTATTTCTTACATCTGTTGCGTGTTCATTTAATGTATTCCTTCGTCAATCCGACAGAGGATAGCAAATGTGTTTGGTTGATTACGTAAGTATGTTCTGGAACAAATTTATATTGAACCCTAAAAAGTCTGTCTTTCTTGTTGTTTGGTTTTTGTGTTTGCTAATCAATATTGCCTGTTGGAAACACAAGGATTAAAATGTTATAAAATATGTGTTTGTGATCCAAATATACCTGTGTTTATGACACAAACACAGCGGTGTTTGTTGCGCTGTTTATGCTCTCTCAAGAGCAAGAGATCCGCAAGCGGGAGAAATTCCTCTCAAAAAAACGGATTCAAAAACCGATTTTATGTTCGTTTTTCGGATCCGTTACGGACATCATATTAGGAAATCACATTTGTCCTATAAGTGACATATTGTACTTGTTTAATTGGCCAATATGCTTTAAAGTTACAATTTTGTATAATAAATGACATGAAATGAAATTTGACTTTCACTGCTTTTCTCCTATTGTAAAAAAATACATTTCAATTGAGTTGTAATTTAAAATTATTTAAAACTGAGTTTTCTGGGTCCCACATAAGGATCTTTTCTTAAAAAACTCAATTAGCGATTACACTGATTCCTTTTCTTACCTTTTTACGGAGACAAATCGGGATTGAAATGGATTATTCAATTCGCGGCTACACTGATGCCTTTTCTAACTTTTTTACGGATCCGTAAATTCGCGATTACACTGATTCTTTTAATTTTCTTCTAATTCTTTCTAATTCTAATTCTTTTAATTCGCAATTACACTGACTCCTTTTTTAAATTTTTTACGGATCCGAAACGGGTCCGTAAATTCGCGATTACATTGATTCCTTTTTTAAATTTTTTACGGATCCGAAAGGGGTCTGCAACGGATACGTAAATTCGTGATTTCAATGATTCCATTTTAAAAATTTTTACGGATCCGAAACGGGTTCGCAACTGATCCGTAAATTCGCGATTACACTGATTCGTTTTTTAAATTTTTTTCGGATCCGAAACGGGTCCGTAACGGATCCGTAAATTCGTGATTGCACTGATTCCTTTTTTAAGTCTATTACGGATCCGCATCCGTTTTTGTGCACATTAGGTAAAGAGGTTGTTTCCTATTTTGGCTGATGTATTGCGTTTTAGTTTACTGCAATCAATTGCCAATGGTTCATCGGAAAAGAGGATATCAAATGCGCTTGGTCGATCAAATGCGCTTGGTCAGTTTTACACCGGTTCCGAACGGTATTTTGGGAAGTGTTTTCATGGCTAGCTACTCGATAGCGTCGCCATCACTATGCTAGGTGGTCGTCGTCGAAGGAAATGTAAGGTGGTCAGAGCAGGGTTCGAAACCACGTTCTCATGCACAAGAGACGCGCACACTAGCCATTACTCTACCGACGGCTACAACAATTTTTATTATAATCAAATAATTATTTTTCACACCCATTGAATTAAATGTGAGCCCCATCGCCGAACACAATTTTGCGATGAACTAGATAGAGCCCAGTTTCCAACTTGTCTAAAGCCCAATCGGTGAAAGAACAACGTTTATCATGGCCTCGTGTCGTTAATTCCTGCACCATCTTTGCACAAAATTTTCCACGTAGTGGACGGACAGAGCCCCAATTCCTGCAACCGACGACGAATCGATAAATTTGGATATACTCCACACTTTCGTTAACAGCGACGATATTCTTTTCAGTACGCACATTTCTTTAACATGTTTGAGTTATTGCATCATTTAGAGAGTATGATGAGGTATGAAATCTAGCCACAGTTCGACGGAAGATTAGCTCAAATGGACAATTATGTGCGCCATAAAAATCAAGAAGTCCTCTATAAGTTACGTGAACCGGCGACTGACTTTCAAAGTAAATTTCGATATTTTGGTAGCGTTTTACAATCTTGAATCCATTAATGGTGATTTGTCAGAGTATTCTGATTAATTACGCTGGAAAATCTGTATTTTGTTGTTGTTTGAATGCATATATTACGTGTTTATAGCTTGTCGCAAATATACTATACTTGTGGCCAAACACATTGTGTTTGCTATTCAATACGACATGTTTGAGACACTGGTAGGCCATAATATATGTTTTTGAGACACAAATATGGCTTTGTTTGTTGAAAACCGCTAAAACCAAAAACGAGGCAGACAACAAAGGAACGAAATAGGAACAGATATTAAATTTATGAAAATAATGCTTGCAAACATATTCATGGTTCCTGAAATATGTTGCTGGAGCCATTTTTATCAGGCTGTAGATAATATTGTCACAGATTTTATTAACAAACGGTATAGTTATTATCACAACTGGAACCCAAATCGGCAACGATTCTTCACCTCAAAGGGATAAGAGCTCCTGTTTACAAGGCTAACCACATCAGTAGCAATTTAATAAAGATTTCTCAGTTTACACGCTGAAAATTACCATCGCCAGCAACATATTGCAGGAACCAAGCGTATGTTTGCAAGCACTGTTTTCACGACTTGAAGAACTGCTGCTTGCTGGTTCCTTTGTTTTCAGCCAGGCTTTTAGTTTCAGCGATTTTCACCAACCAAAGCAAAACTATATACATACCTTTTAATCATTGTTTTTCAAACGTGTTATATTGAATAGCAAACACAATGTGTTTGCTCAGATGTATACTATATTTGCGATAAGCTACAAACACGTTATATTTGCATACAAACAACAAAAAAATACAAATTTTTCATCGTGTATGCCTGCCTCTACGTTCACTGATTAAAATGTCATATTTTTTTATAAAATTTTACAATAAATTGTTGTCATTTCCTGCATTGAAATTAAATTTTAACGTTTCGTCATCTCCACCAGTCGCCGGATGAATGGCATTACATGACAATGCCAGGGGTAGTTTTAATAAAAAGTGAACGTTCACTTACGCACCCGCCAACCAACTGATATCTAATCTGAAATCTAAAAAGACTAAAAGCCAATTAAAGAATTTCCTTAAATATCCTTTCATTTGCAACATTGTGAACGTTGTTCCGACAGCCAAGTAGAACACAAAGCCGTAATCTACAATACTTAGTTATCTGTAGACTGGGTGGTATTAGGATGAATTGTACAAAACCTAACAAGGATAGACAGGAGCAAGACGAGTAGGCAAACAATCTTATCTTGTTTTACCACACCACCAAACATTTGCTCACAGTTGTATAACACCAGTTAAAGCAATACAATAGTGGCTGAAACCGCCACTTTTTTCGTAGCAAAAACGAAGAGAGAAACAAAAGAACGGACTGGACGACACGTTCCCTAACAACAGCAACTTCCACATCAACGTCATCCTCATTCACATCCACATCGTCATCGTTGTGATATCAATCGCATCAATTCATTTTATTCGTTATGCTTCATCATAAAACCAGCCCGAAACTACATCAGACATGCGAATAAACTTCAGATTTATCACAAGGGAGCAAAAGAGAACGAAATCCTGTAAGGATTCCAACACCCAAAATTCGTCTACAAGCAATCAAGCGGGATTCATCAGTGCCATCGTCGTCGTCATCATCAGGACACAAAGTCAAGCGAAGCGTTTATAATACTCCAACCAACCAGCCCAACACACAAATAACCAAAGAAATTAGTGTAAAACTTAAATCCGATTTACCATAAAAACAATGCCAGACCAGTCTGGTTGGTATTCATAGATGAATTCTACGTAAAAGTATTATAAATGCAATCACAAATCGGTTGTTGTGTTACTCGACCGAGAAAAACGAGGGTGGTTGAAGAAAGTTCAGGAATAATTGCTATACAAGCGAGAATATAACGGATGATCTTCAGTGTTAATATTTCTGACAGTTCACGGGTGATTTGTTACATATGTCAAACTCAAAAATGGCCAGATTGCCTTGCAATTTTATTCTCAATAGACTTACAAACAAACAAAGTTTGCAAATCATTGAGTTTTATTATCAAAACTCGTTCTCTGTAAAAATTGTGTTTCGCAGGCTACATCAATTTTTTGAACGTTATTGTGGCCAAATTTCGCACCAGTTTTACTTTATTGGACATCAATCCATCAACCCGTATCGGTGGAGTGCGTACCGAGGAGAACATTGCTGCTGTATCCTGCAGTGTTAAAGAAGATCACGATTTGGCCATCCATCGTCGATCACTGCAGTTGCGTTTGTGTTATTCGACCACCTGTAAGATTCTACCTAAGGATCTCAGTCTAAAGCCATACAAAATACAGCTGGTGGAGAAGCTGAAGCTTTTCGTTGAATGGGCCGCAGAGAAGCTGGTTGAAGATAAGTTATATTATCGAAAAAATTTCTTCAATGACGAGTCCCATTTTTATTTGAATGGGCCCCTCAATACACAGAACTACCGAATTTGGTCCGAAGAGCAGCCATAGGGTGTTTAAAAGCTGCACGCTGGAAAATCTGTATATTTTTGTTGTTTGGATACAAATATAAAGTGTGTTTGGAGCTAGTCGCAAATATAATATACTTGTGTGCAAACACATTGTGTTTGCTATGCAATATTACATGTTTGAGAGACAACGATTATTATGTTATAATATATGTGTTTGCGCCCCACATATATTTATGTTTGTGATACAAACACAGCAGTGTTTGTTGCACTGGCTATGCTCTCTCGAGTGGGAAAGAATGAAAGACGGACAACGATTGCATTATTCTCTGTCAGTGCGTCATAAAAATTTCAGAATTAGCGTGTAAGTTGCAGATGAAGTATTTCTTATTTGCTGATTTATTACGTTTTAGTTTCATGTATTCAGTCGTCAATGGTTCATCGGACAGGGGATATCAAAAGCGCTTGATCAGTAAAAATGGCATAAACGAAGGCTCGGACGGTTAAATGGTTTGTGATGTTACTTTGGGCTTTGTGTATGTGTTTCGTATATATGTATATTTGCTACCAAATTGAGAAACGATTTCGAGGAAAGAAAATGCAAAGGGCAACAACGTGAAGCTCTTTGTCTATCCGAGCCTTACTTAGAAAATAGGAACGGCGGACCAGTTGTGAATTAAGTTTAATGAAAAAAAACACAAGTAAGCAATCAACGCTTGGCTTGCATGAACTTGATTTGTATATAAATATATTGTTTGTGTACCAACGCATAGCTGAAACCTTCTGAAAACAAAAACGTGAGAGACAACAAAAAAAGGAGAAGCAAAAGAGCAGCAGATTCTCATTCCATGAAAAAAAAAACAAATAATGCATTCTATGCAAATAAATGTAAAAATGACCGTTTTAAATCTATTAATATTTTTGTATTAATTATTCATAAATGAGGATTTATATTGTTAAAATTAATTATAATAAATAATACATTTATATTGAAATCGAAGAATATTTCGCTTCTAAATATTATTATATTTGGGAGGAAATTCGCATAGGTTTCCACGTAAGTATATGTAGGTTTGGGGGAAACACGCGAATGCTTCCACGTAAGTATATGGATGTTTGGGATGAAGAACGCGTATTTTGCCACGTAAAAGCATACTTGTTTGGCAGTAAACATGATACTGTTTGCATTTAAATACAAGTAAGTTTGGGACCTGCAAATATATCAATGTTTGAAGTTCGTTCCAATCATATACATGGTTCCTGTAGAATATATTTGGGAAATTATGACAGAGAGGCCGTTATTTTTCAGCGTGTGGCAATGCACCTTCAAAAATGCACTGTTTGGTGCGGTTTATGGGCCGGTAGCATTATGAACCCGTACTTCCTCAAAAACGATTATAACCGCAACGTTACGGTCAGTGGAGGCAAGGTAGCGTTCGATGATCACTGACTTTTTTTTAGCCCAAAATCTAATAATTGTACCTGGTTGAAATGTGGTTTAACAGCACGGCGCCACATGCCACACTGCACACGACACCACGGAGTTATTGGGCGGTTAGTTTGGAGAACAATTAATTTGACGTTGTGGCGCTGTCAATTGGCAGCCTTTTTTGGGAGACTTGACGCCACTGACCGTCAAGTCTCTCGTCTATAGGCACAAGCCAACCACAGTTACTGCCTTGGAAGACAACATTACACGTGTCATGTGTGAAATAGTGCTGGGATTTCGGCGAATTGTGGAAAAGTGTGCAAAAATTTTACTTTAAGAATGGACTACGTGAAGCGTAGCCGTTGACAAAATATGCATGAAATAATCTCTAAGTGTCAGGTAAAGATTTATTGACACAAATAAATATTTCATTCACTTGTACAAACTTTCTGCCTTTTCTTCAGTTTGCTAAATCCAAATACCAAAAAATTACCCATTATTTATTTAATCGGTACACGCTGAAAAATCTGTAACTTTTTATTGTTTGGATGCAAAAATAACGTGTTTGTAGCTCGTCACAAACATAGTATACTTGTGTCGAAACACATTGTGTTTGCCTTTCAATGTTACATGTTGAAGGCACAACGATCCCTAGATTTAATACATGTTTTTATATGTTTAATACATGTTTCTGTTGAAAACTGCTGACAGCAAAAACGTGACTGGCTACAATGAAACAAAAACTCAATGAGTGTTCGAACTCACGGGCGATGTGTTAATACCTTTTTGTTACACTGTACCTGTTCGATTTCTATCAACACATTGGTAAATGTTACATTGGAAAATAAAAAAAAAAATTCAAGCTCTTTTAAACATTAATAAATTCATTTAACAAGTATTGATCAAGGATTAGATGATGCCCAGAATGCAGTCAATTCCAAAAGCCATTACACGATATGTGCTTCCATCCATTATACATGAAATTTAGTTTACCATTTTTTTTGTTGTGGTTTGAAATGGTTTTTTTTGTGAGGAAGGCTTTTTTGCTATTGCACTTTCTTTTTCTTACATCTGATTTATCATTAGATGTAATATTGTTAAAATAAATAAAGCAATATTTAGCTCACTGAAATAATTGTTTTTGTTTTGTCAT
Organism: Phaonia tiefii; assembly: GCA_963931995.1. Lineage (NCBI taxonomy): Eukaryota > Metazoa > Arthropoda > Insecta > Diptera > Muscidae > Phaonia > Phaonia tiefii. Next base: position 279,944,895 of record OZ008369.1, read on the forward strand.
AAACAGAGCGACGGCAAAAAGTATTGAATAGTATAGAGAACTTATTGCGCTCTTTTTCCGCTCTCATGTAGAGTCTGAGTAAATTGGCATAAACGAGTCCTATTTTCTTTATACAATATTTCACTATAAATGCACCATTTTGACAATGGTATTACATAAAACAATACAAAAAGCATAAATGTTTCAAAAGGAATTAATGCTTCACATTAAAATTATGAATGGACAAAGTTATGACAAAGTTATGCCGCTACATCAATGCCATCATACTTATTTTCAGGCAGAGACTATTGTTGTACAACAACCACGTATGTGATGCTACCACTGTGCGTTGTTTGCATGTGTTCACTTTGATAGATTGCCTACCCATGCCTATAGATGTTAACATAACAAAAAAAATTTTTGACAATATTGTTTTTATTGTCCGTGTTTATCATTACGTAAAAGTATTTGTAAGTTTAAAATTGCCATATATCATTTGTTGGAAATGTTTCCCGGTTCTTGTAAATAATTATATTCGTTTACCTCTACGAAAATAATATGTTTCATTCCCCAAGTGATCGTTTGCCGCACTAACATAACCAAACGAAGTTCATTTATTTGATTGTTTTGTTGGCCATACCGAAATTTCAACTCATAATATAATAAATATAAAGATCTCGCGCCTTATGCTCCTAAACTTTGCAAAGTATTGAAAGCCATAATTCCCGACTACCTTCCACTACCAACCCTCGTAGGAGTCATGGTAAGCTTGTGACTCAGTCAGAGTCATTGCTGCGCTGGGGTACACGAATTAGTGGTTGCAATTCATGTTATATTTTCCATCAATGAATAGAAATGATACAATTCCTGTGGGAGTACCAAATCTCAACTATCTGAAAGTATTTTTGGACAGATAAATTTCTACTCGATAGCAGTTTTTTAGATATGGTTAAAGTCTTTCAACCGAAAACTTCTTTATGCTCAGTACACAGGGTGACGAGGGTTGTAAACGTAAATAATAGTTTTAGTTCGGTGCTGTTTTTGTTTTATTTTTCAGGAGTTTCTCATCTAGGACGTGGAAGAAAAACTTCATTTCCCAATTTCTCTGTATTTGTAAAATCAATCTATGCAAGAGTTTAGAGAAAGCGGAGTTGTAACTGCTTGGGATTTTTGAAACATCCTTACGGCCACATATGTCTGAGTATATTTATTGTTTATTTTAATCGCATTTAAGTGAGATGAAATTAATCTTATTTTTCAGAACCACCAGTCTACCAGGAGTTCGAGTGACGGACAGTGTGTGAGTGAGTGCGCAAGGATTTAGATAAAAATTGAATGTAACACTTGCAACTGATTTCGAGTGGCATGAGGGATAAATTGTTTGTTTGCAACTGTTCAAATTAAGTTTGGTGGGAAAATAAATTAAATTGTTAACAATATCCTTTATGTGATTGAAAAAGTTGTGTTACTCTTAAACTGAAATAATTTATAATGAAAGTATTTTAATTAAATCCTTATCCTTCCAATAATCTGGAGAATGAGGCCAACAACCCACTGCTTAAGCAACATGTTCAAGTAGTTGTTTCGAAATACAAAAAATACTAAGAAATAAATTAAGAACAATTTTAGAGGCAAAATGAATCTATGATAGTCATAAAACTTCTCCAGTCGGAAATTTATATTTATCGCTTTGTCTCACTATTAGCAGAACCTAAGCGAGGTGGCCTTCGTCGAAGGAGGTTCTCACAGGTTTTCACCTCACCTCGAAGGTGAGGTGGCCAGAGCAGGGATCGAATCCATGTTCTCATGCACAAGAGCCGCGCACATTAGCTATTGCACCACCGACGGCCACGGACTTAGGTCAGTAAATTTTACCAGAACCGGCCACCAAACGACAATGCTGTAAGGCAATATCGAGCGAACATAACCTGAATATAACCCTCGCGAACAACCACAGTCACTGACAAACGCACAAGCTCAGTAAACCTTGTATACATTGCAGCAACGCACTTGTTTCCGTGGTTACACAATAATAAGTAATTCGATGTAGTTCTCATTCGTGTTAATTCGGCTAAAATACTTAATGATATTGATTGACTAGCCGCACTAGTCAGTCGCTTCCGAGCGTAAAGCCGGAAAAGGTCATTGAATTGGATCTGGAGTAACTTTTTGAGAACTGTTTTCTTCAAGACGAATTAAATAAATGTAGCGATTATAGCGGCCTCGATTATTCGAATATAGCGGCTTCGGCTGACTATTCGATTGTAGCGACTTCGCGTGACTATTCGATTATAGCGGCTTCGGCTGACTATTCGATTGTAGCTGCTTCGGCTGACTATTCTATTTATTATAGCGGCTTCGGCTGACTATTCTATTATAGCGGCTTCGGCTGACAATTCGACAATAGCGGATTCGGCTGACTGTTCAATTATAGCGGATTCTGCCGACTATTCAATTGAAGCGGCTTCGGCTGACTATTATATTATAGCGGCTTCGGCTGACAATTCTATTATAGCGGCTTCGGCTGACAATTCGACAATAGCGGCTTCGGCTTCAATCATAGCGGATTCTGCCGACTATTCAATTGTAGCGGCATCGGCTGACTATTATATTATAGCGGCTTCGGCTGACTATTTGATTGTAGCGGCTTCGGCTTACAATTCGACTATTCCAACTTCGGCTGACTGTTCAATCATAGTGGATTCGGCTGACTACATGTTCATAGTAGCTTCAGCTGACTATTTGATTATAGCGGCTTCGGCTGACTAATCTCTTATAGCGGCTTCGGCTGACAATTCGACTAAAGCGGCTTCGGCAGACTGTTCAATCATAGCGGACTCGGCTGACTATTTGATCATAGCGGCTTCAGCTGACTATTCGATTATAGCGGCTTTGGCTGACTATTCGATTATAGCGGCTTCGGCTGACTATTCCCCATAGTGGGTTTCTTAGCTACTATTCCCTTGTACTGCTGCTGCACAATCCATTCAATGATGATCGATCACGAAGCGAACATGTAAATCACTTACCGGGTCCATAACCCGCATACTCGATCTTCACAGCGAGTCCGAATAATCGCTTGTGCAACGCAATAAGTTCTCGATCATCTTAAATCTGCCAGCCGCGAAGAATCTGGAGAGTACCTCAAGCCAAGACAAGTGCCCTCGGAAGAGTGTCGTCAATCCAGATGAGTGTTCTCAACGAATGAATCAGTTGATGTTATTTCTATAAATAAAATTACTTTGTAAATTAAAGATTAATAAAGAATCTAAATTCCAACTCCCGAAAAGGGTAAACTATTGTGTTATTATTTAGAAGGGTTCGGTGGATCCTAATGAAGAGCCCTCTACAAAACCCCGTTAACATTTTTTGTAGTAATATAGCGCTACTATGGCTGTTTTGTGTCGTTATATGGGTTAAGTTCATCTAGAGACATTGGTTCAATAAACGAAATCTTGTACATCCTGGCAAGGAGTATGATCTCGTCTTTATCTGTATTTACTCCCAACCAATTTTCCATTAACATCTTAAAGGACATCAATTAAATTACCAACAGCAAATTTTACATGTTGCTCGCGTATGCTGATAATTTTGATATCATTGGCTGATATCTGCAAGAGGTTGCTGCAGTATTTTCGAAATAAGTCCCTCTAACGAGCAAAAAAGTCCAGCTATATCAGACTCTAAAACAACCTGGATTGGTACATGGCGTAGAATTCCAAGAATTCCAAGAATTCAACACTGGGGATTACCGATGGAAAATACTCCGGAGAATTAAGGCATCTACAATATACATCGGTGGGTAAGTAACAATATGGTATTAACCACGAGTTGTATGAACTGTATTCAAAAATTGACCAGGACTCCGTGAAAGAAACAGTGAGACGAATTCGTGCGAAATATTGGAGAGAAATTGCATACAATTTAGGCCTATGATCTTGATGGCCAGTTGACAGCGGAATTTCGGGAGATGATTCGGTGTGGAAGTCGTTGCCTCAGTAAATCGCTTCTGTTTATTGATGTATCCAGGCAATTGTATTATTTGACATACCCATTGAGCCAAAAATGAGCCCCGTCGCTGAGGACCATAAAACGGACGTAACTTGCGAAACACGTTTTTGATAAAACTCAATGCTTTATAAGCATTGCTCGCTTGTAAGTCTAGTCATGACAAAATCGCAAGGCAAACTGAATGTTTTTGACATTGACACATGTCACGAATCACGCGTGAACTGGCAAAAAACTTAATACATAAAATTAATTAAAGGAACACCAAAAAACTTACCCTTTATTAAGCTTCAACGAGATCTTAATAAAGACTGTGCCTGATATGTGATCTTCTCAAAATTCTAAATCAAATGGGACGAGAAACCGCTGTATTTAGCAGCACCAAACTTATTATTAGGACTAAGTTGCCAAAATAAGGACTAAATTGCCTTTGACTGTCATACTCTCAGTCATCATGAAATCATTTATTTTATCCAACATAAAGTCCTTTTAACGGGAAAGCAAGAATACCGTAACATCGTTGGTCTACACATCCAGCTAAAACTTTTGTCTTATTAATAGGTGTTTTCTCTCCAAGTTCCATATTATTTCTATACAACTCCAACGTTGGTCTGTCCCTCCGTCATCAAATGCTGCTCGGGATGCTCAGGTCAAATATTATTCTTTCATTTTATCTTCTTTCAAATGTTATTCTTAAGTATTGCTTTCTGTTTCATGATGTCTTATTGGTCATTTTTTATTATCAAACTCGCGGAGCAAAATAAAATACAAGTCATAAAAAATATACAATATAAAAATATACAATCATATATATATATATATGCAATATCAAAATGTCCTTTTCATCCCTAAGGATCGTTTTCGGTTGACAATTTGTTTTCCCTCTAGACGTCTAAGTACCCCGAACTGCGTCTAAGATGACAGTTGTTGTCAATGTTATTGTTGGCAATAAAAATAATAATAGTAAGATGATGAGGGAATACAAAGTATTGTGCGGGTGGAGAGTAATTTTTATGAAGTCGCTTGTTTATTTATTATTTATATATTTCATCAGCAAAAAAAAAATAGAAGGAAACCATTAAATGGTCGTGCATGACCTTTTCATTGAAAACTTCAACGCTATTTCAGCCGTGAATTGAAGAGGTCCTTGACGACAGTAAGACCTTAAAGTGAATAAACCTGATATAAAAAATATATAAAAACTGTAATTAAAATCTTAAGAGTTGTCGTTTAGTAGATCTAGGTATTTATATTTAGTTACATATTAAAGTAGGCACGAAAAACCCATACCCGTTAGGGGTCTAACATAACGAAGATACAATATTTCACCAACCACCTAAACCACCGCATAGTGACGGCGACACTATCGAGTATATAGCCATGAAAAAGCTTCTCAAAATACCGTTCGGAATCAGTGTAAAACTGTAGGTCCCAATCAGTGAGTGAAAACTGGAAAGCGCACAGCTCAGAGATTGTGAGATGTTCTCCCCGGTCCCTTCATGGGATGTAATGGGAAACCATTTATTTATTTTTTACCTAAACCTTTGGCCTTTTCTCTCAAGTTGGTAATTTGCAGAGTACGTCTTCAAATATCTGTGGCGGTGGTCCACCCGTATATATTCAACTGATATTGCTTAGCCAGCTTGATTCTGATCCTCGATATTGGGATACAGTTCATAAAGCTCATGGCTAAGATGACGACGATACTCGCTAATATCTACATAAAAAAATCAATGACTGTTCGAACTCACGGGGATGTGTTAACACCTCTTTGTTACACAGTACCAGTTCGAATTGTATGAATATAATTGTATTAATATTACATTGGAAAATAAAAAAAGAATAGTTTTTGTGCTCTTTTGCTATTGCACTTCCTTTTTTCTTACATCTTCTTTAACAGACGTAATATTGTAAAATAAAATAAAGCAATATTTAGCTCCCTGAAACAATTGTTACTGGTTGTCATAAAGAGAGCGACGACAAAAGTATTGAATAGTATAGAGAACTTATTGCACTCTTTTTCCGCCCTCAAGAAGAGAGTCTGAGTAAAAGAGCATAAACGACTCTTATTCTCTTTATAGAATATTGCTCCATTTCCACAATGTAAACAAAAAGACAATACAAACAATACGACAATACAAAAAGCATAAATGTTTCAAAAGGCGTCAATGTTTCACATGAAAATTATGAATGGACATGTTCTGACAAAAAGAGAGTAATTCGTTTTGAATCATTCGCCAGATGTCGCCTGTGCTTTTTAGTCATACAATTCATTGCATGCGTTCTCTATACTAATAAATACTCTTTGGCGATGACGTCCTGTATGTTTGTTTGCTGCCGCTACATCTACATCAATACCGTTCTAATTATTTTCAGGCAGAGAATATTGTTGTACAACAACCACGTTTGAATGTCTTCACTTTGATAGATTACCCTACCCGTGCGTATAGATGTTAACACATCAAAAGGTTTCTATTGAGTCCCATAAAGGGATTGGGGAGAGTTTATCACAACCATTGCGCTGTGCGCTTTCTAGTTTTTACACTTACTGTTTGGGACCTTTAGTTTCACACCGGTTGCGAATGATATTTCGAGAGGCTTTTTCTTAGATAATTACTCTATGGTGTTGCATAACTAAGCGAGGTGGCCGTCGTCGAAAGAAATGGAAGGTTGTCAGACTAGAGATCTTACACATGTTCGCATGAATAGCAGGGCATTCTGACCATTGCGCCACCGGCGACCACTCTCTATAATAAATAGCTCTCTATAATAAATAGGTCCTCTATATAATAAATTGGTCCTCATATTTTCCGCAGTATATTTTTTTGTGGAAGACACCTGCGATATAATCCAAAATTTTGCAATATAAATCCACTCAGGGTGTATGAGGGTCTCATGGAGCTGGATCTTTGTTTTGGAAGTGAGGGCTTTTTATCTTAAGTGCTTGTGTTGCCCGCAATTAAAACCCATTTCCTAGCTTAGTCCTCAGCTTGATCTCAAGGATGACTTTACTGTTTTTGTTTAAAGCAGATTCGAGGTAAAATTGCAACAGTTATCAACGTTCAGGATGTAGTACAAATGATTAGAGGCTCTGCTGGTTGAAAACAATGTTTGGCATGTCCTCATTGTCTCCAAAACCCCAGTTTTGATGGTGCTTTCTCGATTCTCAGTAATACTGAGGTACCTACCTGTACAGTCTCCCCTATCATATCTGTATCATCGTCAGAAAGGATCAGCATGTGGATTGTGCTCCTGATTGCTCTAATCGTGTTAACTGATAAATTTGAGATTATAATCTCCATTAAGATGTTGAAGTGAACGCACAGTGTGGTGTCACCTTGTCTGAGACCTCACCTGGTACCACAAGATTTTATAATATCGTTCTATACGTAATATCACAGCGGTATTCTGAGAAGGCGTATCAACTAAGCAGGGATATGAAGCTCAGACATAGCGTCGGAGCGGTATAAGCGGAAGAGGAGAGGAGACATCCGGTTATTTAGGAGGTAAACACGGTTGTGGAGAAAGCGCGAGAGGGATCAAATTGAATGTTGCATACGAAAGAATTAGGCCCGTCAATTCTACTGAAGAGTACAAGGCCAAACCAACGGCCACGGAACACCAACGGATTAGTAAGGACGGGTATCTTGTCGTAGATGTGCAGAGTATGTTTGGAATATGGAGAGATCATTTCTCTGCTCTACTTGTCGCAGGAGACTTCAATATAGATGAAGGTGTTCACCAAATACGGGACGATGGCACTGACTACCCTCCTCCTAGCCAAAGTTAGGAAAAAGGTTTTAAAAGGTTACAATGGTTTTCGGGATTACGTAAATATTTTCCGTGGAGAAGTCTTGAAAATATTGAAAATCCACTTTTCTGAAAAACTGATTTTTTTTCAAAGCCGGGATACGTATCCTTCAAATCAGTGGATTTTTTTTTACCAGCCTCGACCATTTCATAAGTTGATTGAGCTTAATCATGTCAAAGAAATTGTCGGGGAATTAAAAAACATTGCTTTTTTTTGAGTATTGAAGAAAGTGCTAAAATTCCAGAATCCCAAAAATTTGATGACTGACGTGAATAATATTTTATTTATTTTTGTACCATTTTTAATGCGTACGACCTTATAAACATCTAAATATAAATGTCCTTTATTTAGTTAAACCAAATAGCAATATTTTTAAACAAATAAAGGACATATATGTTTATACATAAACAATATTACAATGCAAAATTTTAAATAAAAGTTTCACGAAGAAAATAGGGCGCCAAAAATAAATACATAATACATTTCCCATTACATCCCATGAAGTGACCGGGGAGAAGTTCTCACAATCACTGAGCTGTGCGCTTTCCAGTTTTCACTCAAAAATATTGTGTCACAAAAAAGTCATATCCCTACTGTAAAGTGCATTTTTCAGTACTTCGTTTTAATGTCACCATATTCTGGAGAATATTTTTCCTCAAAGGTCAAACCTTTTATTTATCTGTAATAGGTTTATAAATGTTTGCAAAATGTAATCGTCACATTTAGACACATATTTTCGGCCAGTCGTTGTATGACAAGGCAACACTGTGCTCTGTTTTTATTTCAAAGCAAAACCACAACTGTCGTTCCTACTTCGCCTTCCCAAACGAAAACAAGAAACTACGAAAAAAGGCAAATTGTGATTTTAACTCGTTCACTTTTTGTCTTCTTGACTTGAAATGCTATTTGCCATTTCACGGAATCAACGATGAAAATAAGACAAAAACAACAAACAACCACTACACCTTTTGCTGATGGCCAAAATTGTTTGTTGTCGTTTTGGATTCGGTTTTTTGGGGTTTGTAAATTTTCTTGAGAATTCTACTTCGTTGCATCATTAATGAGCATTATTTCCACTGAAAAGAATTTATAAAATATTTAAAGTCCTCCGTCAACATCCGCCCCCTTGCCAAATGTGAATGATATCCTTTTTCCCAGCGATTGCTTGTTGGTTTGTTGTCCTTGTGGTCTCGCCTAAAAGAGAATCTGGGGAAGAGGAAAAAACATTACCACATTTAGTTGAAATACCATAAAAGTCAATAAGTACTTTTGAATATCTGAAAACCAAACCAAAAAATTGAAAAGGCCAAAAAAAAGGAAGAAATGTTGAGATATTCTCTAAAGAAAAAACACAGAAATAGGCAAATAATCATGATGATGAAGATGATGGTGATATCTTCTTTCAGCCCTTTTGAGTGTTCCAGATTAAGTTGGGTGTGTTTTTTTTAAATTTCATATTTATATAAGGGCGAGTGTAACTGAAGAATGCAGCTTGAAGATGAGCATTTGCTTATTTTTGCGGATGACTTCGCTAATAAGATGAAAAAAAAATCGTTAAGAAAATTGAGGAAATTTTAGGCAGTCGCAATTTTAATTTAGACAGTAACGAAAACGGATTTTATGAAAATAAAATATTTGATCTGCAATAAAATTAACATAAAAAAGGAAACACAAGTGGACAGAGCCAAAAGTGGATTAAAGCAAAGTTGCAGACAACCAAACGCGGCCAGAGCCAAGTACATATATTACATCCTGTACCAAATAAGAATTTGTATTTTATGTCAACTATTCTTATATAAAAACGTAGATTTTGTATTCCATAATATTAAAAAACTCCGTACCGTCATGCGACGGCATCTTACGATTCAAATGTTTCCTGAAATTGGTTACGAGTTGAAAACCCTGGTGCCGAAATATAACGCTACATTTTATAATATATCAAAATTTGAACCGATATGGTTAATTGTCAAAACCCACCATCCCAGATAGCTTTCTGAGATTCCTCATGACAACCGATAGCATCAAGCGGTAGTAAGCTTTGTATGGGGATTATATGAATATATGGGCCGATATGATGAAATTCAAAAAGTACTATGCCTGTTTTTCCCAGCATTGTGCACTAGATCTATATAGCGTTGATGAAACCGATAATGCTGTGCTTCAGAAACGAGCCTATTGTGCCCTACGCCCTGCGAATCAGAGAATGGCGACAATGTGCATCACGGATGCTCTGCGCACCACTCCCATAGCTGCACTGAATGTAATGTTTCACTTGTTGCCGGTAGACATTATAGGTAGGCAGATTGCATCATGCAAATGCAAGACTCACAGAGGGGCATGGTCGGAGTCTGTCATGGAACAGTACTGCAAAGATAAACCAAATATTCCTTCATTTATGGACCACATTGACATTGATAATCTAGGCAATTAGGGTTGTCCCTTACTCATAGATTACTTGACCATTGTAGCGTGTTTCGGGCGGAAATATTAGCAATTATGAGAGTGAGCGACGGGCTGAGTTACTATAGTTAGTCGTGGGCCACAATGTTAGCTAGGCTACGGGGTCCAATCTAGGAAACTAGTGTCGTATATTTCACGTGGATTACATGATCATTGTAGCGTGTATCCGGCTGATATTTTGGCTATTAGCGGGGTTCTCATTTCCGTTACCCGGGGTAACCCACAGTGGGGAATGGGTAGCGATCGTTTTCCCATTACCCACAGGGTATGGGGAAATTAATGCTACCCACGACAATGGGGAATTTTCGATCACGATTACTCATTACCCACAGGGTAATGGGAAATTAATGGGAAGCTACCCCCGACAATGCGGAATTACTCATTAAGATTACCTATTACCCTAAGGGTATAATAAGTAGTATAATAAGTAGATACCCACGACGATGGAGAATTACCCATCACGATTACACATTAACCTGCGGTGATGTTACCCATCACCCATTTTTGATCGAAAATAAGAAACAAATTAGAAAAAATGTCTATATCCCGGAAACGGAGCGACCAATCCGAAAAATATCCAATTTGTTATGGTTTCTAAGGATTTTTCAGAAAGTGGTTCAATTTGTATGGAAGAATTTTTTTTAAAAAAATCGCCAAAATAGGAAAATCGCTAAAATAAAAAAGTGATTATAACACGGAAACCCTGCAGCCAATCGAAAAAATAATAAAAATTTTACCTTAAACTGTAACATTTGATTGTCTTCAATATGACATCACTTTTTGTTTTAAAACCGCCAAAACTTAGCGATTTTTTTATTCGAAAAATTTTAGTTTTAGCAATTTTTTTTAGAAAAAGGTGATGTCATAGTGAAGATATCTATTGGTTAAAGCCTCCGTAGGAGGTAAAATTTTTATTATTTTTTGTTTTAACGCACCGTTTCCGTGTTATAGCCACTTTTTTGTTCTAGTGTTTTTTTTTTATTTTGGCGATTTTTTTAATTGGAACACTTTATGAAAAACCCTTCGAAGCCGTCAAAAATTCATTATTTTTCTGATTGGATGCTCCATTTCTGAGATGTATAAATTTTTTCTAATTTTTCCATATTTTCGATCAACAATGGGGTTTGGTTACCCTGGGTAACCCATTACCAATCGCCGTGGGTAACTACCCATATTTGTCCCTTTACCCTAAGGGTAATGTGTAATCGTGAGGGGTAATTCCCCATTGTCGCTATTCAATATTTTCTCCATACTCTGTGGGTACTGGGTAAACATTCATTACACATTACCCATGACGATGTGTATGGGTTACACATTGGTGGGTAAGTACGAACTCAAGCTATTAGTAAAGTGACCGACTGACTGAGCGATAATAGTCCGGCAGTTTTTGGGGTCAATGTCTTCTCTGACTGTCATGCGATTATTAAGTAGAAGTATTTCTGTATTCAACATCTGCCCAGAACTGGCGGCGGATCTCTTAGCGAGATGGCCTAGCAGCACGATATTTACCTTAGCTGGGTGTCTGCGCATAGGGAAATTTCGGGGAACAGCAGAGCGGATGAGATGGCCAGACAAGTGACTACATACCTTTCCACATAAAGTGGAGAAGGTTAGCATACCCCTAGCGATGTGTAAGCATATCCTGTAAGAACGCTTCTATTTGATGATTCAGGACAAATCTTACCCATAGTGGATAGCAGGAGATCTATGAAGCTTTTATTTTTAGCCAGGCCCAAAATGATCAATGCTTGTTTAAGTGTTGTCGGGACAGAGTCTGATTCGCAGACATGGGACAAGACTAAAGGTCAGGGAAAATTAATCCTGTAGAACCTGTAACGATGAATACGAGGCAGAATCCAACGAAGCAGCACTAGCCGGCAGGCCGATGTCTACTATGGCATCCTACATTTTTGGATACTAGGGAGAATTATCCCAGATGGACGTAGGCAAGATCCTGAGTTTCTTGCAGCAAAGTAATGGTTTCTCCGGTGGAGCTGACTCTTAATCTCGTTAGCTCGTTATATCACAATGGCTTCAAACTTTAATCTTCATAGTCATAGTCGTTCATAGACTGACACCTAACCCAACATCACGCTGAAAATCTGTCTTGTTTGTTGTTGCTGGGATGCAAATATAACGTGTTTGTAGTTTGACGCAAATATACTATACTTGTACCCAAACATATTGTGTTTGCTATGCAATATAACATGTTTGACACACAATGATTAATAGTTTATAATATATGTTTTGAGACCCAAATGTGGTTTTTTTTTTGTTGTAAACCGCTAAAAACAAATACAGGGCAGACAACAAAGAGACAACAAAAGCAGCAGATCTTCAATTTATGAAAACAGTGCTTGCAAACATGTACATGTTTCCCGCTATATGTTGCTGGGACCGATATTTTACAGCGTGTTGTAATATATAAGTATAGTACATAGTGGTTTGTAAACTCATTAAAATTTGCAAATATATGGTTTACATTAGACCTCAGTTATAATGGAGGTAAATTTATGAATTCAAGCATTTTAGTTTTGGGGAAAAACAAAAACATAAAAGGTTTCTTAAATATTACAACATTTCCCGTGAAATATGTATACGTTATAGTTATGATTACAGTATAGTGTTGCAAACATATTTTTTGTAGCTTTTAAACATATTATAATTTTGCATAAATATATTATATATTTAGTTTACTTGTCACACCGTAACTGACTGAATATATGGGATCATTCAAAGTCTTCGCAAACGAGACAGACCACAAGGAATACATTCGAGTTTTAGACTCTAGTCATTCACGGATTTGTGGGATCATTCAAGGTCTTCGTAAACGAGACAGACCACAAGGAATATATACGAGTTTCAGACTGTAGTCTTTCATGGATATGGGGTTCCATTCAAGTTCTTCGTATACGAGACAGAGCACAACGAATACATTCGAGTTTCAGACTCTAGTCTTTCATGACTGAGGCCACTAATCGTTACCGTTTTTAACCCATTTTAATATCTGTCAAAATGATTGAAAATTTGATCGTTTAATACATAAATTATTTGAATACATTTAATTGTTCGCTTATACCATAATTTCCATTTTATAAAATCATTCAACAATATAGTGTTTGACCACACTTTTCTCTTCAACACCTCCATTAAATAACTTATGGAAAACGTCAAATTATAAACTCTCTAGTCATCGTAATTCCAATGAATATTGACAAAGTGCGAATGTGTGAAACTGGAACGCGCAATGTGACAACTCCAAATCCGGAGACACATTCAGCAGCGCACACAATACAAAACGGCTGTCATGAATCCATGTGTTAAAAATTTTAATTGGATTTAAAACTACAATTAAGTTGAATTTCAATTATACTCGCATACAAATTTGAATAACAGCTTCACAGGCGAAAAGAACAAAACAGGGGGGAAACAATAAAAATAAACAGAAAACATAAAAACACAAAAAAATAATAATAACATTATTTGTTTTTTTAATATTATTATTAAATTGTAATGAAACCATAATTTGCTTGAAAAACAAAACAGAAATTAAAGTTTACTAAATTATACAGTTGTGTTGAGTAAAACAGCACAATGCTTTTACGGGAAATTATATTTTAATGCATAATATACTCCCAAACATATTCTGCAGGAACCATGTTAATATTTGCGAAACACTTCAAACATTTATATGTTTGCAAGTCCCAAACTCACGTGTATTTAAATGCAAACATTAGCATGTTTACTGACACATCTCTGTGCTTTTACCTGGAAACATATGCGTGCTTCATCCCAAACATCCATATACTTACGGGACAGCATTCGCGTGTTTCCCACAAACCTACATATACTTACGTGGAAACATATACGTATTTGCTCCTAAACATAATAATATTTAGAAATGAATTGTTCTTTATTTATTTATTATAAATAATTTTATCACTATAAACCCACATCCTCAAACTAAAAGATTTAAAACTACTCTTTTTACATTTACTAGTCTTGAATGATTTATTATTCTGAATGAAAGTGTCTCCTACGTTTTTGTTTACGGAAGGTTTCAACTATGCGTTGGTTATCACTATACGTTGGTCCATAAACAATATATTTATATACAAATCTAGTTCATGCAAGACAAGCGTGCATTAACTGCTTGTGTTTTTATATTATATTTCACAAATGGTCCGTCGTTCCGATTTTCTCAGTAAAGGCTTGGAGAGAAAAAGAGCTTCACGTTGGTGCCCTTTCCAGGTTCAATCCACAAAATCGTTTCTCCCTTTGGTAGCACACATTAATATATACGAAACACTTTCAAAAAACCAAAGAAACATGACAATCCATTTAGCCGTCCGAACGTTTGTCTATTCTCTTTTTACTGATCATGTGCTTTTGATATCCTCTGTCCGAGGAACCATTGATGACTGAATACATCAATAAGAATCATTGACGTCATCTGCACTTTCAGGAATATTTATGAATTACTAACTGAGAGAATAAGGCAAAAATACAGATCCACACGTATAAGACATTCTTGTTGTCACTCTTTTATTCTCTTGCCCTATGCTATGGCTACAAACGCCATTGCTCACTGCTACAAACACAGCTGTATTTGTATCACAAGCACAGATATATTTTGCTCGCAAACACATATATTATAATATATTAATTATTGTGTCTCAAACATGTAATATTGATTTGCAAACACAATGTGTTTGGGCACAAGTATATTATATCTGCGAGAAGCTCTAAGCACATGTCCTATTTGCAGCCAAACAACAAAAAACGAGAAATTTTTCAGAGTGTGGTATTTAGATGTAAGTGATGGTTTGATAAAGAATAACAGGTAAAGAAATGAACACTACACACATATTAATGCTACAGTGGTGCAAAAAGGGTTAAGACTGAGCGGCCAATATAGAATGGTGGGAAAGATCATAGCTTTTTATGCACAACGGTACTACATACAGGCACACATCCTTCGCAAGTCTCTGATGGAACTTCTGTCGATCTTGAATATATTTGAAGTGGATTATGGGACGGGGCATTGGACACAGACTACGTTATAAGCGGGGAAACCGGTAGATGGGAAAACAATACATACCATGACCCAACAACGGCAATGCGATTTGTTCTTAAACGTTTTAAAATTTATTTAAGTTTAATGCTTCGAATTTTGTCGAAATCATGTACAATGTATGATCTGACTACACAATTTTATACGACTCCTTTTTAAAAGCAAATATTTTTGATTTTAGAAAAGTTTTCGCATTCAATTTAATGTCAATTCAAATTTTGGGCATAAATTTACATTAATAGCAATTGTGTGATCTACACCAAAATTTCAACACCCACAGAGTTTGCTGCACTGAAAGTGCAAAAATTGTTCTTTCCCTTCCGCTCGGCCCAACTTCTTGAGATATAAACCTTTAAAGCTTGAGTATATAATCGGTCATATCTCAGGAATTTATAACACTGTCAACCGGTCATCCGCCCACCTTTTGTATGGGAGGTTCCAGATTGGATGTGGCAAAACTGCTCGTTTTCCATAGGAGAGTGACATTTAAATAAATATTGTCTAGAACAAAATTTCATAAAACTTGGTTCTGTTTTGCGGGACATCTCGTGCCGAACAACCAGACGGCCAAACAAATTTTGTATGGGAGTTACCAAAATGGGCGTGGCACAATGACCCATATCTCTATCGGTTATTGGCGTTTGATGACGTGAATCCCAAACTAGAATTGGATAAATGATAGTTACTGACACAACTTCATTGTGATCGGTAAAGATTTATAGCAGTTATCGTGTTGACTAGCCAGACAGACAGACAGACGTACATTTCTCAATATTCTGATAAAGTCCTAAAACGAATTTCGTCTAAAGATACCAAGATATGGTTCCTTCTATGTGTTAAATTGTTCTCCGTATTTAATGATACACGCTGAAAAATATTTCTTTTTTCTGTTGTTTGGATGCAAATATAACGTGTTTATAGCTTGTCGCAAATACAGTATACTTGTGTCCAAACACAGTTTGTTTACTATTCAATATAACATGTTTGCGACACATTATAATATATGTATTTGTGACCCAAATGTGGTTTTGTTTGTTGAAAACTGCTGAAAACACTGCTGTATGCCACCACAAAGAAATAAAAATCAGCCGATCTTCAATTTCCGAAAGCGATGCTTGCAATCATGTACATGGTTCCTGCAATATGCTGCTGGGGCCGTCATTTTTCAGGGTTTATTTATCACCATCACTATGGGTGAGGGTATTAAAATGTTAAGCATTGAAAGAGCCGTAGTACTTTTGGACCAAATTCGCTTAATGACGTTTTAAGACAATTGAGCAATGTTCGTCTGTCTGTCTGGCTCTCTGGCTGGTCAACACGATAACTACCGTAAATTGTTAGCGATTACGGTAAAATTTGGTAGTAGGAAGTGTTTTGTCAAAAGCTACTTTGTAACTAAAATTGGACAACTGAGAGTAGCTCGCAAGTCGCTCCCATACAAAAATACGTGGCTATCCGGTTGATTAATGCGATATCTCCTGTAAACAACAGCCGATTATAATTCAATTTAGTACCGATCAATGGTCGGCCAAAACCAACTTGTAGCTAATAATTTACACCTTTGCTTGCGTCTGCCTTCTTTTTCTACCTCCTGTAGAATAGTTGGGCGGGTTTCCGTTTGATGGGTACGAAATCTGCCGTAAACCAAAACATAAATTGGCAATAGCCCATAATTTGTCAACAGTTACTGTGTAATATAAAATTACTAATTTGCCACGCCCCTTTCTGGAACGAAGTTACTTATCGCACGTTGCGGGATGGGGGCGAAATGAAAAAATTTTAAACAAATTTTTTTTAAACTACTTTATTACAACCAATTATTATCAACTATATTGGGTATTTTTCATTTTGCAATGAAAGTAATTGAAGACTGACTACAGAAATGATCCTGTGAAGGCCGTCGGTGGTGCAATGGTTAGTGTGCGCGGCTCTTGTACATGGGTTCGAACCCTGCTCTGACCACCTTCAAAAAAAAATTTCTTTCGGCGGCGGACACTATCGAGTATTCAGCCATGAAAAAGCTTCTCAAAATACCGTTCGGAATCGGTGTAAAACTGTCGGTCCCAATCATTGAGTGAAAACTGGAAAGCGCACAGCTCAGTGATTGTGAGAAGTTCTCCCCGGTCCCTTCATGGGATGTAATGGGAAACCATTGTTTTTTTTTATATTGGGTACTTTTGGCTTGGTTTGGTTTAAAGGAAAGTTTTCTAGGTGGAGCCTGTGTATTACATATTGTAGTTGTGAACCCAATAAAAAGTAAATTTAGAAAAGCCAAACTGCAAGACTGTCAAATCCATGAAGTGCAACGCTGAGCATGGAATAACATTTGGCATCAGACTTAGTCTTACACTCGTACTTTTGGTTTGTGTCTAGACTAGCATATGGGGGATATTTCTTGTTTAATGGGAAATTTTATAGGTGGAGCCTGTTTAGTACATATTGTAGTTTTGAACCGAATAAAAAGTAAATTTAGAAAAGCCAAAGTGAAAGACGTTTAAAAAAATAAAATTTTTTTAAATAAGTGCGTTTTATTAAAGAAAGTAAATTTTCTCGAAAAAAATACCTATTGATATTCTTCAACAATCTACCTTTTCTTAAAAAAGTACATTATTTTACAACAAATTGCCTTTTGTTAAAAAATTGCATTTTCTTTAAAGAGTACAGTTTTTGTAAAACAAAATACCTTATCTTGAGATAAGTACCTACTCTTAAAATTGTACATGTTCTTTCGTAAATTCGTAAGAAAAAGGTTTCTTCAAAATATATTCCTTCTCTTAAAAAAAATAAAAAATTTCTTAAAAAAGTTTATCATTTTACAAAAAGTATCTTTTCTTAAAGATCCATTTAAATGAGAGTATTTTTCAACAGGCGCCTTAGGCGTGTAGGAACTACATAACTAGTACATACATAATATGTAATTTTTCACCTCCTATATAAATGAAGGACGGTTAATTGGCTGGCAGTCACGACAAACTGTTGATGATAAATACTCAAAACCACAACAACGCCGTAATTCTGTAACCTTTTAACGACAAAATCCGGTAGGTAAATTGTCAAAATTCATAAAATTTCAATACAAAATTTCCGAATTTTGTCAACTTAACTACCGATTGTTGTCGTTAAAAAGTTACAGAATCCCGAGGCGGGTCCTAATTAGCTTGGGAATTGCGTAGTATTTAGGGCAACGTCAATTTGAATTTAATATGGGCGAAATTACCATGCCCATTCGGGTAAGTGATGGTGGGTCGGCTTGAAACAAATATAATCCTTGTTTAATGGAATTTGAACCCAGTGAATGACTAAGAGTGTGGGTAAGTTTAAGTCAGTTCATCCGACTGAAATTTGCCTTTTGGTTATAAGTAGCTATTGCCCATTCCTTGGTTGGATTTAATGAAAGGTAATGTTTATTTTCTATACACACTGTAAAATTTATCTATTTTTGTTGTTTGGATGCAAATATAACATGTTTGTAGCTTGTCGCAAATATTGTATACTTGTGTCCAAATACATTGTGTTTGCTATTCAATATAACATGTTTGCGACACAATGATTAATAGGTTATAATATATATATTTGTAACCCGAAGGTGGCTTTGTTTGTTAAAAACTGCTGAAAACAAAAACGTGCCAGACAATAAAGAAGAAAAAAAGCAGCAGATCTTCAATTTTACGAAGACACAGCTTGCAAACATGTACATGGTTCCTGCAATATGTTGCTGGTGCCGATATTTTTTAGCGTGTAGTAATAAGCGTGATAAATTCGCTTTAAATAAGATAAAGAGCACATCTTAACTCTTGGTAGATTTCACGTTTTTGTGGAAAATCCAAAGACGTGTATGTTGAATCACTGCTCTTTTTTTGTAGTGACACTGTTGTTTCCAAGTCGCAGCGAGCTGCAACAGCTATGGCATTAATAACTAACAGAAATACTATATAGTAGTAGTAATGAATACTAAAATGTAATATAATTTTCAGTTTTGGCAAACGTTTATAATTAAGCTGTCAGATTATTTTGACATTTCCAAACCGTAACCGACCAAACATAACCAACTGAATTGTTGTCGTTGTGCTTCTGTGTATCCATTCATTATGGTCTATAGAATGAAACAGTGCCATGAAAATTAAAAAAAATGTGACGGCTCTATACACGTATGTATGTGTGCAGCAAGCACGAATACCCATCACACTTCCCCAGACACCCAACTGTAATGGCAAAAACGGCCTTTTAAATCGCATTTTACTCTCTCGGCTAGAAACAATGGCAGGCGAGAAGAAGGAAATGAAATTGAAATACCAAAATATTTATGTGAAACGAAAACGGAAATGAAAGGGTGCTACAATTATTATAAAGAGCAGGATAGTAGGAAACGTCTAGGGTGGAAGTTGAAACTATGTGTAGAGAAAGGTACGTGGCGAAAGGATACACACAATGAGGCATTTTGGGAAGGTGTTCGTAAGGCAGGGGTTATTGGCACACAAAGACGCGTTTGGAAATACCAGGGCAACACCCCATATATTTGGGTTGTGTTTTTTGCTTGTGGAACCCCCGTGGAACAACTGACTACTGTGTGTGTATGTGTTAATAATAGTAATTGTTGTGATTTTTTCGGTTTGATAATGGTCTTATTTGGTGGTTTGTGTTATAATTTTTAGCCTGAGTTGGGTTGCAGTTTCATTTTATTTTTGCAAAGGGTTGCAAAAATTATATTTTCTCTAACAGATTAATTTTTTTCCCCGAGTTGCTATACACTGTTTCAGCTGTTACAGGTTCTGCCTAAAGGCAGCTTGATTTTCAATTAACAACTCGTTAATGCTAGGGATCAAATGCGTGTTCGCCTAATATATGAAAGGGTAGGTATCGGGTTTAATATGAAATGTGTGAGGTAGGACAACAATAGATGTGAAGCAAATTTCAAACTATCAACTACAAGGACTCAATTAAATATAAGGTGACAAGCTTGTGGTATTGCGTTAATTGTTGACACGCTTGTGAGATTAAAAACTGCTTTAGGAAATTGGGTTTCTCACAGTTCTTATTATATGAAATAAAGGAATAAAGTGGGGCACCGTCATCAAATCGACTACAATAAATGAGTACGACAGTATCAACTTGAAATCAATTTCTTGTGATAATATTTTGATTTGAGCCTCTTAAACTTTGTCATCATTTTAATAATTTATAGTGGGTTTGAGTGAGATAGCGACTCAAACCAATAGGACAAATATGGGAGGTACCAGATTGGAAGTGGATAAATCAGCCAATTTCCATAACTGAGTGGCGTTTGAAAATTTAACGCTCTTTTCAATGAACAAACCGCAGACTCCAAACTTCATTTATTTTGCTTTAAATTCCATTTGAAGTTTGAAAGAAACTTTACCGCTCAAAAATTGCCCTTGTAGGGGAATTTGGAAAAGCACAACTGTACGTAGGGGAAGTTTGCTGAGAGGTAAGAAGCCAAGGGCAACAATAAAGTGCAAGAGGTGGAAGCAGAAACACGAACGCAACGCGCGAGCGCTACTAGTGATGTTTAACAGCTGTTTTAGAGAAAAGTTCTTTTCTGACCATAAACAAATTTCCGTAGGCCAGGTCACATATGTATATTGCGTACATGTGGAATGAGGTATAATCCAAGCATAATATAAATGGAAAGTGAACTGCTAACCAGAAGGGAACAAGTAAGCAATACTATGGTAATGCTGCACTCAGTTGCAGATGCTTGGAAAGAGAAAAATAAAGGAACTGCGAAAGATGCTAACAAAGAACCACCGAAGATGCAAGTAATATCTATGACAAGGTTATTATAACTTTGTGTTGTAAAGTGAGAGGCCAATCAATAAGACCGTGACTTTTCGAATTTCCCTAGTAGTCATATGAAATGTAACACTATTCCCCTCAAGTACCACCTGTTAGTAGACTCCTGTAAAATTTTGAGCAAGTTCCGTCATTTACTTTGCCTTTAACAGCTGTTCAAAACATACAACCTCGAACATTTTTTTAAAAATTAAAAAAAGTGAATCACTAGGGCTCATTGAACATTATCCGTCAATCAAACCAGGGAAAAGCTTGATAAATACTATGGCGACCCTGCACCATCGATTTCAATGGTAAAAAAGGGGTTTACTGACTTTCGTTGTGTTCGCACAAGTACAAATGACGCTGAACGTTCTGGGCGACCAATTAACGTCAATACATCCGAAAGTATCGAAAAAATCCACGATATGGTGTTGCCCGATCGAAGAGTAAAAGTGCGTGAGATTGTTGATGCCATAGGCATTTTATATGGCATTGTGGTTTCGATTTTAAATGATCAGTTGGCATTACATATGGCAGTGTGGTTTCGACTTTAAATGATCAGTTGGGTTTAAGAAAGCTGTCTGCAAGATGGCTGCCGCGTTTGTTCTCAATTGACCATAAACGTACGGGTACACACGTGTGTAGTCTCAGTGGCAAAATTGAGCTACGAATTGGTACTTCATCCGCCATATTCTCCGGATTTAGTCCCCAGTGACTATTTCCTATTTTCCAAACCTAAAGAAATGACTCGGTGGAAAGAGATTTAACTCCAATGATGAAATATTGATCAAACAAATGCCTATTTTATGGACCTCGAAAAATCCTATTTTTTGGAAGGGATACAAAACTTAAAGAAACGTTGGACTAAGTATATTGACCTAAAAGGAGATTATGTTGAAAAATATTTTTTTTGCAAAACTGTGTTGCATTCAAAAAGTCACGGACTTAATGATCCGCCCTCGTATATACATGCTGAAAAAACCGGCCTCTGTAACATCCCCTCGCAAACATATTCTGCAGGGAACCATTTATATGTTTGGAACATATTCCAAACATTCATATGGTTGCAAGTTCTAAACTCACTTATATTTAAATGCAAATGTTAACCTGTAAGGTCCCTGACCCCTTGGGGTTGTTCGTGACCGGATAAGTAAGTAGTCTGCAAAGATACATACTTTTACGTGGAGCCATTTGTGTGTTTCCTACCAAACGAACAATTGGCGAATTAATGCATGAAACCTAAACGCAACAGATCAATCAACTTAAATACTCAATTCATTTGAAAATGCTTTCAGAAATGTTTATGAATCACTGACTGAAAGGATAATGCAAAAATACAGTACAATTGAACAACATTAACTTAGGCTGAGAACAATCTTTCTCTGTCCGCTTTTTAGTATTTTGCTGTCGACATAGAATAGCGGAAAAAAGAAGTAAACTGTGCACCAAACACAGTTGTATTTGTATCACAAACAAAGCCATATTTTGGTGAGAAACGTATGTATATATTATAACATTTTAACCATTGTGTCTCAAACACGAAGTAAACTGTGCACCAAACACAGTTATATTTGTATCACAAACAAAGCCATATTTTGGTGAGAAACGTATGTATATATTATAACATTTTAATCATTGTTTCTCAAACAAGAAATAAACTGTGCACCAAACACGGCTGTATTTGTATCACAAACAAACCTATATTTTGGTTACAAACGCATGTATTATAACATATTAATCATTGTGTCTCAAACACGAAGTAAACTGTGCACCAAACACAGCTGTATTTGTATCACAAACAAACCTATATTTTGGTGCCAAAAACATATACTATAACATAGTAATCATTGTGTCTCAAACACGAAGTAAACTGTGCACAAACACAGCTGTATTTGTGTCACAAACAAACCTATATTTTGGTGCCAAAAACATATACTATAACATAGTAATCATTGTATCTCAAGTGTCTCAAATATGTAATACTAAGTAGCAAACACAAAGTGTTTGGGCACAAGTATACCATATATGTGCCAAGCTCCAAAAACACCATATATTTCCATCCAAACAAGAATTAAATGCAGATATTTCACCGTGTAGGGAGAAGGGAATGATGTGGGGATTAGCTTATGATATTTTACCTTCTCTGTCTTCCAACTTCTATAGTTTCTATTCGATAACCCTTTTCAGGAATTGCAAATTTTGGCAGCAACATATGGCATGGGGCGTTCAGCTTTGTCTATATTCTATAATGTAATTTAAACTGCTTCTAGGGCGCATCTAGGTTGACAATTTGAATCCACTGTAATTTTTAGAAATTACCTGCATTGTCACTTGACTTCATCAAAATGTTTGCAGATCTAAAGAGCAGTGCTATGGTACTACTTATTCTTTGTAATACCTCAAGTTTCTTCAAGTATCAAGTCACTACAACACATCCTATCTAAGCATTGTCGCTGCCTTTTTTCACAACCCTTTTTCCAATATATCATTCCCGCTGGCTTTTTGACTGTATTTTAAGAGTTGTGCATTGTTTTGCGTGCTTTATGTCCTGCTCTTCATTTTTCGTTATAGAAATTTTGTAAATGAAACAAAATAAAAAAAAAACTGGGTGGCAAAAAGTTGCCATATAAGCATAACTTCATTTTCTGTTCATTTTCAATTCTCAGTGGGGAATTGGTCGTAAATTGAATGTAAAGAAGAACAAAAATTAAACCCACAAATAAAAATATTATACACCACGAAAAAATAATATCGGCTAGCTCATTCTCTTATTTGAAGTTATGTTCAACATTTATGTTTACTTCAAAAATGAATCCTTTAAAAGATATCCTGCTGGTTGCAAAATGATGCTTTTTTATGGAGCATTAAATGTTCAGCTATAACGAGATGTAGAATAATACATTCATAGCGTTTTCGTCCAGATTTTCTTTGACATGTTGTTTGTCTTCCAAATAATAAAAATTCACTAAATTAACCTATGTCCTTAAAGGAAAGGCCAAGGCAGCTGGAAGCTTAAGTATGTAATATTATCCTTATGTTGCAAAGGTTCTGGGCAACCCATGGGAGAATGGTAACTGTTATATGTAGTTGTTAAAAAGGCAGTTTGATATTAACATTTTAATACAACCTATGGTCTGAGGCAATTTGTTTGTGGTATGGTAATTGTATTCGAGGTTCGTCTACTAATTTTAGTTATTACGGAAAAGTGATATTTAAGCTATAAGCTGAAACATGTCTTTCTTTGTTGTTTGGATGCAAATATAACGTGTTTTTAGTTTGTCTCAAATATAGTATACTTGTGTCCAAACACATTGTGTTTGCTGTTCAATATAACTTGTTTGGGATACAATGATTAATACGTTATAATATATGTATTTGTGTCGAATATGTGGCGTTGTTTGTTGCAAAGTGCAAAATGAGATAAAACATAAAGGATTCTCGAAAAGAGTGCTTGCAACCATTTACATGGTTCCTGCAATATGTTGCTGGGGCCGATATTTTTCATTGTGTATTTGAAATGTTTACAGAAATATGCAAAATATGCTTAATATGGTAGCCTACAATAAAAACGAACACATTCTCTATTCTCGCAGAACGAATTGTTTGAAAATTCGTTGTAGCAACTGTAGATTCGGTTACTTTCATCGAAGCGAACTGAGGTCACCATTACTGGATTTAGTATCCACAATTGAAAATGTGTTCCTTATGGTACCCTACACTAAGAGCGCACACGTTATCTATTCCTACAGAACGAATTGTTTGGAAAGTGGTTGTAGCAACTATAAATTTGTTTATTTTCATCCAAATGCAGTTGCTACAAACGATCGGAGGTCGTCATGAGTGCATTTATTTCCTACAACTGAAATTCGTTTGAAACAACATTGGTGGAATCATTGTTGGTTCGGTCGTGACAACCAAATTTCTGATGATTAATTAACTTTTCAGTAATTTCATTTGCGGCAACCAGATTTTCAATCAATTCAGTTGCAACTCCCGAATTTGGAATCAATTCGGTAGCAATAAGCGAATTTGCCTCAATTCGGATGCAGAAAGGTGAAAAACCTCCTAATGATGTTCGTTGTCTCAATTAAATTTTATATAATCTCGTTTGCGGCAACCAAATTTTCAATCAATTCGGTTGCAACGCCCACAATGGGAGTCAATTGGGTAGCAATAAATGAATTTGACACAATTCGGATGCAGAAAAGAGGGAAACCTCCTAATGATGTCCGTTGTTTCAATTAAATTTTCTATAATTTCGTTTGCGGCAACCAAATTTGCAATCAATTTGGTTGCAACACCCAAATTTGAAATCAATTCGGTAGCAATAAGCGAATTTGCATCAACTCGGTTGCATAAAGGAGAAAAACCTCGAATGACCACAACTGCTATTTGTGACAGTGTGAACCAGACGGTCACTGTCCTGGAACGCTAAGGCGCCGATGAAAAGAGCCAAAAACTCCGAAATGATCTTCAGCCAACGTGAGTTCAAAATCTGATTCAGGGTGTTTACATTTTTTCTGATTGGAGAAAAAAACTCGGATCTGTACAGCTCAAACGAAATCGCAAAATAGTCTTCTAACGAAATTGCACCAGTTCAGTTGAAAATATCGAATTTGGTTTTTATTCAGTAGCAACAACCGAATTTAGCTTTAAGTCAGTTACACCAACCGAATTTGGAATCAATTCGTTTGCAACACCCGTATTTGGAATCAATTCGGTTGCAACAAGCGATGTTGGAGAGCAACAGTTAAAAGGCTTCATCGCAAGAGCTGTTTGTGTATCAGTGGGTAAAGTAATTTCTCTGAATCAAGTACACATAATTCCTGACAGGGAGACGACTGCAGACACTGGGAGAATATATATGTATAAATGAATCACAGATCAGCAGCACTAGGAAAAGATGATATGCTTGCGGAGGAAATGATTCCGAATTTGATGTTAATTTTGTAGCAACAACCGAATTTGACCTTAAGTCGGTTACAATAACCGAATAAACAAATATATTCAGTTGCAACGCCCGAATTTGGAATCAATTCGGGTGCAACAAGCAATGTTGGACGGATAAAGTTAAAAGAATTCATCGAATGGGCTGTTTGTGTATCAGTGGATAAAGTAATTTCTCTGAATCCTATTAGGGTTCAAATCACGTACAATAATCCGTGACAGGCAGGCGACGACAGGCACTTGGAGAATAGATATGAATGAATCGCAGATCAGCAGCAATTAATGGAAAAGCTGATGTGCCTCCAATAGAAATGGCCCAGGCAAGCTTCTTCGGCAAGTGGTTCATGAATTAACAGAGGAATAAGATTCTATATCGAAATTCCAAAGAAACTTTCGCCATCCTAACTCGAATACTACTCTCCTTCATTCAGAAGTTAAGACGATGACGAAATAAGTAAGAAGACTAAAACAACTATACATAATTGAAAACGACCCCTGTAACATTATGAAGGAACCATTTATATGTTTGGAAAATCCACATACTTATGTGCAAGCATTTTTTTAATAAATTGAAGATCTGCTGCTTTGTTGTTTGTCACGTTTTTCTTTTCAGCAGTTTTCATTAAACGAAGATATATTTGTGTCACAAACATGTGCATTATAACATTATGAAGGAACCATTTATATGCTTGGAAAATCCATATACGTATGTGCAAGCATTGTTTTAATAAATTGAAAATCTGCTGCTTTTTTGTTGTTTGTCACATTTTTCTTTTCAGCAGTTTTCAATAAAAGAAGATATATTTGTGTCACAAACATATGCATTATAACACTGTGTCACCAACATATAGTATTGAGTAGCAAAAACAATGCGTTTGGCCACAACTATATTATATTTGCGACAAGCTACAAACACCTTATATTTGCATCTGAACAAAAAACCATAGATTGTTCAGCGTGTAGTTGGCAAGTAAGGATAAAGACATTCAGTGCTGGCTAAATAAAAAAAATCGTTTCCCATTACATCCCATGAAGGCATTGGGGAGAGCTTCACACAACCAGTGACCTGTGCGCTTTCTAATTTTTCACTTACTGATTGGGATCTACAGTTTTTACATCGATTCCGTACGATATTTGAAAAGCTTTTTCATGGCTAAATACTCGATAGTGTCGCCGTCACTATGCGAGGTGACCGCCGCCGAAAGAAATTTTTAAGGTGGTCAGAGCAGGCATCGAACCCAGGCTCTCATGTACAAGAGGCAGGCGCGCACACTATCCACTGCTTCACCGACGGCCACTCAGTGCTGGCTAAGCGGCGTTAAAATCGATATCGCGATATTGCCAGTGTGAAGTCACTAACAATACTAGAGAGCAAGGTGGACATCATCCATTTCTCTGCCACTGAGAGCCTGCAGATAATATGAACACTTGGGCAGTAGTTTATCAACACACTGAAAAGCTGTATTTTTGTCGCAAATATAGTATAATTGTGTCCAAACACATTATGTTTGCTACTAAATATTACATGTTGTATATTCAATGATTAATAGGTTATAATGCAATCCTATACTTCCGAGCTAGTGGACAAATGTATTTACCTCGGATCTGCCGTGATCAGAAGCAAAAGCCTGAAAATCAAGAGGAGAATTGAGATTACAAACAGCTGTTATTACGGGTTAACCCAGAACTTCAGAGAGAACATCCTCTCTCTCGAGAAACGAAGATCCAACTATTGCGTATCAAAACAGCGCGTTTACGCTTGCTGGGCAATGCCGATAGAAAGGATCAGAATGAACCAGCGCGAAAGGTATTTGAGGACGTGCTTGAGGGCCCTAGAAATATGAGACGACCACGACTTTGCTGGAAAGACCAGGTGGAAGATTGCCTGCTAGAGATTGGTGTTAACATTTGGAGAAAAGGTGAAGAACGAGGCGGTGGAAGAAACATGTTATCCTCATCTTGTAAGGGTTTGAACCATCTGCGTTATTTGAGGCCACCTTAGTAAGTAAATAAGTTGCGCAGTAAATCACAGCTACTTGAAGGTTGTACGCTGCCTTTCTATACCCTCCTCGTATATACCCTCCTCGCTATTCTTGTGGCCAACGACAATTTTGTTTTAAAAATATTTTAAGTTAAGTGGTTCCACCTTATAGTTTATATTCATTTCTTTGATATAATCACAGTTGAAATAACAAAAGAATTGCTATTTCTTTGCTTTACGTGGTAGCTGTTTTTCTTTTGGTTTTTTTTTTAAACAGTTCCGGAGAAACAAATTACATTTTCCTTCCTCGAAGGTATTTTATATCTTTAGTGCGCGCTTTTCCCCCCCAAATGTAAAATTCATACAACATAAGTTTATGATAATGTAATATTCTTAACCTAAACTAGCAACTATAATGGAGTTTTTAAATTCACCATAAATTTCATAAAAGGTATTTCTTAATACACTTAAAAAAATATGTTAGTAAATACGGCGAAAAAGAGTATCAAAAGCAAAACGCACACATTTTTGATATTTCAGGAAACATATCGTACCGTACCTACAAAAGCAAACAACCGAAAATTTAGAAATTTTCATCACAGGCAAAAAACTGGATGTGAAGGATGTAACGACGAGTGTTCGAACTCACGGGCGATGTGTTAACACATTTTTGCTACACGGTACCTGTTCGATTTCTATGAACACATTCGTAAATGTTACATTGGAAAATAAAAAACAGCGTTCAATCATATGATGACGTTACAGTTAAATAATATTAATACTTAAAATTATTTAAAGACCCAGTGCAAGGACATGTGCCATTATTTTCTTGCTCAATCCCTTTTGTTTTATTACCACAAAAGTGAAAGAATGCAAAGCAACAGACAGTTGTATATACATACATAGATACATTGTTATATTCGTACATACGCTACACAAGTTCACAAAATTGTCGTTGCTCTCCTGCTATCTCATTGCTACCTAAAATAAAAACAACCATACACACAACATCACACATACTTTGTACGAAGTAGCTGACGTATTAGTATGTCACCATAACGTCGACTTCGATGGTTTTAGCAGCAGCATAAAATCTGGTTTTAGCAGATTTTGACTTTGATAGATTCAAAAATCAAAAATTGACTCCCGATCGAGTGTACAGGACTTATCGCTGTCTAGACGCTAGCTCTGATTCCCTCAGGCAGGGTGTCCCCGAACAAGTAACCAAACAGAATCACAACAAGACTAAAGCTACTAGCTTGTGGCTACAACTAGGTACGTTGTGTTAGGGTCGCCGGCTATCCAACAACTGACCTGTTTGAGCTGTTCGCGCCACTTTAGAGTCTAAACATAATCAAACATGCTACAAACGACGACGTTTTTTCTACATAGGTTTCTTATGAATGGCAAAAATCGTCACGAAAATCCGCTGCGGCTGACGACTCGCTGCTAGAATATAATCTTTTCTAATTTCTTGGCGGCGCTCTCACGAAATCTCTCAATTGCGAGTATGAAGTTGCCAAATGTTCATGAAAATCATAAGAGAAACCAACACATACATACGATGGTGCATGTGAATGCAAAATAAAATTAAAGAATAGGGTTCAAAATTATTTATTGTTAAACACAATACAATAATAGCGAATACATTTTTAAATGCAGTAAAAACAATTTAATTCCTATTCAACTATAATATTATTTTTCCAAACTTTCAAACAAATTCCAGAAAAGAGCCGCAAGTATATACGACGCAGAGAGAAAAAAAATAACCGAAGTCGCCAGACGCTCTCTCTTCCATTTCATTTAGACGCTAGAGATTTTTTTCGTCGTCATCTGAAGCGTGTCTGGTTCTCTTTGGGCTCTTTGTGGACCAGTCATGTGTGTGTGTGTTTATGGTTTTGCGAACAATATATGTATATACTGTCGCTCAGTGGTTTGTGTGGCCAGCTGTTCTCACTCAGCTGTTGGTTGCTGTCGCTCTCAGCTGATCGTGGTGAGTTTATCAGAGGTGCATAAAATAGGCATAAAAAGGGGCATTTATCAAAATGGAGTTTTATGTCTAAAGCTATATAAGGATAAGGAACTTTCTGAAAGCAATGAATATATTGCCTTTAGTTGGCACTATCGACAGCATATAAGAGGTAACTTTATTCGAAAAAATTCGCTTCTATCATTGGCGCATTGGCAAGTGCTTCCGAAGATATTCCTGCTTCCATTACTGCTCTTTCGCCTGCACAATTTTTTGCTGGGAAATTACATGCTAATAAGTAGAATATATTGTTTGTTGTTGTTAGCTAACTTTAGTTTTTGAGTGTATTGTTAAATTTACGATAACATCTAGACGCGAACCTTGGTATTTAAATTCCCATGTAGGATACATTTTCTGCTAATAACTTAATGCCCTACACTCATACCCGAAAACGGCGACAGAGAATTTGTGAGTTAATCTCTTATTGGTTTTTAAAATCTATATTGCAAATCAAGTTGAAAGGTCGGAAATTTATTAGGGATCCTACGAATTCGAAATGTGTTTAAATTGTAAAGGGTTGGAAAATTTACTACTTTCTCATGACTTTCTTGGTAACGACGCAGCAGCTCTATTTGGAGGATGAGAGGGTGGTTTACAATATTGGGGTATCGTCAGTGGAAATACCATCTTCGGCAAAAATCAACTCTCTAAGAATATATAAAAAACAGCCCCGGCAACTTGTTGCAGGAATAATGTATTTTTATGGGATGTAAGAAGTCGAAATGCGTCACATACAGCTGTGACCTTAATGTCAACCTCCGTCTTCCCGTGGCAGACCCTATTTCTACATTGGAGGACCTGGCGACCGAGCGTACGGCGGAATAACCCCTCTATAGCAGGAAATGACAATAGTAAGCAACACGTTCATGGCAAGTTTGAAGGCCTTGAAGCATCAACGCCCTTTGCAGAAGGCAGCAGTTTTGCCATCAAACTAAGTGGCCAGAGGCTGATACCTTATGGCCCCCAAAATCTGCCTTATGTACAGTTCACCAAGAGATATAAACCCGAACCCTTTTCTGATGACATCTTTTGGCTTACGAAAAAAGACTCCATTTGCACAATGGAACGTAAAAACTTTAAATCATTCCAGGAAACTCGCACAGCTAACATCTCAGTGCAAAATGCTTCATATTAACGTACTGGGTATCAGAGAAATGCGGTGGAACACTCGTGCTGAAAAGCGCATCTCTGAAGGTGACCCTATTCTCTTTTTGGAATGCCAAACGCAAGAGGCCCACATGTTAATGGCGTAGGCCCCTATCTCAGTAGAAGGATCCAAAGTGCACTAATCCGATGGAACTCGATCTCTGACAGAATCAAAACACCGTTTTTAAATTCTGAATATAGAAAAAATGCTATCGTGCAATGTTATGCACCCACTAAAGGCGGTGAAACAGAGTAAAAAAGGACAAAATAAATCATAATGATTTTCTTGTTCTAATGGGTAATTTTAATGTCATGATAAGCACATTAAATGAAGACATCGAGCCGTCGGTGGTGCAATGACCAGTGTGCGAATGAAAACGTGGCTTCGATCCCTGTCCCGACCACCTTACATTTCCTTCGACGACGGCCAACTCGCTTAGTGATGCCGACACTATCGCTTCTCAAAAATGCCGCTCGGAACCGGTGTAAAACCGTAGATCCCAATCAGTGAGTGGTTTTCCGGAATTTTCAATAAACACCGCCATCTTTGGGTCACAAAAACATATAGTATAATCATTGTGTCTCCAACATGTAAAACGGAGTAGCAAACACAATGTTTTTGGAGACAAGAATACTATATTTGCGACATGTACAAACTACAAAAAAGACAGATTTTTCAGCGTGCAGTCCAATAATTGCTCCGATATTTAGCATCTGTGCAATACACCCAGCGAAATAATTATAAAGGCAATATATTTTTATATATTTTTTCTCGGTACTCTCAGTGCACTGGGTTTTTGGTGTAGAATTTGAATGCATTTATGTGGCAGTAGGTATATTATGTCAGAGAATATAACCATTCGATCTCTTGTACGAGTTAAATGAAAAGTGACGTTGTTTTTTCTGTTTCTGGTGCGAAATATATATAAAGGCAACATGAAAAAGAAACCGAATTCGAACAGTAGTAAAGAGGAACTTAAAGAGAAGTGAGATTTATTTAATTGTTATTTTATTGTTTTAAAATTAACGTAGGTAAAATTAAAAAAAAATTATAAAGAATACCTGCAGGAAAGTACCTAAGTAAAGAAGAATAGGGAAAAATTTAAGAAAATCATGATGGAGGGCTGTCCAATCGGGAAATTTCGAGGCGATTGAAAAGATCTAGCTGTGTCCGTGACAATTTTATAAAATAGGGTGGCCAATCTGGAAACACAAAACGACCAGGAATGACACCACTGATCAATGGCAGCGCCAAAAGAGAGATCAGAAGGGCTGCTGTTAAAGAAAACTTCGGCGATAAGGAAATTATTGGTGTATTGAGCTTGGGAGCCGGGTTGCGTCGTGTTCAACAAATAATAAAACGCG
Source organism: Phaonia tiefii (assembly GCA_963931995.1). Lineage (NCBI taxonomy): Eukaryota > Metazoa > Arthropoda > Insecta > Diptera > Muscidae > Phaonia > Phaonia tiefii. Next base: position 279,977,488 of record OZ008369.1, read on the forward strand.
ACTTGCAACTGTCATATGGGAAAAAATATGCATAACTTGGTCTCATGCCAAGACACGAATTAGCTAGATTTAAATTCGCTGAAATATTCACATTTTTGGATGAGCGGTGATATTTTCCGATGGGAAAAATTAAATTTGGATGGATCTGATAGCTCGCACAAATATTGGCGCTCCAGAGATTTTTCCTAAATTATGCGTCAGCGGCGAAATTTTGGCGGTGGGTCCCTTATAGTTTGGGCTGATATGAGTTATAGAGGAACCACTCCAATATGGTTCGTTTCCACAAAATTGAATTCCGAATATTATATTCGACTATTGGATGTGGTCTTAGTTAATTCTGGAGAGGAAATGTTTGTCCCAGAATTTATCATCCAGCAGGACAACGCAACAGTACATCGGTCTAAGAAAACTCTATTAAAGTTTCTGGAGTCCAGAAATAATTCAAACTCTCGACTGGCCTGCACTTAGTTCTGATCTCTAGCCTATCTGGAATGTCTGCTCTATTTACCTACCCAAGTTTACCACCCAGGACTCCAGTTGAACAATGTCAAGGACCGAAGAGTAGCAATACCACAAAATGGAAGATAACAGATATTGCGCATACTCATTCGTTGATAAACTCAATGCCAAGATGCGTAGTAGAAGTTATTAGCGATAATGGAGATCAAATGTCTTACGAAACGTTTTAGAATATTTAAATAAACCTTTTGCCTTTATAAATATTTCGCACTAGTAATTAGTTAATTTTTGTTGATTCACCTTGAAGAAGTCATATTCATAGTATTTTTGCAGAAAAGTATTTAATTTTGAAAGGACTAATAACTTGAAAATTCCTCACAACATTTGGAAAAAACAAAAAATGGTGTTGCCCATATATTTATTTCGCGGGGTGAATTTCTCAAAATTTATCACAATCATTAGGAGCTAAACGATGAAGGTTTTAATAGCGTTTGCAACAAGTCACCCTAAATATGTTACCTTACAACATAGGACTTCAACATTTATTTATTTTCTCATCAAATCTCCTTACCTGTTCTTGTATATAATTCCATATAATTCTTAAGAATATTTTACATTTTCATTTATAATCCTTAGATTCCTTTCCCATGAAAACAGCTCACTACAAACACAGACTACAACCGCTTTTTTACACAAATTACATTACAAGATACAAGTATGATTTTAAAAGAATTCCCTTAAAATGTTTCACATAGAGGCAAAAACGTTTTCGACTATAAAATTTCACGTTAAATAATTATAATTTTCCATTTCCATTTAGACAAATTCTAAGGAATTATATTATTGGTGAAACAGCCAGACAACAAGGAAACACGAATGAACACCCTTTAAAAATATTTCTACAGAAATTTTGTATTTTTTTTCATAACAAAAGTGCTAAACAATTATTGCAACATGTCGTCGCGGTCATCTCGTGCGCCGCCGTCTTTATACTTGTACCACTTTGGCGCAATATGTGAACTTTTTTTGCTTCAGCGCTTTTGGCCAACAATGTTGACGCGTCGTCTTTATGGCAACAATACAAGATTAGCAGCAATATTGTTGGTTTGTTGTTTTGCACATTTTTTTTTTGTTCTTTTGTTTGAAATTAAAACTAAACTTTAACATTTCTTTAGCTATAATTATAAAATGGTATTTAAAGTGGATTTTCATTAGTCTAAAACCCTATACTTTAAACTGAGACGGATATCCTACAGGGTATAAACATGGTAATGTTGGTTTATAAAATTGTTTGGGACATGGAAACGTAATAGCATATCTTAGACAGTACATTCAAAACTGTGTCAAAACTCAAATAATATGTTACAAAACAGAGGGGAAAAGCGTGCTGAACAGGGGAAAACTATATTGGCACTGTCACTGTCAAAATGTTATTGTTATGGCCGCACAGTTGCGCGCTAATAGCAGCAGTAATGGGATTGTTTAATTTGTATTACTTTATCTAATACAGTTGCAATAGAATTAGAATTGTTCGCAATGGCAATTACAAAATTTTGAATTTCAATTTTCTCAGACAATGCAAATGAAGGTTGTGAAATTGTAAAAAAATATACATTTTTCTGCCCTTTATCCTTTGCATTACTGTGTTCATTTGAGAAAAAAGTGCAACCTTGTTTGAAGGTGTTGTGTCTTTTGCTAATAATGTTGCGCTCAAAAACGGTAACAATTTTGGGTTTATTGACCTCTCACGGCGAGTCACGGGCGAAAATGTTTCCCGATAAAAGTGCTGACTTACTGTAATTCTGTATTTCTTTTTTGTCCTCACTCATTCCGATTTCGTTTCTGACAAAAAATTCAACATTTTTTCTGCCCATTGCCTTACTGGTGCCTTCTTGTGTTGGGTTGTGCAGAAAGTGCAAACCATCTTTAGGGTCTTGTATCCTTTCTTTCTCCAAAAGTGCAAAAATGTTGAATTTTCTGCCCTCTCAGCATTTCACGGGGGAGAATGTTGCCCGCCAAAATGTTTGAAGATCGGTTATTTGGTATGTGTTCCTTGTCCTTGCTAAGCTAATTTTTCTACCTTCTGTGTGTGGAGCTAAGGTATTTTAAGCAGCAAAAAAAAAAAAAAAAAAAAAAAAAAAAAAAAAAAAAAATCTTTCGGCGGCGGTCACCTCGCATAGTGACGGCGACACTATCGAGTATCTAGCCATGAAAAATCTTCTCAAATTACCGTTCGGAATCGGTGTAAAACTGTAGGTCCCCATCAGTGAGTGAAAACTGGAAAGCGCACAGCTCAGTGATTGTGAGAAGTTCTCCCCAGTCCCTTCATGGGATGTAATGGGAAACCATTTTTTTTATTTTTTATTGGTTAAAATCGCGTAACATCTCAAACGTCGTGGTCGAAATTTTACTTACTTATCCGATATCGTACAACCCCGGGGGGTCAGGGACCTTACAAAACGAAGCTATCATATTTCGCCAACCAGTTCGATCTTTTGCCTTATCACTCCAGTTGGTAATACCACGCATATGCATGGATTCGTCAACCTGATCCCTCCAGCGGAGTGTTGGTCCTCCTATTTTTCGTCTGCCTTAGAGTTCGGTTTCGAAAACCCTACGTGCTGGTTCGTCTTTATTCTTACCACTGACATGGCATAGCCAACGCAATCGTATTATTTTGATCCGCTTAGCTATGTCAATGTCGGAATCTAGCTCATACAGCTCATGGTTCATGCGTCGTCGATACTTGCCCTTGTGCACTATAGGGCCATACATTTTTCGGGATATTTTTCTCTCGAAGAACCCTGTAGATGTTTCGTCTGCGTGGGATAAGACCCAGGATTCTGTGCCCTAAAGCAAGACAGATTGTATGAGAGACTGGTATAGCTGGACTTTTAATACTCGAGAGAGGGCTTTGCCTCTAAAGTGCATCCTTAGCCCAAAATATCATCTATTCACAAGCACAATTCTCCGCTTGGTCTCAAGGCTGATGTTGTTTTTTTTTTTGTTTACGGCAGTTCCGAGGTATATAATTTTGTCCACCACCTCCTAATTACAACGGTTATCAAAGTTCACGCTTATGTCTACTCGTGTGTACGCCCTGCTCGTTGAAACCATTAATTTTGTCTTATCCTCATTTGCGGTCAAACCCACTTTTGCTGACTCCTTCTGAATTCTCGAAAACACCGCAGTAACTTCTCTCATGTGCGCCCAATGATATCCACATCATCAGCATACGCCAGCAGCATGTGACTTTTGCCGCTAATGGTTTTATTCATGTTGACTGCAGCTTTATTTTATTTCAGTATAGGTTTCTGTCTCTCTCGTGAACTACTTGATCATTGCAACGTGCATCGTTATTATGAAAGAGACCGAGTAGCTGAGAGATGATACACGATGAAAACAATGGTCCATGTAACATTATACAGGAATCATGTATATGTTTGAATGAGCCATATACTTATGTGAAAGTATTGTCTTCTTGTATTGAAGATCTGTTGCTTTTTTGTTTCTTTGTTGTCTGTCACGTTTTTGTTCTTAGCAGTTTTCCACAAACAAAACCATGTTTTAGTCACAAAATCAAATACTGTAACATATTAATCATTGTGTCGCCAACATGTGTTATTGAATACAAACATTATGTTGTTGGAAACAAGTATACAGAATTTGTGACAAGCGACAAACACGTTATATTTGCACCCCACCAACAACAAAAAATACATATTATTTAGCGTGCCGTCCAGCAGTCATTAGGGTCGATGCCTTATCAAACCGTGACTCGGTATTTCAGCCCCTAACTCAGCATTGCTTAACTCAATGTCTAGGCAGGACTGCAGCAGATATCGTAACCAGTAGAGTGTCATTCCAGAATACTGCATAGCGGATGATCTGGTTAGACTTGGGACTACCTTACTAGTTCCACAGGAATTGGAACGTGTTGGAGTACCCCTAGCGACTTCGTAGCATAATCTGTAAGAACGTTCCTTTGTAAGGGGGTTGGTGATGTAAAGGAGGGGTAAATTTTGCACACATGCAAAATAAATCTGGCCGGCAGTGAATAAGAAGGGATCCATGAATCATCCTATTTAATCTAGGCTCTAGTTAACAATGCTTCTTTCAATTTTGATGGGACACTCTCTGATAAGTAGGCATAGGGGCAGACTAAAGACTGTTGAATTGACTACCGCTGAGAAAAGAAATAATTCTCAGAAAACATTCTCTTCACGCATCCAGCACTTTGCCGGCAGGAGTATGACTGCTATGGGATACTACCTAATCATTACATATTTGCACAAGACGTCTTGACAAGACATTTGCTTTTTTTACGAAAGTTACTGCAGCGAAGTTGCGACAACCAAGTACTTCGGGGTACTGTCGACAAAGGCTTCGTGAAGGTGTGTATGAGTGTGTGCACAAAACTACAAGACGACGTGTAGCTATAAAAAGTATTTGTATTGTGTTTTTGTGCTCATCGCCTAAGGGTGTGTAGTTTTGTTTTGTATTTTGGTTACAGGCTCCACCTAGAAAACTTCCCATTAAACGAAAAATTTTCCTAACATACGTTAGTCTAGACACAAACCAAAGCAAAAGTACCCAATATTGTTGATAATTGTGGGTTGTAACATAATAGTGTTAAAACAAAGTTGCTAAATTTTTTTTCATTTAGCCTCCATACCGAAACAAGCGCTAAGGAACTTCGTTCCATATGTTACCGAATTCCAGTGCAGCATTTCTTCAAGTCATTATTCCAAATATAAGTTTCAATAAATTCGACTGTGACAAAAACACAATCGCTGATGTGATTAATTGTCGTCATGAACCTTTTGTTTTGTATATCTCTATGAATTTTATTTCTTTAATTTTATCAATTTTTTTTTCTCGACGATCCTTTTAAGCGCACCTTGTAGTCGTTGTTGCCGCTGAACAATCAAACAGTAACTTTAATTTGCCAGCGTGTTCCAGCATAAAAGCGAAAACAAATTCTATATCCAACAATAAATTTTTCTCACACAATTTATACAGTCACATTCATTGTTAAATTTTGTTTGCTTGATGGTCCGCATTCGTTTACCCCATATTCAGCCGACTTATTATCGCCTCGAAGTTTTTTCATACTCATTATATCTAACATACAATGTTGAGTTGAAAATAGTTATCAAGACTAAACGCTGTTTAGAGATTTCTATGGCATTATAACTAACAGAGGTAAAACATAAAGATTAAACCGTAGTCACTAAGAGTGCAGCATTTAAGGGCATCTTGTCCCAAGTACAGCGACACACAAAGTCATCCACAAAGCCAACCACAAAGTCATCCACACTCTACTAGCAGGCTCATATGAGTATTCAAAATGCAACCAGATTTTAGATTTCTACTGATAAAAAATGGATTCTTATTACATCCCATGAATAGATTAGGGAGGGTTTTTCACAACCTGTGAGCTGTGCGCTTTCTAGTTTTGCAATCACTGATTGGAAAATTTAGTTTAACACCGGTTCCGAATGGTAATTTGAGAAGCTTTTGCGTGGCTACGTATTCGATAGTGTCGCCATCACTAAAGGGCACCTTATACTTGCGGACCAGTCGTCCGACTATTTGTCAGGCCGACTTTTGTGTCGGACATTGTTTCGCCTTACACTAGCCGACTTTCCGACCGACTTTCTGAAAGTCAAATTAGTTCTGATTTTTGCCCAACGAGTCGGCCGACGGCCAGACTTCACCTTACACTGGGAGATGAGTCAGTCCGACTCGGAAGTCAGCCCGACAATCCGCTGGTCTAAGGTGCCCTTAAGCGAGGTGACGGTCGTCGAAAGAAGTGAAAGGTAGTCAGTGCAGGGATCGAACCCACGTTCTCATGTAGAAGTGCTCACTACGCTAATTTCGAAGAAGTCAGATTATGCCATAATCTTATTCCCCATCTTCATAGCATTCTTCATATTTATCCTTAACCTGACACTAAATGCCATTTTATTATTTCGAACAACAAATTACTTCTAGCAACTAATTACATTTTAAACTTAAATAGTTTATCACAACATCTCCCACTCGCTAAACTTCAAGTCTAAAAATGCCACGAATTTGCGTGTTGAAACCAACTTATTCCTTTTATATCAAACTACACACTGCCAGCAACCGAACCAGACGTACGTAAGCACTATCAATGATTAATGTTTAGATTCTTCAAAAAGAATGATAATATTTTTATAACAAAATTAAAAATCGTGTGGCGGCGTCGGCATTTCCGCCACTAAATCCGACTAACTAATAAAATATCGTCGTCTCCCTGTCACATGCGAAAAACTTTTCAATTAATCTTAGACAAAAGTTTTCACCATCAAATATTTGAGGAAACATAGGGAAATCATAAATTCTCTCACCACGGAATGAAAATGATAATAATGATGCCAAGGCAGGCAGCCAATGTTATAAACGAGTAGAAGATGATTTATTAATTATGGGTTTCCTATTAGAATTGTGACAAAACTTCTTATAGAATAATCCATAAAGTTAATATGAATCTGTAATAAAGTGAGTGTGTCAAAAGGCCTTTGTGCCGGCAGTGATGAGGACAATTTATGAATAATGACTAATTGTAGAGAAAATTGCGTTTTTTTGTGGACAAGATTTAATATTATTGTTATGCATGTATCCAGATGAGACTAATGTCAAGGGGATACTGATGTCATTAAATTACAACATTAGTTTTCATCCCACCACTGAAGTTTTTAAATTAATTTTCGACGACCTTCTTCCTCCGAAGAATCAGTGTCAAGTTTCATAGACAGACGGAGTATTTGATGAATTTTTAGATTTAGAATCGTGCTACAAAAACAAAACGAAATTACTTTTGGAACGAAGTACCTTATCGCACATTGCGGGATGGGAGCTAAATGAAAAAAAATTAAACAACTTTTGCTTTAACACTATTATGCTACAACCCACTATTATCAACAATATTGTTTACTTTTGCTTTGGTTTGTGTCTAGACTGACGGCTTGGATTATAAAGAAAGAAATTAGCTAGATGTCTCATATATGTTGGGAAATTTCTTGTTTAATGGAAAGTTTTCTAGGCGGAGCCTGTAACCAATATTTAATATATCGACGTTTAAATACCAAAATCTCATAAGTTAAAATTTCATATTTTCCAGAAGAGCAAGAAAACTAAAATATTAGAAAGTGATTGGATATTTTTCAATTATTCATATAATTTCCGTTTCTGAAAGCCATTCTGAAAAAAGTATTTAATGCTGTGTTACAAAGCTACTCTACATGCAGACTAATATTTTCAACTCATAAAATCAAAAATCCGAATGTAGCTAATTTTTGACTTATGAGATTTTGGTATTTAAACGTCGATATATTGTAGTTTTAGACCCAATAAAAAGTTAATTTAGAAAAGCCAAAATGAAAGAAGTTTAAAAAAAGAAAAGTTTCCTAAACAAGTGCCCTTTCTTAAAAAAAGTAAATTTTCTCAAAAAAAAAAATACCTATTCATATTCTTAAACAAAATAACTTTTCTTAAAACAATACCTTAACTTTAGGAAGTGGCTTTGCTTAAAAAAATTAATTTTTATTACAAAAAGTACATTTTCTTTAAAAAAATATTTTTTTTTAAATGAGTACCTTTTCTTAAAGAAAAAAATACATTTTCTTATAACAAATTGCCTTTTCTCAAAAAACTAAATTTTCTTTAAAGATACAATTTCTTGTGAAACAATATAACGTTTCTTGAAACAAGTACCTACTCTTAAAAATTTACCTATTCTTGAAAAAGGACCAATACTAAAAAATTTCAAATTTTTTGAAATAAAACCTTTTCTTCAAAAGAAAATACATTACATATATTAAAAAAATTAATTTTCTTACAAAAATTCCTATTCTTAAAAATAAGATAACACATTTCCTCGAGATAAATAGCCTCTCTGAAAATAAGTAAATTTTCTTAAAGAAATAACTGTTTCCTAAAAGGATTACCACTTCTTGAAAAAGTACCTGTTCTTAACAAAGTACTTCTTTGTAAAAAAAAACCAATGAGTGTTCAAACTCACGGGCGATGTGTTAACTCCTTTTTGTTACACGGTACCTGTTCGATTTCTATGAACACATTAGTAAACGCTACATTAGAAAATACCAAAAAAAAGTAGTTTTCGTTCAAGGCTCTTTTGCTATCGCACTTTCTTTTTTCTTACATCTGCTTTAACTTTAAATGTAATATTGTTAAAATAAATAAAGAAATATTTAGCTCACTGAAATAATTGTTTTTGTTTTGTCATAAACAGAACGACGACAAAAAGTATTGAATATTATAAGGAACTTATTGCACTCTTTTTTCGGTCTCATGTGGGGAGTCTGAGTAAAAGATCATAATCGAGACTTTTTGTCAATGTTATTACATAAAACAATACACAAATCATAAATGTTTCAAAATCAAAATAGTGAACGGACCAAGTTATGACATACAGAGAGTAATACGTTTTGAATCACTCGCCAGATGTCGTCAGTGCTTTTGAGTCATACAATTCGTTCCATGAGTTGCCTATACTATTCAATACTCTTTGGCGACGACGACCTGCTTGTTTGTTCGCTGCTGCTGTATCAATACCATCATACTTATTTTCAGCAGTGACTATTGTTGTAGAACACCCACGTATGTGATGCTAACGCTGTGTGTTGATTGCATGTGTCCACTTTGATAGATTGCCCCACCCGTGCCTATAAATATTAACACATCAAAAATCCCATTTCTTAAAAAACGACCTTTTCTTCAAAAAATAACTTCTCTTAAAAAAATACTTTTCTTACAAGAATTAATTTTCTTGAAAGTACGTTTTCTTAAAAATAAAATAATACCTTTTCTTGTCTCTTCTTGAGATAAGTAACTTTTCTGAAAATGAGTACATTTTCTGAAAAAAGTAACGCTTACCTAAAAAAGTACCACTTCTTTAAAAAGTACCTGTCCTTAATAAAGGTGCTTCTCACTTCTACCTAAAAACAGAACCACTGCTTTAAAAAGTACCTGTTCTTAAAAAAAGTACTTTGTGAAAAAAATGCATACTCTTCTGCTTTTTTCTTACAGAAAGTACTTTTTCTTAAAAGTAGTACCGTTTCTTACAAAAAACATTAGCTTTCAATAAGAGAAGTACCTCTCTTTAAAAAATTTCCTTTTCGTGAAAATATAATACATATTCTTACAAAAAGGACCAAAAAATATACGTCGTTTTTTACAAAATACATTCTATAAAAAAAATTATTTTTCTTAATAAAAGTTTATCACTTTACAAAAGGTATATTTTCCTAAAGATCCATTTAAATTATCGTAAGTTTCAACGCGCACCCTAGGCGTGTTGGAACTAACTAGTACATAATATATAGCGAAAATAACTTCGTTCCAACTGGGCATCCCGTGACACCTCATGTGATTTCTTTCTTTTGTGTGATTAATCTGAATTTTTTTCTCTTTATTTTGCAGGTTAGTATTTGGGTTTATTAAAATGATACCGAAAAGTCGATTTGGATAGCGCAGCTGCATCATGCATTGCCGTCTTTAATTTCCGTCCAAAGGGAATTTAGGCTGGAGTTTTGAGGGCACTCCCCCGACAAAGCAGCATCGCACGAAAGCCGTACCATCGAGATCGAGAAAATTGAACCCTCTGGGTTTGCCTAGTCGTCTGGAATTTTGCCAAAAAATTACCCAAATGGCCGAAGAAGACAACAACTTGATAAATTGCTTGTTTATGTCTGATGATGCCCGTTTTGTTCTAAGTGTCTATGTAAGCAAGCAATATTGCCACATCTGGAGTGAATCTAATCCAGATCCACTCCATGAGAACTGCACCCAGACCGAGTCACTGTGTAAATTCCCAAACAAATTGATATTAAGAAACTCCACCTCCCGCTGGCCGCAAGGTGACTTGACCTGACTGCACCAGATTTTGGATGAGTTAACATGTATAGGCACAGGTAGGGCAATCCATCAAAGTGAACACATGCAAACAGCACACAGCGTTAGCATCACAGACGTTGTTGTGGTACAACAATAATCTCTGCCTGAAAATAAGTATGCCGAAATTAATGTAGCGGCAGCGAACAAACAAACAGATCGTCGTCGCCAAAGAGTATCAAATAGTATAGAGAAATCACGGAACGAATTGTATGATTCAAAAGCCCTGGCGACATCTGGCGAATGCTTAAAAACTTATTATTCTCATTTTGTCATAAATTGATACGTTCATAATTTTGGCGGGAAACATTGATGCCTTTTGAAACATTTATGCTTTTTGTATTGTTTTATGTAATAACATTGTCGATATGGTGCATTTATATTCAAATATAAAGAGAGAGTAAGACTCGTTTATGCTCATTTTGTCACTCTCTACTGAAGAGCGTAAAAAGAGTGCAATAAGTTCTCTATACTATTCAGTACTTTTTTGTCGTTCATGACAAAACAAAAACAATTATTTCTGTGACCTAAATATTGCTTTATTTATTTCAGCAATATTACATCTAATGTTAAAGCAGATTTAAGAAAAAAGAAGGTGCAATAATGGCAAAAGAGCCTTCAGCACAAAAACTATTATTTTTTTTATTTTCCAGTGTAACATTTACTAATGTGTTCACGGAAATCGAACAGGTACCGTGTAACAAAAAAGGTGTTAACACATCGCCAGTGAGTTCGAACTCATTGATTTTTTTATGGGGCTCATACAAGTGAACGTTGTCTGTCGGCAAAAAATATAGTGGGTCGCCAGGATGTTTGGCGAAAACATTGTCTGAATTGATTAGAATACTTAGGGTATTTCTGACAACCGTATTTTAAATATATTGTAACTGGATAACATTAAGCGACTTGAACATTAATAACTTAAAGTGCTGAAAAGGCAAATAACTCGAATTAAGAGAAATTAAACGAAACAAAACAAAGAGAAAAATTCTTATAAAATACTTTCCTTGAATTCATCATGTATCCTATGACGAGAAGAAGATAATACATAACAAATAAATTGCCGGCACCTAATCAAACCGAAAAGTTTCATCGTTTTATTGCATCCACCTTTATTACGGCAACTATAAGAATGAGTTCTGTACTGCTAAGGTGGGTATTTATTTGGCCATAAAACCAAATTATATGATTACTTTCAAAGTTTCCTTTTATTATCCTTAATATCATATTATTTCATTTCATTTCTTTCCACACGATACCATTCCATGCCATTTCAATTCATTCAAAGAAATGACTAATTTTCGGTTGGGCTTTTCATTTACTTTGCACTCTGCTAAATCTTCCAAACCCAAACGCTGCAAGAAAAAGGTCGCCTTTTCATTATTTTATGCCATCATCAACAATGCGTATCTATGAGTTATCTCTGTGCGGATAACGTCTTGCGGATCCTCAAACTGGCGGACCCGCCATAAACCATTAAATATGCGAAAAGGATTGAAGATTCCGGATGGTTTTTTGTTTTGAAGCCTTTAAGGTTTTTTTTTCTTTCTCTTTAATATGAATCAAATCTTTAATGAGGGGTCGTCCGCTTCTTTTGTGTTCCGTTGCTGGTAACTTTGGCTGGTTGTGGCTTAACTGAAGAGGTATGTGCGTATATTTTGACCGAAAAATTTCTTTGCAATTTTATTGTGTTTTTGTGTTATTTTAAGGCAATAATGTTATATTTTCCTTAAGATTGTGCAAGCTTTATTCTTCTTTTTTTGTTGTTAGTTGGCATGATGGAACTTTACGACTTATCGTCACGGTTTTTTGACGTTTGTCCTTTTTTTTTATAAAAGGGATGTGTTTTTTTCTTCTTTCGTTTTAAGAGTGTAAGTGGTCTATTGAATTGTTGTTAAAGTAGACAGTGGGGCAAAATAACAAAATGCCACAAAAAAATACAAGAGGTGTCATGGGACACCCGGTTGGAACGAACTTCCTTTCGCTATATGTACTAATTAACTCCAACACGCCTAAAGCTTCCGTGGAAAAATACGATAATTTAAATGGATCTTGAAGAAAATATACTTTTTGTAAAATGATAAACTGTTTTTAAGAAAAAATCAATGTGTGTTCGAACTCACGGGCGATGTGTTAACACCTTTTTGTTACACGGTACCTGTTCGATTTCTATGAACACATTAGTAAATGTTACATTGGAAAATAAAAAAATAATAGTTTTTGTGCTGAAGGCTCTTTTGCTAGTGCACTTTCTTTTTTCTTACATCTACTTTAACACTAGTTGTATATTTGTGAAAATAAATTAAGCAATAGTTAGCTCACTGAAATAATTGTTTTTGTTTTCATAAACAGAGCGAAGACAAAAAGTATTGAATACTATAGGGAATTTATTGCACTCTCTTTGTAGAATCTTTCAATATAAATGCACCATTTCGACAACGTTATTACATAAAACAATAGAAAAAGCATAAATGTTTCAAAAGGCATCAATGTTTCACAACAAAATTATGAATGGACCAATTTATGACAAAAAGAGAGTAATGTGGTTTGAATCATTCACCGGAAGTCGCCAGTGATTTTGACTCATACAATTCGTTCCACGAGTTCTCTATAATATTCAATACTCTTTGGCGACGTCGACCTGCTTGTTTGTTCGGTGGCGCTACATCAATAGCATCATACTTATCTTCGGGCAGAGACTATAGTTGTACAACAACCACGTATGTGATGCTAACACTGTGTGTTGTTTGCATGTGTCCACTTCGATAGATTGTCCTACCCGTGTCTATAGATGTCAACGCATCAAAAAAGTATATTTTTAGGTCCTTTATGTTTTCCCGAAAAGGCCCTTTTTTAAAGAGAGTTACTTCTTTTATTTAAAGCTAATGCTTTTTTAAGAAAAGATACAATTTTTAAAAAGAAATACTTTCTGTAAGAAAAGGCCACACGAGTATGATTTTTTTTTTAAGAAAAGATAAAATTTTTAAAAAGAAGTACTTTCTGTAAGAAGATTTTTTTCTGTAAGATTTTTTTTGACAAAGAAGTGCGTTTTTTAAGAACATGTACCTTTTAAAGAAGTCGTAGGTACTGGATTTACGAAAAGGTTATTTTTTTAAGAAAATGTACGTATTTTCAGAAAGGCTACTTATCTCAAGAAAAGGAAAGGTATTATTTTATTTTCCAGAAAAGATACTTTTAAGAAAGGGAATTTTTGTAAGGAAGGTGTTTTTTAAGAAATTGGAATTTTTTTTAGAATCGGTCTTTTTTCAGGAATAGGCACACTTTCAAGAGTAGCTACTTATCTCAAGAAAAGTTATTTTGTTTCACAAAAAAGGCACTCTTTAAGAAAAGGTAGTTTTTTTTAAGAAAAGGCAATTTGTTGTAAGAAAATTTACTTTTTTGAGAAAATGAGCTTTCGCTATTTTTTAAAAACAATATTTTTTTGTAAGAAAATTTACTTTTTTTAAGAAAAGTACTTTTTGTATGAAAATTTACTTTTTTAAAGCAAATGTACTTCTTTAAGATATTGTATTTGTTTTTCAAGAAAAGGTACTTTGTTTAAGAATACGTATACATATGTATATTTTTGAAAAAATTAATTAATTTTTTTTTAAATTCACTTATTTAAGAAAATTTTCTTTTTTTTCACTTCTTTCACTTTGGCTTTTCTAAATATATTTTTATCGGGTTCAAAACTGCAATATATACTAAATATTGGTTACAGGCGGTTCCGCCTAGAAAACTTCCCATTAAACAAGAAATTTCCCAACATATGTGAGACATCTCTGTAGTCTAGACACAAACCAAAGCAAAAGTAAAACATATAGTTGATAATGGTGGGATGTAGCATAATAGTGTTAAAACACATATTTCTTTTGAAAATGCTTTTTATAATCTTTGATTTCAGCAGGATGGAATTGAAATATTTTTTTCCAAAATTCTGCTGGATACATCATTTCAGTCACCGGCGAGCTTTACAGAACTGTGAGTACAGGCTTTTTATTATCTCTGATTGCAGCAGGGTGGCCCACCACGATACACAGCCCATCAAACAATTGATCTTTTGAGCACTTAGTTCGTTAATCGTGTTATCAGCCGTCTTGGCGATGTCAATGAGCTGCCTTGGATCTGTGATTTGGCCACTTTAGGCGTTTTCTTGGGGGGTGATGTTAACAATCGCTGCTATGCGAGTTATCCAGAAACGGGCCATACCCTCAAGGTTTATATTGTTCAAGACACTGGTGATAGCGGACCAGAAACGGTCCACAAAGTCTTTGGAAATTGGACTGACAAGATGAGCTACTACGAAGCCAGCCGCGGCAGCCACATGAATGAAATCATGTTCCGTAAGTTAAGGAGATATTTGTTATTTCGTAAATTTAAATTAAATCATCTGAAAAACTATTACTGGTATAAGCTTCGTACTTTCTAAAATTGTTGTCGTTCGTCTTGTACAGTGAGTGATAGCATATGGGAGTAGGCGGTGGTAGATTGTATTAGGGTATATATGGCTGGTTTTATGAATGGGTTTTTGTTTGTTTGCCCAATGCGTTATATTATTTTATATTATATATATATATCTTAAATTTGCAAATTCATTTCATTTATCGGCCTAATTATTTTTGCACCTGTGTCCACACTATTTGTACTGTTGTGTACACTTTTTTGTGTACGCGTTTAATCATTTGAGACTTCTTTGACCGACCTCTGCTTTCAACGGTTTAGTTTGGCAATTTAGCTTAATATTAAACTAATTGGCATAAGGTATATGGGTTTTTTAGTAGTGTGCTCCACTCTTGTACACAAGACGGTGTGTTCGATCCATGCTCTGACCATCTTACATTTCTTTCAACGGCTATCAGCTCGCTAAGTGACGGCGACACTATCGAGTTTTTAGCTGTAGAAAGCTTCAAAAAATACCGTTCGGCACCGATGTAAAACTGAAGGTCCAAATGAGTGACTATAAAACTAGAAACCGCACAGTTCACTGGTTGCGAGAAGCGCTCCCCAATCCCTTCCTGGGATGTAATAGGAATCGATTTTTTTAAATGGGTTAACCTATATAAACTTCTATTTAATTCACAAAAAACAAACAATTTTCTCCTGAGTTAAGTAAAATTAAGTATGTATATCAAAATCGACTTTTTTATATGAATTTGAATTATATATTTTTTGTCCTGCATTTCGCATAACTATGACCACTGTCCACAGCGAATTTATAGTGATTTCTTTAAAAATTCCTTTCGTTGACTCCCAAAAAACATAAAGACTTTTGTATACACACAGCACTCACTCACCGGTATACATTGGGTTCCGTTTTGTTTTGTTATCCATCAAAGTAAGTATGTTGGATAGGGTTGCCAGGTATGTCATAATACTGAAACAGTTGGGGAGGAGGCATTTTACAACCATGGTCTTTAGAAACATACCAGAGATAAGATTTGGGTTATAAAAAACCCAACCCGTAAAAAACATAGTTTTCGACTATAAATTATTTATTTTGTTAGTAATTTCAGCTCGATTGTATCACAAGTAAAGGGTTAAAAATCAATCCAAAGTTTTTTCGGCATGCATGCCTACAGACAGATGAAGTTAATATAAAGAATTTAAAAAACCTCAGTCTATTTGAAGAGGTACATACAAAATTCTCATCTTTGAAATAAACGTATACGAGTTATTTTGTCCAGTAACGACCTGGATTGACTAACTCGGTTCACAAATTAGTCCATAAACGGGGTTGATGGGACTTTACTTCTACCGAATTTATTTCGTCGATTTCTTACAGTTTCACTTGAAGACTCACAACTTTGGGGAAGAGGTTTTAATATTCCCAAATTTCTTTCGTAATTTTCTAACGTTTGACTAATAAAACTGTCAAACAAAATTAAACTTTTTCGAAAATAACAAGGTACTGACAATGGATTCTGGTATAGGGGTTAAAAAATGAATTTTCGTATGTCGTCGTTTTGAAAATTTACGTCCGAATTTTTGGAACAAAAATTCCTTATTGCACATTGCGGGTTGGGAACTAAATGAAAAAAAAATTAAACAACTTTTTTTTTAAACACTATTATGCTACAACCCAGTATTATCAACTATATTGGGTACTTTTACAGAGGTTTGTGTCTAGACTAACATATGCTGATAAATTTCTTGTTTAATGGGAAGTTTTATAGGTGGAGCCTGTAACTAATATTTCGCATATATATTTTAGTTTTGAACCCAATAAAAAGTAAAATTAGAAACGCCAAAGTGAAAGAATTTTAAAAAAAGAAAATTTTCTTAAATAACTGAGTTTTATTAAAAAATTTAATGTTCTCTAAGAAAATACCTATTCATATTCTTAAACAAAGTACCTTGGCTTAAAAAAATGCCTTATCTTAAAGAAAACCCTTTGCTTAAAAATGTAAATTTGTTGTGTTAACACCTTTTTGCTACACAGTACCTGTTCGATTTCTATGTACACATTAGTAAGTCAATGTTACATTGTTGTTACATAGCAACAACAACGAAACAACCAAACACACAACATCACACATACTTTGTCCGAAGTAGCTGACGTATACGTGTGTCACATAACCACATGTTTGCCATATCAACAGCAACGAAACAGCCAAACACACAACATCACACATACTTTGTACGAAGTAGCTGACGTATTAGTGTGTCACCATAACGTCGACTGCGCAAGCCCATGGGCTTGCAAATGAAATTTTGCGTGGCTATGCTTCATATCTCCGTTCAACAACAGCCACAGACACATGTACATACATACATTATTATGTTAATACATACGCTACAGACACAATTTCGTTTGCCTCACCCCTGCCACACCACTCTTTCGTTGCTCTCTTGCTCGCTCATTTTTGTTTAACACGTCATTATTCTCTTTCGAAGTCGCAGAAAATCTGGCTTTAGCAGCAGCATAAAATCTGGTTTTAGCAGCAGCATAAAATCTGACTTTGATAGATTTAGTCCCCATACGCCGCTATAGATGTTAACACATCAAAAAAACTACTTTTTCTTAAAGAGTACCTTTTTTGTCAAACAAACTAACTTTTCTTGAGATAAGTAGCTACTCTTAAAAATGTACCTATTCCTGAAAAAGTTCAAATTCTAAAACAGTTTCCATTTCTAAAAAAAAGCGTTTTTTCAAAACCAATACGCTATATTAAACAAATAACTGTTCTTACAAAAATTACTTTTCTTAAAAGTACATTTTCTTAAAAATAAAATAATACCTTTTTTTTGAGATACAGAAGTACCATTTCTGAAAATAACTAAATTTTCTTAGAAACATAACCTTTTCTTAAAAATAGTACCACTATTTTAATAAGTACCTATTCTTAAAAAGGTTCTTGTTTATAGAAAAATTTCTTATGGAGTTTTCTTCAAGAAAGTACATCTTTTTGAAGTAGTACCTTTTTTGAAAAAAACTTTAGCTTTTAATAAGAGAGGTACCTCTCTTTAAAAAAATTAACTTTTCGAAAAAATATGTTACATATTCTTACAAAAAGGATCTAAAAATATATTTTTGTTAAAAAATCCCAAAAAAATAAAAATTTCTTGAAAAAAGTTTTTAATAATTGTTCGGTTCAAGATCAATAACTATTAAAAAGTACTTTTTCCATGAAAAAGTACATTTTAGTAGAAATATTGAAAATAAATTTCTTGAAGAAAATTTATCATTTTACGAAAAGTATAGTTTCTTGAAGATCCATTTAAATTATCGTAAAAAATATGTTACATATTCTTACAAAAAGGACCTAAAAATATATTTTTGTTAAAAAAATTGAATAAAAAATAAAAATATCTTAAAAAAAGTTTTTAATAATTGTTCGGTTCAAGATCAATAACTATTAAAAAGTACTTTTTCTATGAAAGAGTACATTTTAGTAGAAATATTGAAAATAAATTTCTTAAAAAAAATTTATCATTTCACGAAAAGTATATTTTCTTAAAGATCCATTTAAATTATCGTAATTTTTCAACGGGCGCCTTAGGCGTGTTGGAACTAACTAGTACATAATATATAGCGAAAGGAACTTCGATTCAATCGGGTGTTCCCTGACACCTCATCTAAATTTTATTTTAAATGTGGGTGGAAATTTGCCCCTTTTGCACATTCTTATGATGAATCGCCATAGGAATCCATGTTATCCTTACATTTTAGGTATAGGATGTGTTCAGGATCTCTATGACTTTCTTTTGATCGGTGACTTATAGTGAAATTTTACGTAGAATATTTTTCCAATACACACCAACTCCCCTAGAATGGAGTTTTGTGGGACATTTTAGCGCCAACTCGAAATAAGTATGAAATTAACCCTTAAATGGATTTTTAGTTTCGACTTATTTTTGGCATTCAAGTTGAGTTTTGAGCTTTGGTGTGTTAAGAAACGTACAGTAGAATTTTATGGGGAATATTTTTGTGGTACATTTTATCCCGTACCTATAGGGGTACCTTTTTACCCTTTTCCTCTAGAAGAACAAAAAATACCCATATCTAAAAGCGGTAGAGTGTTAAAATATTCCACCAAAATGTTTATCGTAAATTTTTGCATAAAATTGCTGAACTCGTCGTCCAACACCTAAAATGTAAGAATAACATGGTTTCTTATGCCGATTCATCATAAGAATGACAAAAGGGGGACAATTGTATCCCCCCTTAAACAAAATTCAAACGTAAACTTTCAAAACGCCGTTACAAGTATATTCTTTTTTTCACCCCTCTACCAGAATCTGTTGCCATCTGTGTAAATCTGTCATTTTATAAATGTCCAATTGGTCATCTGCTTCGATATAACGGGTATTCAAACTCAAAACTTTTCTATAAAGAATTTTTCAGATTTTTATTAAGTCGACCTTAGCAGTGTCACAGGCAAATTAATATAATTTCAATGGAACCCTTGGTTTCCCATATCGAGGCAACCCTACTGGTTATGTAAAAAGCATTAGCACTCCAGAAAACGACAAAATGTAAACCAAAAGATCGGTTAATAAAAATCTACTTAAAAGGATGAGCGCACCAGCCAGAATTTCAGCTATACATGTATTCCCCGGCACCCAAATGAAGAAACAGTCAGTGCGGAGTGGAGAATTCATAATACAATCCTTTTATGCGCTCTTAAGGCTGATGATGGTCGGCGTGTTTGACAGGCAAACACGGACAAAGATTGATGGTTTCACATTAAAGAGGCTCAGCTCCAATTCAACTCGAAGTCGGTTTTGCTGTTTGTGTTGGGGTTTTCTTGCTCCCTCATCGCAATAATATTCGAATATTGTTGGGTTGTTGTCGCGCACTCGTATGCGTTTTCCTTTTGCCCCAACTTTCATCTGACGCTCATACGTTTTTACCTTTACAAAGGTTTTTATTTGTTCCGTATACAATGAGCCGTTGAAATATTATGCCGACAGACGACTGACGGCCGGGTAGACGGACCTAGCACTCAACGAAATACACAAGAAGAAAAAAACAGCACCAAATAAACGGGTAGAATAAAAGGAAGAAATGTCAAAATCCAGAATGACTGCGACTCGTTGATTGTTGATTACTTTGTTATCGTCGTATTTTTCTGCGAATTGATGGCTTTCGAGTTTAAAATCAAAAGGATAAAAGAAGTAGAAAATGTTATTGCTGATTGTAGTCAGTCCTGGTTTTTGTTGCTGTTGTCGAATCCCATGATTTTCATCAGTCACATAAGACGTCCGACCGATATTGATTAAAAATATTTATTAATGGCTGCTCGCATTTCATGCCAATAAGTATTAATAACTATCAATTGGATGATGGGTGCAAAAGGAAAGTAAAGCTCAAGGGGCGGCGTTGGAATTGTCGCATGCTTAAATGTAAGGAATTGTTAAATTCCTTACCTGGATTGAATTTTGTGGAAATTTTTTGTGTTAAAGTCAAATCTTTTGGAATAGTGTAGCATTTTCCAACTCATTATATTATGACAAAACAAAGTGTTTTGTAGTATTTTCACGTCACTGTATTACGATAAACAAATGTCTTCTTAATATTTGTTACAACTTCCTTTCTTCTGAAAACTTTCTTGTAAATTAGTAATTAACTCAAAATGCCTAAACCGAGTTATTATTGTGACACAAAAACTTTGCTGTAGAAATAATTTATACATAAAAGACTAATGCTATCTTGGGCGAAATTTGGGTCCTCACAAAACGAAGATGCAATATTTCTCCAACCAGCTTGACCTTTACCACTTCACTCCCAGTTGGTAACAGCAAGTTTTCAGAGGCATTCTTCTACCTGGTGTTTCCTCTTAGTCGTCCTATTTTTCCAAGTCCTTCTTCGTCTATGAATACCTTTACAGTTGGCTCTTTCTGTTGCCAGCGCGCCTTGGTCGTCCTATTTGTCCAAGTCCTTCTTCGTCTTTGAATACCATTCCAGTTGGATCTTTTTGGGTCAATCTACTGATATAGCTTAGTCAGGGTAATCGCGTTATCGAATTCGGAATACAGTTTATACAGGTCATGGTTCATACGAGGTCGATACGTTCTCTGCTATAGGGCCATATATTTATACCCTCACCCATAGGGGCGACATCTTAGACCCCCAGTATCTTTGAACGAAAGTCGATTGAGCCATGTTCGTCTGTCTCTCTGGCTGGCTGGCTGACTGGTCAACATGATAACTGTCGTAAATCTTCATCGATCACACGAAAATTTTGTCAGTGACTATTATTTGCCAAGGTTAGTTTGGGATTGAAAATGGGCTTTCTGACCACGCCCCTTCTGGTACCTCCTATACAAATCGACACATTTAGTACGAAATCATAAAAATAAATGGTTTCCTATGAAGGAATTAAGGAGAGCTTCTCACAACCAGTGAGCTGTGCGCGTTCTAGTTTTACACTCACTAATTGGGGCCTACAATTTTACACCGGTTCCGAACGGTATTTTGAGAAGCGTTTTCATGGCCAAGTACTCGATAGTGTCGCCGTCACTAAGCGAGGTGACCGCCGTCGAAAGAAATTTAAGATAGTCAGAGCAGGGATCGAACCCACGTTCTTATGCACAAGAGCTGCGCACACTACCATTGCACCACCGACGGCCACGAAATCATGCTTCTTCTAAAACCCTTTGCACGTAGATGTGATTAGCTTCAACTCAAACATTGGCTAATAGCCTGCAAATATCTACTTAACTGGAGAAACTGGGTGAGGTCTCCATGCCCAGTCGAGTACCTCCCAAACAAAAGCTCTGTGGTCATCCGTGTTGTCAATGAGATAAGTCGCATGAAACATTTCCGATCTTAATCAAATTAGGTATTAGGCTTTACGTCATCAACCGCCAGTCACCGGTTAAAACAAGGGTGATTTTGCCATGCCCATTTTGGTACCTCCCACACAAAAGTTGTTTGGCCGGCTGGCTGTTCGGCCAAATAAGTCCCATAAATCTCTGCCGATCACAATGATATTTGTTAGTGACTGGTATTTATCCAAACTTATTTTGAGATTGAAAATGGGCGTTTTGGCCACTCCCCTTCTGGTACCTCCCATACAGATCGACACATTTGGAAAGAAATCATGTGTCTTCTAAAACCTTTTTCTTGTAGTCGTGATTAGCTTCAAATCAAACATTGGTAAATAGTCTGTAAATATGTACTTAATTGGAGAAAATGGGCGAGGTCGCCACGCCCAGTCTGGTACCTCCCATACAAATGCTTGGTGGTCATCCGTGTTTTCAATGCGATAAGATGCCCCTTCTGGTACCTCCCATACAAATCGATATATTTAGTACGAAATCATGTTTCTTCTAAAACCTTTTTCTTGTAATCGTGATTAGCTTCAAATCAAACAGTGGTAAATAGTCTGCAAATATCTAGGTAACTGCAGAAAATTGGCGAGCTTGGCACTCCCATCGTGGTACCTCCCATACAAAAGCTTGGTGCGATAAGTCGGTTGAAACACTTCCGGTCTTAATGAAATTGGGTATTAGGCTTCATGTCAATAAACGCCAATCACCGATTAAGACAAAGATGGTTTTCCCACGCCCATTTTCGTACCTCCCATACATAAATTGTACGGCCGGCTGGTTGTTCGGCAATATAACTCCCGCAAAACCGAACCAATCTTTATGAAAATTGGTACTAGAGAAAATTTAGTCAACTGTCTCTCTTCTATGGAAAATGAGTCGTTTTGCCACTCCCATTCTGGTAACTCCCATACAAAAGCTTGGTGGTCGTCCGGTTTGTCAATGCGATAAGTCGCGTGAAACACTTCCGATCTTAATCAAATTTGGTTATAGGCTTCATGTCAGCAAACGCCAGTCACCGATTAAGAGAAGGGTGCTTTTGCCACGCTCATATTGGTTCCTCCCATACCTAGACAACTCCTAGATAATCTTTATGAAATTTGGTACTAGACAACGTTTAGTTAAATGCACACAAAATTTAGGCGGACGATCGCCGAAAAACTACAAGCGATCAAGCGAAATTCGGTAGTCGTCAGTGTTTTCCTAAAAACTAAAGATTAACTACTGTACCAGGCCCATTTTTGTACCTTCCATACAAAAGTTGGGCGGCTTTCCGGCTGGCCGAATCGATGTCTCCCATATACCACAACCAATCTCAACACAATTTGGTATTTAGTGTAATCAACAAAATCAGGTCTAATGTGATAGAATAGGACGCTAACGGCCCTTAAGTTGTATTGGTCGAATTAAGCACCTGGACCTCTACCAAGTGTGTTAACAGAGGCAGACCTCAAGGACGGATCATATATCCACTACTTGTTAACCTTGCACCGAATGTAATAGTGTTCATCCTCGAAATTCAGATGGGAAAATTGTTGATTCTGCAGAAGACGCGTTAATAGTTATAAGGGGCAAGTCTCCCAATATCCTTAGGGGCATTCTGCTGGGTAGCATACGAACTTTGGGCGGGTGAAAATTGGCATGGTGTACACCAGACCAAGGCGAGCTGATACGTTTTAACCGAAGAAATAAAATATCTACCGAGAATCCTATTAAGTTGAATATGTCTGAAATTAAGCTGACAGGGGTTTCCAAATATCTGGGTGTTAATTTGGACAGCAAACTTAGTTTCAGACTCAAGATAGTGGAAGGGCGAAAGGGACACTGATAGCTGTATACGCCTGCAAGAGGGCTGTAGGTTGTAAATAAGGAATTACTCGGATGTTCCTTCACTGGATCTATATAGCGGTGATGAGACCGATAACAATTTATGGGGCTATCGTGTGGTGGCAGGTGATTAAGAAAGTCACCTATGTTTCACTACTGGCTAGGATGCGTCGAAATGTATCACGGCTGCTTCATAGCTATATACTTCCACGCCTTTCATCAGATTCTGAGTAACGCTCACGACAGGGCATGTTCGGAAGAGGTCATGGAACAATGCTGAAAAGTGCTTCCAAGATTAGTGCATTTGTCGAATACTCAAAAGCAGAACCAGTATGCGGTACTCTCATACCAGAAAGAGATTACCGAAATTAACTTGGTCTTGGTATAGAGGGATATGTGAATTTGTACAAGGATTGGCTGAAAAACTGATTAGATAAATATTGGGGTAGAGACTAGGGATTCTTCCTATTCGTAGATTACTTTATCATTGTAACGTATACCAGTCGAGTTTGGAGGTGTCCGGAAGCGAGAGGGAAAGGTCTGAAAGGTTGAGGGCTACAAATCCAATAGTCATTGGGGCCAATGTCTCCTTTGACCATAAGGCGGTTATCAAGTGCCTGTTATCTGTATTCGTGAACACAATGTGCGCCGAGCACTACCGCAGGTCTGTTAGCGAGATTTTTCGTCTTCTTTTATTTTAATCAATACGATATTTTCCTCTTATGGGTGTCAGCGTACAGAGACATTCCAGGGAACTCCATAGGCTGGTCAGACTAGAGATAAAGTCACAGTTTCCACAGGAATTGGAACGCGTTGGCATTCCCCTGGTAACATGAAAGCGTAACCTGCAAGAACGCTCATATGTTAGAATGCAGTTGGAATGGACGAGTGGCATAAGACACAACGCACAAGACAAATCTGATCGTAGTGGATAGGATTAAATCCGTGAACCTTCTGTATTTAAACTGGCCCAATGTATCAATACTCGATTCAAATTATGGTGTACAGTAAGTGATTGGTAGATATGTGGCGAAGCAAAATGTCAGGTCAGATGTCTTGTATAGGAGCGGTAATGATGAGGAAGAATCCACTGAACGTATTCTGTGCACGTATCCAGCACTAGCCGGCAGGAGGTTGCCTATTTCCGGGTCCCACTTATTCAGGGACCTGACAGAAGTATGTCAGCTCGGCGTAGCTCGAATTCTGAACTTCTTCGAAGAACCTAAATGGTTATCCGGTGGGAATAACTTTTAACATATGTAGCCCGTGATATCGCAATCGATTCAAACGTCAAAGTGAGTTGTTCATCGACTGCCACCGGCGCCTAACTTGACTTGACCTAACATCGCGTTGAAAAATTTGACATATGTGTGATAGAAAATGTTGACTTTAATACAAAAATCTGATATTTTATATGACTGTTAGTTTTCTTGAAACAAAAGATCAGCAGAAAAAATTGTTCGGAAAAATTTATTTAATTTTTTTTTCAATTATTTATTCCAAATTATTTTTCTTAGAATCAGTTGATTTTTAAACGTCGTTCGAGGGTCATATAGTGTTAAATTTACACGCTGGAAAATATCGGCCCCAGCAACATATTGCAGCAAACATGCACATGGTTGCAAGCATTGTTTTCATGAATTGAAGATCTGTTGTCTTTGTTGTTTCTTTGGTGTTTGTAGCGGGTTTTTGTAGCGGGTTTTAACAAATAAAGCCACAGTTGGGTCTCAAAAACATATATTATAACCTATTAATCATTGTGTCCCAAACATGTTATTTTGAAGAGGAAACGCAATGTGTTTGGGCATAAGCATAGTATACTTGCGGTTTGTTAGAAATACATTATATTTACATTCAAACAACAACAAAATTGGCGTATAGTACTGAAATTCTCATTTTACTGCACACACTAACATGCGTTTACTTAAACTCGACTTGATTTGCAATATTTCAGAGCGAATTTAAACAGCTGCAATTACCCATTTCCCGAATCGCATTGATTTACGTAAACTGTAGCTAACGATCTCTGTATCGATGTTTTGAACTAAATGATTCATTGGATGGGGCATAATCGGCATTGAATCTCTTTCTTTACCTTATAACATAGTCTGGTACAAATTCCAATCTACTACATAATATATTACTGACCTAGCTTATAAGTATCCGACACTTTTCTTGGAAGAAATAAACTTTTCATACCGCAACATTCATTAAAACATCATTAATTCACATAATAAATACGACTTGGTTGACATCGCTTCCGTATATCTTCACGGCACAGCCTTTACCCAACTTCATTAGTTTACGTCTTTGCATCTATACAAAATTGGAATTTATCAGACTATTTGAATGATTTTGTGGGTCAGCAAATTTATAATGTTGCGACGATTGGTGTTTAAATTGTCGTTTAATATATGGACGCCCTGTGCCCTCATGAATCACATCCGAACATTTTGAAACATTAAACCTGAATACAATTAACGAAATTAATTTAAATAATTAATTAATATACAATTAATAAACTGATAATCAACAAAGTAGGGAATCGCCAATAACAACAACATCCACAGCAATTTGATTGCGATAATTTTAATGAGGTTTCGTTTCAAATTCGATTAAAATCGATAAAATGTCTGATTGGAACGAATAACAAACATAAATGTAATTAACATAATGAAGTATATGATTAATCTCCAATTAATCTCAAGTAAATTTTGACTGCTTTTTTGACATATCCGCACTTAGCAAACAAAACGATTTTTGAGTAATTTCCTTCATGGTTCGTTTTGACCACCAGACCACACCAAACTACTTAGTGGGGGTTGGACAACATGTCATATATGATACCCTACTACAACCAAACCGGCAATAGCTACACTTCACTGGAGTTAAGTTTAAGGTACCTATTTTTAGCATAGTCAGTTTTATATCTTACATGGCAATTGTATTTTTCTCTCGCAGAAGCGATGTTTGTGCTGCAGTCAGTTGGAATAGCGACTGCGAACCCGCTGTACCTGATAAAGAGATGAAAGGAAATAGTAGCGTAGTGACAAGGGTATGGAGTATTCTTTGTTCTGTAAATGTTATCTCAGATGTCTCTAGACCGGGAACAGCACAGAAGAAATCTTATATTCAATGTTATAGTGGCTCAAAATTCAATTTCGCTTATATTCTCACTATACTAGACTTAATTCAAATTCATTTGTCGAAACCGTGATAACTCGAAAACTAAAGTCAACATAGAAAAACAGTTTTCAGTTTCAATATCGTCATTTTTGATTTATAAAACCCCTATCTAGCAAAAAATTGTATTGAACGGAGTCGAGCTATCCCCGCTATCTAATTACTTTGTCACTATATTGTAGTCATTAATTTGCTTTCAGTTTGCTATTTCTCAAGTTGTTAGTAATTTTATTGAAGCGGAGTCGGAGTTGGTTTGAATGAAATCGACTCAAAATTCTACTACAACTCCGAGTCAATTTTCTGAACTACGAAACTCTAATTCTGGCTCCGCACCCCACACCCCAGGATACTGATACTGACTGAAATAACTCAAAGTTGATAACCACACTCTCCAATTATGGTACTACACTGCAAAAATTTCTCTATTGAAACTAATTAAAATTGATTCACTGTTCTTCTGAAATTGTTCGTAACTGTCATGCATATCGTCGGCTTACAAGCGAAATCACTTAAGTCAATGTGTCAAACTATAATTATTCTTCTGTAAATCTTCTGTTAGCTTTCTTAAACAGTCATTTAGTGAGTTATTAAATTGGAAATTTGCCCGCAGGACCCCTCACTATACCCGTACTAAGCATGAGCACAAAAGCTTAGTCAATATTTGGTGGTGCTATGGTGGTGTGCCCGATTCTTGTACATGGGAACGTGAGTCAACTCGCTTAGTGATGGCAACACTCAATTGAAATCTTCTCAAAATACCGTTTGGAACTGGTGTAATACTGTAGGTCCCAATTAGTGAGTACTAAACAAGAAATGGCAACAGTAAATTAAAAGCTTCTCAAAAATACCGTTCGGAATCGGTGTAAAAGTGTAGGTCCCAATCAGTGAGTGAAAACTGGAAAGCGCACAGCTCAGTGATTGTGAGAAGTTCTCCCCGGTCCCTTCATGGTATGTAATCGGAAACCATTTATTTTTATTTAAACAAAAAAGCGCAAAGCTCACTGATTGTAAGAAGCTTTCCCCAATCTCCTCATGGGCTGTAATGGGAAACCTTTTTTTTGGACGATTTTACAATTTCGCTAGTGTACAGACACATTGGCTTTTAATTGGTCTTAAATAGTTATGATTTCACAATATGTACTTACAAAATGCTACTAAATATGCGGCTATGGTCGCCCTTAACTACACGCTTGAAAAAAAAAACGGCCTCTGTAACATATTCTCCCAAAAATATACTGCAGAAACCATGTATATGCTTGAAAATACGTCAAACATTCATAGGTTGGCAAGTCCCAAATTCACGCTTATTTAAATGCAGTTTCGTGTTTCCCACAAACCTTCATGTACTTACGTGGAAACATATGCGTATTTCCTCCCAAACATAATAATATTTAGAAACAAATTATTCTGTGATTTAAACTTAAATTTAAATTTTATTTATTATAATTAATTATATTAATATAAATCCCCATATATAAATAATTAATACAAAAAACTAAAAGATTTAAAACAGTAATTTTTACATTTACTTTACATTTAATCTGCTGGTCTTTTACTTCTCCTTTCTTTGTTGTCTCTCACGTTTTTGTTTTCAGAAGGTTTCAACTATGCGTCGTATATCACTGTACCCTGGTACACAAACAAGCTAGTTATACACAAATCAAGTCCATGCAAGCCAAGCGTGGGTTAATTACTTGTGATTTTTTTATTATATTTCACGTTGTTGCCCTTTCCGGGTTTACGTTGTTGCCCTTTCCGGGTTCTTTCCCCAAAATCGTTTCTCACCTTGGTACCACACATGCATGTATCCGAAACACATACACAAAAACAAAACAACATCACAAACCATTTAACCATCCGAGCCTTTGTTTATTCTTTTGTCATTGACCAATCGGTGTTGATATCCTCTGGCCGATGAACCATTGCTGACTGAATACATGCAACTAAAACGCAATACATCAGCCGAAATAAGAATCACTGACTTCATTTGGAATTTGCAGGCACATTCAGGAATATTTCTGAATTACTCACTGAGAGAATAATGCAGAAATACAGATATACACTTACAATATAGACCCCCTCTGTTATTCTCTTGCTCTCCAGAGAGCATAAACAGTGCAACAAACATAGCTGCATTTGTGCCACAAACACAGATATATTTACGACGCAAACACAAACATTATAACATATTAATCATTGTATCACAAAAAAAAAATAAATGGTTTCCCGTTACATCCCACGTAGGGACCAGGGAGAGCTTCTGACAACCAGTGAGCTGTGGGTGTTCTTGTTTTACACTCACTAATTGGGGCCTACAGTTTTTCACCGGTTCCGGATGGTATTTTGGAAAGCTTTTCCATGACTAATTACTCGATAGTGTCGACGTCACTAAGCGAGGTGACCGCCATCGAAAGGAAATTAAAGGTGGTTAGAGAAGGGATCGAACTCACGAACATCATGCACAAGAGCTGCGTACACTACCATTGCACCACCGACGACCACACCATCATTGAAACATACTAATCATAATATTAAATAGCAAACACAATGTGTTTGGACACAAGTATACTATATTTGCAACGAGCTCCAAACACACGTTATATTTGCATCCAAACAACATAAGCAGCAGATTTTTCAAAGGTTACTGATACAAAATGTGGCATTTCACGCAAAAAACAGGCTCTATTTAAGTAGGTTGGTAAGCGCAACTCTCCGCTACAAGGCTATTTTTGAGTAAACGGTATTTTGTGCTGGCTAATATATAGAGTTCACTTGGCAGTACTAACTGGAGATATATCGAATGCTTCGAAAATTTGTTCAAAATTGGAAAATAATGGCAATTTTCTAATGATTGCGTGATATATTAATTTATTTTGCTGCAATCATATAATAGTTAAGAGTTAAATATATTTTTAAAACTATATGATAATATTGTGAATTAATAAAAAATTACAGCAGACAGTTGTTGTCTGTCCCTGCAGGCTGTGTCAGCGACACGGCCATTAAGTTTAACGTAGAATACGCCATCCGATAAGACAGAAAACATATATATTCGTTTGCTTATATTATTTATCATTTATTGTTATATATGTTTTCTGTCTTACCGGATGGCCTATTCTACGTTAAACTTAATGGCCGTGTCTCTGACACAGCCTGCAGGGACAGTCCGTGGCCGAAGGCCTCGGACAACTGTCTGCTGTAATTTTTATATTTACCAACGGCATTTGATTCAAGTCCGTTTAAAAAAAAAATATTATGTTCAATTTTTTTAAACTTAATTTAATTTATGTATTTTAATTAATATTTTTATTGAAATAAGTTCTGCGAATGTTGAGAGGGCCGCCCTAATATTAAAAAAGGTTTACCTTATCGAGTCTTCGCATTAGCATTCGAGCGTTGTGTGAAAGCTTTACGCTTTACAATTCAAATTTAATGTTACAACAGCTTTATTGAAGCTTTCGCAAAAAAGCTTTATTACGTTAGCTTACTGTTTGTTTCACTTTTTACTAGATACATGTTGCCAAGCAACATTAGCTTGCTGTTCGTTTCACTTTTTACTAGATACATGTTCCTAAGCAATGTTGAGCAACCAAAAACACTCAACCAAACACCACACATATGTTTGAGTGTATGTGTTTAAACAATTTTCATTTGAGAAATTAAAATACTAGAAATATATCAACCAATATGAAATGTATATCAAACGAAAGATAACATCTTCATTTACCTACAAAAAAAATTTTAAAAAAATTCATCTAGCCGTTTCCTCAAATTCAATGAAATAAAGATTACAACAATAAAAACCTGACATGACTCCTCATACCGTAAGGTAAGACGTATTCTACGTCAAAAATTCCGTAAAATTAATTAACCTAGTAATAAAACAATTTACATTATTTGTTCAGCCTTAAATTCTGGTTGTAGCGTTAAACATTAAAACCTGTAAATTCGTTTCCCACTTTGCATGGAATTGACTTTATATGTAACGATTAAACCTTCTTTCGATTATGAACCATAACGGATACTGTCAGAATTACGATTATTTGATTTTTTATTATCATTCGTTTTTTGCGTTTGATCGAAATACATTAACGACTTACAATTCAACTTTTTGTTTGTAGTTACGGCCACAATCAGAAGAGGAAAAAAATTGCTGGTTTTCATTAATGGACTCATATCAAAAGGTGGTTGGGTAATGCATCCAACATATTCATATGGACAGGCAGTCGGTTAAAAGAACGAACTCCGAAAAATACATATGCGTGCTTGTTGTTTGCTTGTGGAGAATGGACATACCTGAATGGCAGGTTAAAAATGTTAACAATGTGGCAATGTAGGTAGGCATTCGTTTACGGGCAGGTGCAAAATGTTTGATACATGTTTACATACATACATAAGTATATTTGCTTTTACATATTCTGACGGCTTAAGTGTCCGTCCCTATTAATGGCTTTAATGGTTTATTGGTGTTTTGGGGCAGTTCATAAAACATAACATGTGTAACGCGTATTGGTCGTAGGTTCAAACCGAAATAAATTGGTTTTTCATTAAATGCTCAGATCAGAAATATTTAAATTGTATAATTTCATTTAACCTTGCACAGGTTTTGTTCCCCTTTTGTCTAAAGAAACAAATGATTAAGAAGTTCAAGTTCTTGAGAGATAAAAAAAAGCGGGAAACAATTTACATCACCCCTTTCAAAACTCCAAAATTATACTATAACAAACCTAAGATCTTAAATTTTTATGAATACGTCTTCTTTGTTGAATATAGAATCAGTTGTATCATCTTTCGCCCCAATCGCAAAGCTTTTTAGTGAATTGCACGATATATTATTTTTTTACTTGATTCTTACAGTTGTAATGGGGTTATAAGTTATTTCAAGGACATTTCAAGTTTCCTTTGAACTACTGTCAGCTAAACAATTACAATATGATAGAGGTTAATCGTTGCCTACGCTTCGGTGACAAATACATGTAAACAGACAACAAGTAAATAAAATTGTGACAGTTACAAAAAAAATCAATGTGTGTTCGAACTCACGGGCGGTACCTGTTCGATTACACGGTACCTGTTCGATTTCTATGAACACATTACTAAATGTTACATTGGAAACCAAAAAACTTAATAGTTTTTGTGCTGAAGGCTCTTTTACTATTACACTTTCTTTTCTCTTGCAGCTGCTTTAACATTAGATGTAATAGTGTTAAAATAAATAAAGCAATATTTAGCTCACTGAAATAATTGCATCTGTTTTGTCATAAACAGAGCGACGAGGACCTGCTTGTTGGAATGCTGGCACACAACTGAATAAAACACATTATTTAGCTCATTGAAATAATTCTTTTTATTTTTTCTTAAATAGAGCGACGACAAAAAGTATTGAATAGTATAGAGAACTTATTGCACTATTTTTCCGCTCTCATGTACAATATTTCAATATAAGTGCACCATTTCGACAATGCTATTACATAAAACAATACCAAAAGCATAAATATTTCAAAAGGCATCAATGTTTCACATCAAAATTATGAATGGACCAAATTATGACAAAAAGAGAGTAATACGTTTCGAATCATTCGCCAGTTGTCGCCAGTGCTTTTGAGTCATACAATTCGTTACATGAGTTCTCTATACTATTCAATACTTTTTGGCGGCGACGACGACCTGCTTGTTTGTTCGCTGCCGCTACATCAGTATCAGCATACTTATTTTCAGGCAGAGACTATTGTTGTACAACAACCACGTATGTGATGGTAACGCTGTGTGTTGTTGGCATGTGTTCACTTTAATAGATTGCCCTACCCGTGCCTATAGATGTTAACACAAAAATTTCGTCCTTTCTCTTTAATCATTGTTATCGTTAAAACAAAAAAAGCTGTATTTTGATAAGTATATCATTACTAAATACTCGATAGTTTCGGCGTCACTAAGCGAAGTGACCGTCGTCGAAAGAAGTGTAAGATGTTTAGAGCAGGGATAGTTACCGTTAATTTTGGCTTTTAAATGACAATGTTACGTGATGTTGTTGTAGATGTGTTAAATTGTGTAATTGTTTCACGATGAAGCTTTTTATCGCCGGGGGTAACCAGTCCCCTACTTACTACAAAGTAAAAACTGGAAGCAGCTTCACTGCGAAACTCGGACCATAGAGTATGACTACCTGGTAGCACGGGAGGGTTCACCCCCTGTGGGAGTATCGTGCTGGCTGTGGTGGCCACCAAAATCGCTGGTAGAGGCTATGTAGTTGCCTTGTATATCAGTTACTTGTAACGAAGTATGCTAGGCAGGTGCATTTCCTCGAAATATGGGATCCGTGACCTTTATCGCGGCAGAGGTTTGGGTAGTACCTCAATCTTTAACAAGGAGGAGTAGCTCTTGTACAGAGAGCTGCTCAATTGGTAGCTCGTGGACGGAAGAAAGAAGTCGCGTCGGCGGATATGCGAATACGGGGCGTTTGTTCTCGCAGTACTCGTGTATAAGGATTCCTATTTCTGATCTCTTGGCTGCCACTCAATGCGAGGTAGCACGGATATCTCACGGGCCGCGCTAACGGTAGTATGAAATATGTTTTTGGTGGGGCGGTGCTCAACTGTGGTTAAGGACTTCACGTCGAGAACCACATCAAATCACGTGGACTCTGTACCACCGACGGCGAGTCTATAAGGTACACGCTGAAAATAAACGGCCCCAGCAACATATTGTAGGAACCATGTATATGTTTGCAAGCATTGTTTTCGTGAATTGAAGATCTGATGCTTTTGATGATAGTTTTTGTAATGTATCGAAGTCAGTTTACATGGTGACATATTAATATTTTTTTGGATTTGTCCACCATAGTACCATTAAACAAACAAACACACTTCAAACCGACAAGTCTGACATACGTCCGGTTAAAATGTTTCACTAATTGAGACAACCGGCTCCTTCCTCTCACAAGACATTACAGATCTTCTAATAAAGCAATTCGGTTGGAATCTTATACAAAACAAAAACACCTTTATTGCATATGAAACTCCGCTTTTATTTTCACATATCATTCAGGCATTTCCCAATCTACACGTCATGTGAGGGTCAACCCTGGATCCATCTAATACATGATTGACACTTCATCCTAAAAACCTGCCATTTGCTAATGGATCCCAAAAATTAAACGAAAAATATTTACAAATTGTATTAACAAATAAACAAAAGACCCTTTGTTAGACCTCTCCAAATATGTATATTTGGCATGTGACCACGCACACTCTCGTTTAAAGGGAACCTAATCTCCATCCATCCCTTTAGCGAAACGTTTACCACCAAAAATATACAAAACGGCCGTTTGACCATTCGATCATTTTGAAATATTTAAGGAAAAGCAAAAAAGTCTCTGACATTTGTGCGTGTCTTTTGTTAATGTTTATGGATATTGAGGTTAACCAACCATCTAACACACTAATCTCATGAGAAAGATGGTCATGGGTAAAGAGTATAACTCCATGGTATAACAATGGTACCATTAGCAATTTGCATATATATATTTATTTGTACACACTCTTACATGAGGCACCTGAGAATTTTCCCTCGTTTTAATTAATTAGTTAATTTCGTCATGCAAGTGTTTAAATTTGGGAAATTTACATTAACATATGTGCACCCTACTATGGGGTTTGGTACTATCACATAGGTTTTGGTTTGGCAAATATAAAAACGGTGATATGATGGAAAGAAACAGAAGCTCCCATATTTCTAACCAATCTAAAAATAAATATGTACTTGTATTATATCTGGGTTAGAATATTGTTTCTTCCCTTAATTCTGTTAAATTTTAATGAATAATTGTGTTACCCACAAACGAAATTTTAGACAGATCAACTTCATTCGAGGCAGTTATTTTGAGGCAAACGAACATTAAACTTGTATTATATCTGAGTTAGAATATTTTTTCTGCCCTCAAGTCTGTTAAATTTTAATGAATAATTGTGTTTCCCACAAACGAAATTTCATTCGAGGCAGTTTTTTTGAGGCAAACGAACATTAGTGTTCGCAAGAAACGAAAGTCGTTTTATGGAGGTAGCATGTTCGACTAGTACAGAGGAGCTGTCTAGAGGCCCAGGTTCAAACCCCTGAAGAATACTAATTTGTTACTCTATTCTTTTTTATATGTTGCACAATTATATCTTTGTTTGAAATTTAAACTACGACTATTGCTAGGTGAATTACTTCTGTTCCCAACAAACGAAATTTCAGACAGATCAACTTCATTCGAGGCACATATTTTGAGGCAAAGGAACATTAAACTTGTATCATATCTGAGTTAGAATATTTTTTCTGCCCTCAAGTCTGTTAAATTTTAATGAATAATTGTGTTTCCCACAAACGAAATTTCAGACAGCTCAACTTCATTCGAGGCAGTTTTTTTGAGGCAAACGAACATTAGTGTTCGCAAGACATGAAAGTCGTGTTATGGAGGTAGCATGTTCGACTAGTAAAGATGAGCTGTCTAGAGGCCCAGGTTCAAACCCCTGTAGAATACTAATTTGTTACTGTATTGTTTTTTATATGTTGGACAATTATATCGTTGTTTGAAATTTAAACTACGACTATTGCTAGGTGAATTACTTCTGATAAATTTCAATAACACATTTCCTTCCCAGCAAACGAAATTATTTGCATTTAACGAACTTTGACGTTCACAAGAAACAGAAATCGTGTCACGGCGTTTGTATACTAGAGTACAAAAATTAGAGCTGCTGAATGGCCGAGGATTAAATTCCCTATTTAATTTATTTATATAGATTTTTTTTTCAAATTTTTCAATTTTAAATTTTTTTAAACAGTTTTTGTGAAAAAATAAACTATTTTAATTTTAATAATAAATTAAAGTAAATGCCTTCTAACGCCTTCTATATACAATGGGCAAGGAAGGCCTTGCCTCCCAATCTCACGCAATGTTAAAAAGAGAGAAGGAGATAATGTGTAGAGAAAGCCTTCGGTATTTTAAAGAAAGACTGTTTGGTCAGGCCTTCCAGGTCATGTCTTCCGGCGCTGGGTCACAAGGTCACAAGTCACAAGGCCTTCCACAAATAAGGCATGCGGAGTGGTTCTTTTGTAATGCCTTCCTAAAATAAGGTCTGCGGAATGCATGAATTTTTTCATCAGACATAACCAAGAAGATAATTATTACAATTTTGAGAAATTTCTTTCCGACTCTTTTTAATCGCAATTTTATTGGAAATTTCATACAAATTTTAAAATTATATTGATTATTTAATATTTTTCAGGGTATTTTTAAAATTTTCAATTTGAAGTTGGGCATGGTAAAACTTTCTAACAGATACATACATACTTACAAATAAATATGTAGAAGTGGATAATGATTTTGTGAAAAACTAAATTATTTTAATTTTATTTTTGTTTAACAAAAATAAATTAAAGTAAATGCATTCTAAGGCCTTCCTCTTTGCATGCCTTCTAAGGCCTTCTTTAGGTAATGGGTAAGGAAGGCCTTGCCTTCTCCAATCTCACGCAATGTTAAAAAGAAAGGAGGAGGTAATGTGTAGGGAAGGTATTCCGTATTTTAAAGAAGGCCTGTTTGGTCGTGATTTCAGGCCATCCAGGTCGTGACTTCCGCCGCTGGGTACACTGTCAGAGGTCCAGATGAGATGTTAAATTTTTATCCCGTTTTAAAGCATACCAGCTGGCATCTCTCTACACTGAAAGAAAATCTTTACATCAAATCAAACGTTCTCCAATTGTTCTTCATTGAATTGATGCAAAATTTTATCATTCCAATGAAAAGGGTTTTCCATTTGATTACTTTTCCAGCGTCATTGAATTTATGATCTTTTTTACATCCCACCGGTGGAAGTCATGACCTGGACGACCTGAAATCATAACCAAACAGGCCTTCTCTAAAATACGGAAGGCCCTCCCTACACATTACCTCCTTCTTTCTTTTTAACATTGCGTGAGATTGGAAGGCAAGGCCTTCCTTGCCCATTGCTTAAAGAAGGCCTTAGAAGGCATGCAAAGAGGAAGGCCTTAGAAGGGATTTACTTTAATTTATTTTTGTTAAACAAAAATAAAATTAAAATAATTTAGTTTTTCACAAAATCATTATCCACTTCTACATATTTATTTATAAGTATATATATATCTATCTTAGAAAGGTGTTGAAAATTTTTGAAAATATTAAACAAAAAAATATAATTTTAAAATTTGTATGAAATTTTCCAATTAAATTACGGTTAAAAAGTATCGGAAAATAAATTTCTCAAAATTGTAAAAATCATCTTCTTGTTATATATGATGAAAAATTCAAGCATTCCGCAGTCCTTATTTTAGGAAGGCATTACAAACGAACCATTCCGCATGCCTTATTTGGGGAAGGCCTTGCGACTTCCGCCGCTGGAATCAATCTGCATCATGGAATAATTGGAAATAATTAGTGGGATCGATTCAATATATGGACCTAGTATTGAAAAATTAAAGAGAAAGGGAAAGAAGTAGAAAATTTAAAATAATAGCGTATAGTGCAAGGTATAGAAAACTTTATCCACGCCATGATCATTTTTTATGTGTACTTGTATCCTGTTATTGTGGATTTTTTGGGGTACAAAATGGTGAAAAGAGTTTGGTTACTCATTAACAAATAATTCACATAAAAATTATGACCAATTTTGATGATAGACTTATAGCAAATTGATGACATTCTTACATCAAATT
The DNA here is from genome assembly GCA_963931995.1 of Phaonia tiefii. Taxonomy (NCBI): domain Eukaryota; kingdom Metazoa; phylum Arthropoda; class Insecta; order Diptera; family Muscidae; genus Phaonia; species Phaonia tiefii. Next base: position 280,014,886 of record OZ008369.1, read on the forward strand.
GATGACAACCTTACAAATAATTGATGAAAAGTTTACAGCAAATTGGTCAACAGTTGACATCAAAATGTTGAAAAATTCACTTCAACTTGATGATAAAATTGCATCAAACTGATGAAAAGTTTACATCAGCTTGATGTAGCATTGTGGCTGAATCAACTTGGACCATTGATGAAAGATTGATGAAATTTCCTTCATCAATTTAATTAAATATGTCGTAGGTTGGAAAATAAGGAATTGAATTCGTTCCTAAATTTGATGAAACACTGAGTAAGTTATTTCCCGTTGCTGCAATTGGCTGTGGATTATCGACATAGATATTTAACTTGACCTAATGCGGCCAAAAATGGTATTTCAGCCTCAAATCGCACGATCTGCCCACTGAAACGGATCGGCCCCTGTAACATTTTGCAGGAGCAACATATATGTTTGGAACATCTATTTTCAATCAAAAATCATTGATCGTGGTGCAGTAATGATCTCTGTTGACCGGAACGCTAGGTCCAGCTTCATATCTGAGGAAATAGGGCGCGAATATGCCACTAGCTTGTAGACCGCATCAAAAGGTGCATTTTTTTTAGGATGTAATGGAGTCTGCAGGGTCTAAGTCTATTCAGTTCACACCATTTGCGCCAATTTTGTATATTAACAAACCCGTTCAGCCAAAATGATCCTCATGGCAGAACACAATTTTGCGATAAAACATCGGGTCAGTTTCCAACTGCTCTAGAGCCATGCGGCTCCATGTTCTGCGCACGAGCTCTCGCAGGCATTGCGCGAGGACCTCAACCAAGATGTATCTATTACAGCTGGAAGCGTTAGAACAGCTGATTTAAATTTTTTCTTGTCGTTGTGGTCCGACCTTGTCAAATGTTGTTTATAGCAATTCCAAAATGTATCTAGTACAGGTGGTAGCGGTAAAATATCAGACGAAATTTTTTCTTGTCCTTGTGGTTGTTGCCGAAAATTACAACAATTCCTCCTGATATAACCTGAAATAAATACATCTTGACAATTTCGATGGACTGAATTTGGCAAGGTCGGCTCCTGAAATAAAATCAAAATACCTTCAAATCCTAATGCTTCTACCTTACTTATTTTGCCATGACCTCAACATAAGGAGTTTCTACTTCGTCTTTATTCAAAGCATAGGGAACCAATTCAAGAGAGAGCTCTTTGGATTGTATGAGTACGTGTGTATATGCTTGTTAATATTTACCATGATCACAACGATTTATATATTTTTCGTAAAAGAAAATTATAAAAATATTGCGATAAACGAAAGAGTGTTTACAACACTGACAACTTTTACTGCAAATGTGTTTTTATTTGGGAGAAACATTTCAACTGTTGGGGATAACGTTAGGACTTTGTAGCAAACGAAATATATTTGCGGCTAAACGATTGCCAGCTATAGGATTTGCCAGGAGGCATGAGTACGCGTTTTGCAAAACTTCTTCTTGAAAACAAAATCTCTATTAATAGAGATATAGAAAGATATTGAGCTTGAGTAATTAAAATGAAAAAGTAGCAATAAAAAAGCCGACTAACTAAATATCATCCCTGATGAGACAAAATAAATATTTTTGCGGCAACTGGTGTTTGAATTCTGTTATTCTTCGCGTGTATTTTGTAGAATCTGAGGCCAATATTTTACATATTAAAATTGTTCAAATATCCTACACATTGCTTAATTTATTATTGTGTAAGATATATATGTTTTTTTGTATATAAGGTTCATATTGTAGGGTGCTTTAATCCTCTGACTTAATCCCACAATACTCATACTTTCAACCCTGACATACTTTAAAAATTCTAAATAGAATGATTATCCAAACAAACAAAAAACAAAATGTTACCGAAATGAAAATTTCCCAAAAACAAAAACACAAACGCTCATTACGAAAAATTCCTAAACATACAAAAGAAGGGGAAATTAATGAAAATTTCTTACAATGTATTACAAGCGTCAACGCACGAGCGTACCTATTACATGACGCCAACGCAGAGAACGGCCACGACTCATATTCCAAATTCCGCAACACAAATATTTGTACTCGTTAAGATTCTTTGGCTGTTTCTCTCTCTGTCAGTAACTTTCTATTAGAACGCGTTTGTACGAGTATTTATATATTTATATTATTTTTGTTTTTTTTCTTCGTAGAATTCGTCGTTTTGGTTTTCGTGTACAAATTTAAACGTATATGAGACTAATTTGAATAATTAGTTTAATATCTTAATTATGCATCATATTCTGAGAATACCTCGAATTAGTTACGGTGGGGGTATCTTCCTCGATCGGAATATTTGTTTTTTGGTCGCTTTCCTAGCTGCCGTTTCACGCCGCTGAATCGAGAGGGGTTGACCTTTTTTTGTGGCGTTCGTTCTGTTTATTCGGTTAACAAATTATGTTCATAAATAATATAAACGGGTTAAATATTTCACTGTAAGATTCTGGTACGGGTGCGTTGTTGTTTGGTATGTAGAAGTCATTATAATAAACGTTATGTAAATAAAATGTTGGTAACAAAAATTTATTTAGGGTAGGTGTAGGATGTTGGTCATTTGGTTGTCTTCATTTTTACCGGAGGGGACAGGTATTTTGGTACATATTAGGAATATGAATCGTATGGGGTCGAATCGTTGATCTCTAAACCGATAGTATTGTAGTCCATATTTCCCTATTGTGACAAATGCCAAGTTTTTGTTTAGGGCCTGAACTAAACGACAAAATTATGAAAGTAAATAAACCTGCTATCAGAAAACCTAGCTCTGTTCTGTATCTGAATGAGGAATGAGACTCTTAGATTTTGCCACGCCAAAAAGCATGGTCGCCAATAATACGAGAATCCAACATAAAGACATGTCCCCTGATCAGGAGACGAAACCCCACATTGATCACCTTGTAATTTATGGAAGGCACTCTGCTAGTGTAATGGACGTATGTGTGATTCGAGGAGCAAATATTGACTCGTCGAAAGAAATGTAAGGTGGTCGGAGCAGGGATCTAACGCACGTACTCATGTACCAGACCCGCGCACAGAAATCATTGCACCGCCAATGGCCACAGAGATATTACCAGAGGTAGCCACAGCATATACAGAGAAGCGCACTCAGATACTGGCGCAGATGGCACCCCCACAGTGGAAGTATGTTTCCCACTCTATGAAAAATTCAGCAGAGACCGTACTTGGTTATGAAAACCCGCTTAAAGACAAACCATTGTAATGTGAAAAGTGTCGCATAACAAGTGACGGAAATAACACTGCACGTATGGCAATGCTTCAGTTGCACCGCAAGCCGCGACAGAGTGGTATAAGGAGATGAGGAGATAGAAAACCCGGGAGTGGGAGAAATTAATCTTACAGGAGGAAGAATAAAGTCCGTAAATTGTACCGAAAAGTTTAAAGCCACGAGATGAACCACCTGTATCGTGAAATCGACGTAGTTATACATTAACGCTGGCTAGACCATGTGAGTAAGGATCAGAATGAACCAGTGCAGAAGGTGACGAGGACGTTCTTGAAGGACATTGCAAAATAGGACGACCTACGCTTCGCTGGGTAGACCAGGTGGAGTATTGCCAACGAGAGTTTGGTGTTACCGAACGGAAGAGAAAAGCTAAAGATCGTGCCAGTTGGAGAAACATCTTAGTCTTATTTTGTAGGGCCCTTGACCACTCTGGGTGGTTTGAAGCCAACTAAGTAAGTAAGTGTATTTTGGTAAAAATGAAGAAAATTAAGACCTAAGAATTTTGAAAATATATTCTTTTATAATTCTTCTCATAATGATACGTCATTTGGGTCCCGTATTGACCAAAACATAAACAAAAATGTTTACCCAAATACACTAAGATTTGATACTAACTACGGCCGGTAGGGTACTATAAGCACCGTCTTAGGAAAAACTAGTGACGTTTCCGTAATCAGCTCTTCAGTACGCATCTTTGAGACACCAACAATCGAAGTTCAACAAATCGCGGTTTTCATTGCACCCTAATTAACATGCCTGTTTTAGGCGAATACAACCCTGAGAGTCATGTTTGTTGTTAGGAAAACGACAGCTGTACGTCAAAAATTTGTATGCATTCGTTCAGTTTGTAGTCACACGTTTATCACAGCCTAGTCGAAGTTGTATAAATTATAAATCGTTAGTCAGATGATAGCCGGTGACTGACTTTTCATTATGAATACTCAGGGCTAATTTTTAGGTCTACTGCCAGTAGGGGACTATAAGAATGCTCGTAGAAAACACGCTTGACGTTTCCGAAATCAGCACTTCAGAACGCGCCGTTGAGACCTTCCACTATTTATTTTCTAAATATCGCAGTTTTCAGTGCATCCTAATTAACATGCCTGTCTTAGGCGAATACAACCCTGATGTTTGTTGTTAGGAAAACGACAGTTATAAGTCACAAGTTAGTATGCATTCGTTCACTTTGCAGTCACACGGTTGACACAGTTTAGTTGAAGTGATATGAATTATAAATCGTTAGTCCGATGACAGCCGGTGACTAACTTTTAGCTATGAATACTAGGGGTTACATTTTAGGTCAACGGCCGGTAGGGGACTATAACCACCACCTTAGAAAAAACGCATGACGTTTCCGTAATCAGCTCTTCAGTACGCATCTTTGAGACCCCGACTAATTAACATGCCTGTTTTAGTCAAATACAACCCTGACAGTCATATTTGTTGTTAGGAAAACGACAATTATAAGTCACAAATTAGTATGCATGCTTTAACTTTGTAGTCACAGGGTTGTCACCGTTTAGTTGAAGTGGTATGAACTATAAATCGTTAGTCAGATGATAGTCGGTGACTAATTCTTCATTGTGAATTCTAAGCGCTAATTTTTGGGTCATTGGCCATCATTGTTTCTTAGTTAAATTGTGGTTAAACTTTGAACCACCTTTTGCAGCACGTACCTAACCATGCTTTAACCACTCACAATTGGCGGGTTAACCTGTCGTCAGAAACATATGACTTTGATAACAGCGTTCTCATTGACAAAACCATCCACCGAGATAATCAATTTCATTGCTTCTTTTATAAACTTTTTCTATTCAAAATTATTTTTAATTGAAAAATATGGCCTTGAGCCGGATAATGATTCAACAACTTAAACTTTTAAAGCACGATAACATAAAGAGAACATCCGAAGAAATACGCAGACTATACACTGTAACGCCAAACTCATGGCAATTGTTGTCCCTATTTTGAAACAACAACATCATATGCATTGACTTTCAATGTGAACCTACATAGACAAGAAGTAGTGAATATTGATGATTTCGGTAGAGTAATGTTTTGGACGTTTCAGCACCAGTAGGTGTTGTTGAAACAATTCTCGTTAATTTGAGAATTACTTAGCCATATAATGCATGATGATATACCTAAAAGCTTGTGGAGAAGGGAGCTGATAAGATGCCCAGTTGGGCATCGAAATGGCTACATACATATATTCCCAACCATCCACCGAAATAATCAATTTCCCTTTATAAACTTTTTCTATCAAAAATTATTTTTAATGGAAAAAAATTATCTTGAACCGGATAATGATTGAAAAACTTAAAACTTTAAAAGATCGATAAAATAAAAAGAACATCGGAAAAATTGGAATGCAAATTTGGCAAACTGCATGTTTGTATTTTACATATTTTTATACATATATTTAGTGTTTCAATGGATTATTTTTTGCGTTTAAAAAAAGTTTTTTTATGTACTACTTCGCGGTTTTGCAGTTATCAGTTAATTTATATAATTTCCTTTTGGGTGTTGGTTTTTTTATTTGGTTGTTAGCCCAAAGCAGATTCCTTTCCCCAACAAGATTGCAAGAGTTGCGATGCTGGTACATTTACTCACCACTGGAAAACAAAATGAAAAGTTAAGCTCTAATTAACTTTCAGTTAGGATTAAGTAATCCGCTAGTTAACTACCCACTTAGATATTAGACCTAAAGTATAAAATTTCACAATATTGCAACCCTCAGAACTTTCACAATATACCCAATAACAAGTTAATGAATATCCGGTTTTGTAGAAATCCAAATTGACCACCTTACTTAATGCCCACATGCAAATCTGTTACAATTTAATCTTTCCTAAATCTAGACAACATTACCTACTACTGGTCATTTCCTCCATTTCAAAAATATATTTTATATTTGATTTACATTTTAAAACTCTTATTAGTTAGTATCTTACAGGAAATCACTTAATCCCATTATTTAGTGTTGTAATTTCTTGTTACAAAATCTCACATAGACAAATACGAAATGATCGAATTAAAGAGATTAAAAGTTAATTGGTTAATTTTATGTAAATAAATGCGGGTCCATTAATTTAAACAATCACACAAGATGACAAGAAATGCCAAAAAGACAAAAAAAAAAAAATACAAAATACAAAATACAAAACTTAAATAAGTTCACATCAATGTGGCCCAACCAAAAAAAAAAAAACACGACAAATCACTAAAGCACAAAAATTATTAGAGAAAAATTATGAATGTCGTCTTTTAGGGCAAACGAAAACGTTACCCACAAACTGCCAAGCCAAATTCCTACACAAACCGAGTGATACCACATTGTAGTACCCAGCCAGATAAAGACTAACCTAGTCAAGATTCTAATATGGAAATAACCATAAATCCCCTTAACATAAGAGGCCGCATTTATAATAGGAATTACATGAGCGTACAAAAACACATTGGAAAATCAACAGATCAAGATAAGTATAACTCATTAATCATTTGCTTGCCTTTGGGGGGGGGGTTAAGTTAGTCTTAAAACTGCTTCCAAAATACCTGCCACACCACCACAACGTCCACATATTCCAAACCATAAACAAGTTAAGATGACGTCGAGCCTAATGCTAAATGTTATGCATTAATTTTATTCGATTTGAAAGAGACGGAATAGAAAAACGCGGGTATTATTTCACCATTCAAGTGACAGGTATGTATATTCCATTTGAAATCCATTGGGGTTAGCACTTCATTCCACTCCCATGTACACCACTCCATTCGACACCAGTAACATATTGTTACTAATCACGATAGGCCATCACAAATTGACCACAAACAACATCCACCACCATCATCATGGGCTAAAACTCGGTAATTAACGTTGTTATGAATGAAAGGGAAATCAGTCTTCTTACCTTTATCTATAGAGGTGTACTATGGCGAAATGGATATAATAAATATAGTAACATAATTTATAACTAAATGAAATTTTGTAAAATATTTAACCATGATTCACTTTAACACGAACGTATATCAGATGATCAAGGAGTTTGGTTAATTTTTCAAAAATTATAAATTATTTCATAATATCTTGTGGCCGTCGGTGGTGCAATGGCTAGTGTGCGCGGTTCTTGTGCATGAGACTGTGGGTTCCATCCCTGCTCTGACCACCTTACATTTTCATCGACGACGGCCACCTCGCTTAGTGATGGCGACACTATCGAGTACTTAGCCATGAAAAAATTCTGAAAATACCGTTCCCGTTCTCGTTCCCTCAACAAACGCTCCCAATCAGTGAGTGAAAAATTAGAAATCGCACAGCGCACTGGTTGTGAGTACCTCTTTCCAATCTCTTCATGGGATGTAATGGGAAACGGTTATTTTATCCTCTATACTAAAATATAGAGAAGTTACTTTTTTAAGTTGTTACGTTCATTAGTTTCAGGAACAAACTCCGTGGAATAATCCTGGGGTTATAGGTGCTGTCTGCGCCTTTATGCACTAAGCAATTTAAGGATACACTCTCCTCCTATTTAAGTCCCAGTTTGAGGACACTTTGAAAGCTCCATCACGTTTATAACTTAACTCGTAGTTAATTAAAAATCAGATTTCAATCGGGTGAACCGGCTTAAATATAAATGGTTTCTCAGTAAGAATGCACTTTTTCATTTGAAACTATAATATTGTATTTTTTGATACAGTTGTGATTTTTGTATTGGATTGTAAAGAAGACATATTCCGATTAAGTATGGAATAAAATATTCGTCAAATGTCGCCCACGGCTCTGATGACAGGCCATTATTCTTTGCAAGAAATTTTCCATGACTTTCTCACACAGATGTGGCTGTATCTCTCCGATGACTTGTTGGATCTCGGATTTGAGCTCAGGAATTGTTTCTGGTTTATTCGCATAAACCCGAGATTTCACAAAACCCCAAAGAAATAAATCGCACGGCTTTAGATCGCATGATATTGGTGGCCAGTTGCCATCAGAATTTCTTGAGATAATGTGTTGTGGTCGTCGGTGGTGCAATGGTTAGTGTGCGCGCCTCTTGTAATTGAGATCCTGGGTTTAATCCCTGCTCTGACCACCTTAAATTCTTTTTCGACGGCGGTCACCTCGCATAGTGACGGCGACACTATCGAGTATTTAGCTATGAAAAAGCTTCTCAAAATAGCGTTCGTAACCGGAGTAAAACTGTACGTCCCATTCAGAGAGTATAAATCTACAAAGCGCATAGCTCACTGGTTGTGAGAAGCTCTCCCCGATTCCTTCATGGGATGAAATAGGAAACCATTTAACCATTGCTGCAATAAATGGCATATTTCATGCGCGGTGTAGAGATAGTGTCGTCTTGCTAAAACTACATGTCGTCCAGATCCATGCCGTCCAGTTGAGGCCACAAGAACTTCGTTATCATGTTCACAGTCACTGCAAATTCGGCCTCATCTTCAAAAAAGTAATTCCCAATCACGCCACCTTTCCAAAATCTGCACCAAACAGTTGCTCGTTGTGAGTGCATTTGTCTCTGGTGGTTTGCACGAGGATTTTCTGCGTCCCAAATTCTACAATTTTGTGTATTCTCGAAGCCAGTCACATGAAAATGCGCTTCAGCGGAGAAGATGACTTTTTGTTTTTGAAAAATTAACATTGATTTCACTTTGCTCTATTACCCATTGAACGAATTGGTGGCGCTTCCCACTCCCATGGTCTGCTGATATGAGCTCCTGAGTAATCTGTACTTTGTACGCATGACCGTGGAGGTCTTTTGTAAAAATTCGCTGCGTAGAGCTTCGAAAAATGTGAAGCTGTTGAGAACGATGCAGAATTGATGTTTTCGGGTTGGTGGCCAGTTGGCCATTTAAAAGACACCGACCGCTAGGTTGATGCGCAGGACCCTTACCGTCCATAACTGACCCAGTTTCTTCTATTTTTTGACCACTCTTCGAATGGTTGACACATTAGAAGCATTTTCTCGACTAAAAATTCTTCGAAGTTTGCGAGCGGTTTCAGCATAACTTTCCAAATATTGTAATAAATATTTAATAACTATCAGTGAGTGAAAACTGGAAAGCGCACAGCTCAGTGATTGTGAGAAGTTCTCCCCGGTCCCTTCATGGGATGTACTGGGAACCCATTTTTTTTAACGCGTTGTCCTTTCGTAAAGCGCACCATTTTTAATAATCGTAGTATACATATGTGACAGCTGCCAAGTTTCAAAATGACACTAAATATAAAAAAATCCATGAGTGTTCGAACTCACGGGCGATGTGTTAACAGGTTTTTTTTACACGGTACCTGTTCGATTTCTACGAACACATTAGTAACTGTACATTGGAAAATAAAAAAGAGAATAGTGTTTGTGCTGAAGGCTCTTTGGCTATTGCACTTTTTTTTTCCTACATGTGCTTTAACGTTAGATGTAATAGTGTTAAAATAAATAAAGCAATATTTAGCTCACTGAAATAATTGTTTTTGTTTTGGCATAAACAGATCGACGACAAAAAGTATTGAATAGTATAGAGAAATTATTGCACACTTTTTCCGCTCTCATGTAGAGAGTCGGAGTAAAAGAGCATAAATGAGTCTTATTCTCTTTATGGAATATTTCAATAGAAATGCACCATTTCGGCAATGTTGTTACATACAACAATACAAAAAGTATCAATGTTTCAAAAGGCACCAATATTTCACATTAAAATTATGAATGGACCACGTTATGACAAAAAGTGCTTTTGAGTCGCTTGCAAATCGTTCCATGAGTCCTCTATACTATTCAATACTCTTTGGCGCTACATCAATACCATCATACTTATTTTTAGGCAGAGACTATTGTTGTACAACAACCATGTATGTGATGCTAACGCTGTGTGTTGTTTGCGTGTGTTCACTCTGATACGAGTATACGGCACTACCAGTGCCTATAGATGTTAACACATCAAAAAGCGCAATGTTACTGAGAAGCGCTAATAACGCTCTTAAGGTTCTATCTTATAAGCGATTCATTAAAGACTGATGCCGCGATAATTGTAGTATACACACGGATCACCCTGGTTGAGTACAGTCCACTGAGGCTCCAATCATCGGGCATAGATTACGCCAAACATATATTGCATATAAGTTGATGAATCTGGGAAAACAATCCCTCGCCACCTGCCTTAAAAAGCTCAGCGTGTAGGCAATCCGCAGCCGCCGCTTTATTATTCTTAATCTGAGAGATTGACGTTCAAATCCCGTCTTGACTGGATGGAGAACGATCTTCCGCAATCAATGTCTCCTGATCTTCACTGGAAGATTGTGAGTGGAATAGTGCTGAAAATTGTTCTCTCTACATTTTTAGCATATACTGTTTATCTGCCACCAGATTCCCATGCTCCGCCTTGCAGAACTGAAGCCCATTATTCGGTCCGTTTTTCAGTCTTATTTTACTCTGGAAAATTTTTCGAAATTCATGTACATTTCGGTATTTTCACTCCGTCACTGCTTCAACTGCTGCTACTTCTATTTCTACCTAAACATTTGGTTTTGTTCCCTTCACAGAATTTTGTACCGCTCATTCGCATGACGAGTTGTAACTGACTATTTCGTTGCCATAAGTGCAGCGTGTTTATCATTCCGTGGTTTTTAATAGTCAAGTTTGGGTTTTACAGCGGTTTCTAAGGTATTGGAGATGTACTTCCGTCAATAGGTCTTTGATGTCTACAGTATTTGCTGCTTTTCAATATCCAGATTTTCTCGTGTTGGTCTGCATCCGTTTATCTTCCTGCTCAGTCTTTTTCGAACTTTCGGAGCCTCCACATAATGGTTCGAGTCGGTATTGGCACCTACATGTACTATTGCACAAGAAGCGTGCCACAGTCTACATGAAACAACTTCCGATAATGGGATGACGCTGATGGACTTCGAAGCTGCAAACAACATGGTATTCAGTAGCCCACGTTTCCAATATTGATTTCCAGATTGATCACTTATAAATACTTATACTTATTTATCTTATCAAGAGATAACCACTTCGGCTTATGTATTTCCTTATATAGGAATCGTGGGCTTCTGAATACCATGTTCTTTGCAGCGTTGAAGTCCAGCGGCGTGATTCCATTATCGCAAGTGGTATCATGTAGGCTGTGACTATTGATGGTTGATCCAAAGACACTTTCCATTCCCAATTCGGAATTAAAATTGCGTAGAATAATATTAATGTGGTTAGGGCAGCGTTCGTATATTTCCTCAAGACACTCATAAAGTGATTCTTTGACTTCATCATCTTAAGCCTCAGCCGACGCGTTCACTCAAATTAACTAGATGTTGAAATATTTCACCTTGACACAAATCGTATCTATGTGTTCGCTTAGTGGGTTGAACCTTGTGAGTATTTGTTTCAGTCTCTTGAAAACTATAAATCCGCACCGGAATTCGTGATTTTGTTCATGGCAGCTGTAGTAAATATGGCAATTTGATCTCATGCAACCATGTCCTGTCCATTGCATTTCTAGATAGCAGCTTTATATTTTGCTTGGGCATCCGCTAGTTCTCTAAATGACAGTATTTGACACCTGCATTTAATGTGCGTACTATAAGCTTCGTTATATACTCGTGTCACCAAATTGGGATGAGTTCTCTAGGACACGCTGCTAAAACCCCGATTTCTCTTGAATTTTCAATGCAGACCTCGTATCAGACATTTTTAAATTATCCTTTTATTATTGTTAATACCCGCACTCGTAAGAGGTTCAGTACTACATTTTAGGCGAAAAATTAATTTTCTTCATCATCCTCTCCCTCGCCGGATATGTGACACCATAATTTTAGGTTAACGCAGATTTCCCTTCTCATTCATATAATTGATTTGTATCTATATTTGATGTGGGGTTTGTACTAAAATCGCAACCAAAAATGTACTATTTATTTTGTTGCTTGTATTTATGAACATTTCCATCATTTTGCATTAATAAATTGCGCATAACCAAGTGGAGTAGTAGTCGGATGGATATGCGAGTATGTATCTGTGAAATGATATCTCACTCTTAATGCTGTCATCTGTGTTAGTGGAAAAGCAGCATTTGAAGTTTATTATTTATTTGTATTATATTTCATTTGTATCACAGACGTACTCGTGCAAATACATCAAAATGCTATGACGGTAAGGGTGATTGTTAATTTTTGGATTTAAAACTTCTTCAGTTAAAAATGATCATAAGACATTGCAAACACCCGCATAGCAAATAACTATATTAGATGTCATCTCATCGGACTAGAGGTTGTCACAACCGCACTAGAGGTTGTCACAACCGCACTAGTGGTTGTCACAACCGCACTAGAGGTTGTCACAACCACACTAGAGGTTGTCACAGCTGCATTAGAGGTTGTCAGAACCGCATTAGAGGTTGTCACAACCGCACAAGAGGTTGTCACAACCGCACAAGAGGTTGTCACAACCGCATTAGAGGTTGTTACAACCGCATTAGAGGTTGTCACAACCGCATTAGAGGTTGCACAACCTATTAGAAGTTGCTTCAACCGAATTTCAGTTGTGGGAACTGAATTAAATCGTGACATCCTTACTTCGGCTGTGGTAACTGCAATTCAGTGGCTACACCTGAATTAACGGTTGCAACAACCTCATTTCGAACAATTATTTCTATGAGTGTACAATAACAAAACACTTTTCGCAGGAAATCCTTCACAGTATTTATGAATTCCGGCACTTATTTTTTGGCAAAGAAAATTTTCGTATGGTCAATGAAACTTTTCATAGAATTTGCAAAATATTCATATATTTTCTAAGAAGAAATCTTTGAAATTTTTTCGTAACACTTGCAAATTAGTTTAATTGATTCTATGAAAGCGAATCTATGAAATTTGTTCATTTGATCTGTAATACATTTTCGTAGATTCTATGCAAAGAAATTTATTAAATTTGTTCATAACGTGTTTGAACATTTTCGCGGGTTTTATGAAACCTGTCAAAAGAATTATAATGAATGTTTGTAATCCCTAGTAAATCTCATATCCATTTTGGATCGCGACAATTAAATTTCTTCATGGAATTTCTATTAAAATTCTATGAAATTTCTTCAAAAGATCAGCTAAAATTTTTCATACATTATACGAAAATAAATCTATATAATTTTGATCATAAATCTTATGGAACATTTTTATGAAACCTGTAGAAAAACTGTAATGAGTCTTTGTGATCTCTGGCAAACCTTAAATGCATTTCAGAACTGGCCACAATTGGTCATCACCAGTGATGTTTGGAATGGTGCTATTAAAAAATCCATCATACTATATATAGCGAAATATAAAAATGCATTGAGAATTATTTAGTGCCCAAAAAACAATGTTGGCATCCAAACACAACACACCGAAAATTAAAAGATTCCATGTAAATAATATTGAATACTTTACGAATCTTTTTTCGTAAATTCGACTCATTAGAATGAGTCTTTGTGATCTCTGGCAAACCTTAAATGCATTTCAGAACTGGCCACAATTGGTCATCACCAGTGATGTTTGGAATGGTGCTATTAAAAAATCCATCATACTATATATAGCGAAATATCAAAATGCATTGAGAATTATTTAGTGCCCAAAAAACAATGTTGGCATCCAACCACAACACACCGAAAATTTAAAGATTCCATGTAAATAATATAGAATATTTTATGAATCTTTTTTCGTAAATTTGCGAATTTTTTATGAAACTTTATCATAAAATGTATAAAATTTATGAAGAACTTTAAAGGAGAAAGTTTTTCAACTACAGGGTGGTTCATTTAAACTTTCCTAATACTTTTTGGTAATATTTAATCACAAACAAACACAAATTATTTGTTGTGAATTGATTTTTCGTTTATCCTGAACAAAGCCAATTTGTTTTGATAACTTGTGGAATATGACAACAAGGTTTCCCATTACATCCCATGAAGGAATTGGAGAGAGCTTCTCACAACCAGTGAGCTGTGCGCTTTCTAGTTTTATAATCACTGATTGGGACGTACAGCTTTTATACCAATTCCGAACGGTATTTTGAGAAGCTTTTTCATGGCTAAGTACTCGATAGTATCGCCATCACTAAGCGGGGTGGCCGTCTTCGAAGGAAATTTTAAGGTGGTCAGAGCAAGGATCGAACCCACGTTCTCATGCACAAGAGGCGCCCACATTAGCCATTGCACCACCGACGACCATACTTGTGGAATATGATATCGCGTTTATGATCGCCGCGATACGTTTTTCCGTATTCTTCAACACATTTCGAAGTGTTTTGGACTGTTCATGTCGAATGATGTCTTTCAAGACTTCCAGGGTCGGTGGCTTGTTGACATACAATTTCGACTTCAAATGACCCCACAGGAAGAAGTCTGGAGCGGTTATGTCGGGCGACCTCGGAGGCTAATTGTAATCACCATTTTTCGAAATTAGGCGATCGGGTAACAAACGACGCAATAAAACAATCGTGACTCGGGCTATGTGAGCTGTGGCGACGACCTGTAGAACCAACATTTCTAAATTCCATTAGCAATTAGAACGACGATGACTGGAGTGTGAAGGTGATATCTCAACCCTGGCCTAAATGTTCTCATCAGACTGCCTCGGACGACGTGGGCCTTGATGACTGGCATTACCAAGATTGCCGGCGGTGACAGTCGCTCTCCTTACTCACTATTTTTCACGATACACACGTCCTGTTCTCACAATTTGGAACATGTTTTGAATGTAAAATTTCAATTCATGCAGACTGACGCTACGAACGCAGGCTGTCATAAGCCGATCTGGAAACAGAAGAAAATGTTATAGGGTTGCCAGATGCGGAGTGTAGAAATGGTCCACCCTGTACTACGAGGAAAATATTGATTTTATTAATTTTTGGTTAATGTATGAGAAATTTATACTACATACAAGCTTACAAATCATGAACATTTTGCCGAATTGAAAAATGGTTAATTTTTGTTGCAAATAATAGACAATACAGTTCAACACACACTCACTGGCATGACTAGTTTGGAACTCCGTGACAAGTTCATCATTAGATGCCTAATTACTGTGCCTGAATTGATACCAACTGTAGATCATCAATCGTATATATACAAACTCAATTCTGCAATTCACATGTGCGAATTAGTATCGATCGAAGATCCCTAAGTATCAACATCACTGAAAAGCAACAGTAATTCCAACAAAAAGAACAGATTTTATATAAATTTTTGAGCCATGGCCCTTCGAAGTGGGCACAAAATAACCGGTATTTTTTGGAGGATGATTGGAGGATGATATGAAGTTGGCAAAACTGTTTCCATTTTAGAGGTTGCCACAACCTCATTAGAGGTTGACACAACCTTGATAGTGGTTCTCACAACCGAATGTAGTTAGTGTCACAAATGAATTTTGAAAGCTTATTTATGGTTAAATAATGATTTATTTTTCTGTATTCTTATTACAAAAAAATTGGGTAATCATAAGGGTAACACATTTTTTACAAGTCACTACCGATCTTTTTGGAAATCCCGGCTATCATGGGTAACCACTGCAAATTTAGCGTGTTGTATCTGTTGATGTAGGTCCTAAACCCTTTCACACACAGATGATTGCAACATATCTCCAACGACCAACGTTGAAAAGATTCAAAACTGTTGATATCTGCTTGGACATTTTCTGTAAACTAAGACGATTTAATGCGAAAACCATAATTACAATGGGTGTACTTACCTTTGTTAATAACCACAAAAAAATCTTGATACCGCGGCTACAGGAAGAATTATACATTTTTTTAACTTCTTTTAATATAGCTACAGAATTCATGAGAAATTTGGTTTCAGCAACCGAATTGTAACAACCACATTTGGTATCAATCAATTCGGTCGCAGTAACCGGCAAAACCCTTAAGTCGGTTGCAGCAACCGAATTGTTACAACCGAATTGATTCCAAATTCGGTTGTTGCACCTGAATTGATGACTCATTCGGTTACTCCAACCGAACTTGGTAGCTATTTCGGTTGTTGTACCCGAATTATTTCCAAATTCTTTGTACCAACCGAAATTTTGAAAAGTTTTGTAGACAGAACGAATTTAATTCACGATTCGGTTATCACAGCCGAATCAATTATGAAACGAGGTTGCTTCAACCGAATTTCAGTTGTGAGAACTAAATTCGGTCGTGACCACCTCAATTCGGTTGGGGCAACCCCAGTTCGGTGGTAACAGCTGAATTTACGGTTTCTACAACCTTTTCAACCAATTAGTTATCTGGGCGCATATACGCCAAATTTGCCGTTTTAAGAAAAATGAGTTCAAAGTTTAATATCTGATATCTGAGAAAGAGGATCAGCGTGCCGGGAAATTTGGGTATTTCTCGTTCCAAATCCGTTTCTAACTTAAATACGTCAAAATGGCGTATACGGCAAATCAAGATTCAGACGACGATGTGTCTATTTTCTTTACAAATATTTTAAAGTCCCTAAACTACTGAACATCCTTACACACTCATATGGAGTGATGCATTACGTTATGATAAGATGTTGATTTACGTCTAACGATGTTTAACATACGGATCTCCGTACGTAGCGTAATGAAGTGTATCTATCGTATCTAAATGTGTATGTTTGTGTGTGTGCTACAATTATTGCAAATAATGGCAATTCCTTGATATTTATTTTGACTGAATTCAATTTTGATCCATGTCGCCGTTTTATTTCATACTCAAGTGGAGATTGTTTGGTTACGATTGCGATGTTTGCCTTGCGATAATGACAATTTATTGCAGTAAGTGGGTCTTAGCAGAAGATGGGTCGTCTATTACCTAAATGTGGATGAAATCTAAAACGTGAGTGTGGTGAAGATTTTTATGAAGTTTACATAACGGAGGATGTTGTGAAATAGTTTCGTTCCGTAATAGGTATTTACTCCCTTATGCTTTGTGTCACAGATTATCTTCCAGCGAAAACTTGATAAAATTGTATCGCCCCATTAATTGTATCGCCAAAAGTCAGGTATATTTTCTCGCAGCCAGAAATCGCAATCCCAATATTGACTTTTACTTATTTACTTATCCGGTCTCGGACAACCCCGGGGATCACGGACCTTACAAAACTAAGATAACATATTTCGCTAACCAATTCGATCTTTTGCTTTATTTCTCCAGTTGACAATACCAAGTGTACGCAGGGATTCGTCAACCTGATCCCTCCAGCGGAGTCTTGGTCTTCCTATTTTTCGTCTTCGTTCGAGTTCGGTTTCGAAAACCCTTCGTGCTGGTTCGCCTGCATCTATTCCACTGACATGGCCTAGCCAGCGCAATCGCGTTATTTTGATCCGCTTAACTATGACAATGTTAGTATAAACCTCATACAGCTCATGATTCATGCGTCGCCGATACTCGCCGTTGTGCACTATAGGGCCAATCAATTTTCGGAGTATTTTTCTCTCGAAGACTCCTACAGATGTTTCGTCTGCTGGCGATAAGACCCAGGATTCTGCGCCATAAAGCTAGACAGGTTGAATGAGAGTCTGGTACAGCTGGACTTTTGTTACTCGAGAGAGGGCTTCATCTCTCAAGTGCTTGCTTACCCCAAAATAACATCTATTCACAAGCACAATTCTCCGCTTGATCTCAAGGCTGGCGTTGTTGTTTTTGTTTACGGCAGACCCGAGGTATATAAATTCTTCCAGTACCTCGAAGTTATAACGGTTATCAACGTTCACGCTTTGGTCTAATCGCGTGGAGGCCCTGCTCGTTGAAACCATTAATTTTATCTTGTCATCATTTACCGTCAGACCCAGTTTTGCTGACTCCTTCTCAATTCTCGAAAAAACCGCAGTAATTTCTCTAATTGTGCGCCCAATGATATCTATATCATCAGCATACACGAGCAGCATGTGACTTTTGCTGCTGATGGTTTTATTCATGTTGACTGCAACCTATCTCATAATGATCTCCATTAAGATGTTAAAGAGATCGCACGATAGGATGTCGCCTTGCCTGAGGCCTCGCTTACTTTACCAACTTTTACTGCGGATTTGGTGTTCGTCAAGGTCATCCTGCAAAGGCGTATGAGTTTAGCAGGAATACCAAGTTCAGACATTGCTTCATAGAGTTTCTCCCGTATCGGACTATAGAAGGCGGCCTTAAAATCGACAAATAGATGATAGGTGTCGAATTGTTTTTCGTGTGTCTTCTCCAGGATTTGGCGTAGCGTGAAAATCCGGTCAGTGGTCGATTTGCCAGGCCGCACTGGTATGGTCCAATCAGGTCAGCGATAATCGGTTTTAGTCTTTCGCACATTATGCTTGATAGAACCCTATATGCTATGGATAAAAGGCTTATTTCTACGGTAATTGGCACAAATACTCGGGTCACCTTTTTTAAATACGGGACATAGTACACTGAGACTCCAATCGCCGGGCATGCATTCATCTAACCAAATTTTGCTGATGCATGCACCTTATCAGCTCATCGCCGCCAGCCTTAAACAGCTCCGCCGGTAATCCATCGGCTCCTGTAATGCCGTGTAATAGCTGTTCTGACGTCGTCTTGGTTAGGACGGGGGGCCATCGACGTCGTCGTCCATATTGTGATAGATTGTCCCATCGTCATTAAATATCTCAGGTACCAGTAGCGCGGAGAAATGATCTCTTGATACTCCCAACATATTCTGCACATCTGCGATGAGATTTCCGTCCTTGTCTTTACAGAAGGGAGTCCCTGAACTATGTCCTTTATTTTCGTTTTTGGTAGAATTTTCGGGCTTCGTTCTTCCTTCTGTAGGTGTCAATTTTCTCACTCTCGCGCTTTCTCCACTTCAGTTTCTTCTGCCTGAAGAGACCTGATTCCGTTTTTTCTTATACCGCTTAGTCGCAGCTCGCGTTGCAGTTGACTGCAGCATTGCCATACGTGCAGCGTTCTTTTCATCATTTGCAATGCGACACTCTTCATCGTAACATGGTATATTGCGAAGCGGTTTTTCGAAACCACGTACGGTTGTCGCGGCTGTTTTTATAGAGTCGGAAATGGGTTTCCACTGCGCATCAGGATCGTTATCGCGAGGGGGTGGGTTCTGTGCCAAAAGTTGCGAGAGCTTCCTTGACTAGGCTGTGGTTACCTCTGGTAATTGCAGCTTTCCGATGTCTAGCTTCCTCTGCGTCTGGTTTCGTACGATTTTCTCTCTACTTAATTTTGTGCGAACCTTTGCTGCTACCAGGTAGTGATCAGAATCAATGTTAGCTCCTCTGAGCACTCGTACGTCCATTACACTGGATGAGTGCCTTCCATCAATTACCACGTGATCAATTTGGTTCTTCGTTCTTTGGTCAGGGGATACCCAAGTAGCCTATTGGATGTCTTTATGCTGGAATCTTGTACCACTAATGTCCTCGTTTTTTGCCGCGGCAAAGTCAAACAGTCAGTATTTAGACTGAAATTGACAGTAGTTGGATAAAACATATTGGCTCACTTTCAATAATTAGTACGATATTCGCCTTACATGGGAACAAAGACACTTTCATTCACGATGTTAATACATTTCTGGAATCAGTCTTTTTAAACTAATCACAAGGCCAGGATTTCCTCATCTCTCTTAACAAGATATCACAGCAGTACTATACTCACTTTGTATGGGAATAAGAGCATAGAAACTTAACGAGGAATGAATAGTTTACGTTGATTCAACGAGAATGACTACATCAAGTTAATGTACTTTTTCATCAGATTGGTGTAAGTATTTCATCAAAAAAAAAAACGGTTTCCCATTACATCCCATGAAGGAATTGGTGAGACCTTCTCACAACCAGTGAGCTGTGCGCTTTCTAGTTTTATACTCTCACTGATTGGGACCTACAGATTTTATACCGATGCCGAACGGTATTTTGAGAAGCTTTTTCATGGCTAAATACTCGATAGTGTCGCCGTCACTAAACGAGGTGACCGTCGCCGAAAGAAATTGAAGATGGTCAGGGCAGGGATCGAACCCATGGTTTCATGTACAAGTTTTCATGTTCATGTACGGTTTCATGTTTCATATACAGATCATACTACCATTGTACCACCGACGGTCA
This sequence comes from Phaonia tiefii, assembly GCA_963931995.1. Classification (NCBI taxonomy): domain Eukaryota; kingdom Metazoa; phylum Arthropoda; class Insecta; order Diptera; family Muscidae; genus Phaonia; species Phaonia tiefii. The sequence goes on from OZ008369.1 coordinate 280,035,179, forward strand.
CCCTGCATTATGAGCGTTTAGTTCCTTCCCATAACTTCCATCAACACCTTCCTATATTATCAAATTCGTTAACATTTTACAAATGTTGACCCTTTGCTTTCCGTACACAATATTGGCATCCCCCAGCTCTATTCTCAGCCCCACTTTCGTTTGCATTTTGGTAAAGTGGAATAATTGCAATCTGTTGGTTGGCTGATTGGTATTGTCTTGAAGATTTCATGTGCATTCACATACATTCACACCGAATAGTGAATAAATATTTTATTTAAGATGGAATATGATTGTTATGTCAGGATAAATATAAACATAAAATTAATTACAATGTTTCATTCGCAATACACGTAGAACTTGTATCCTCGCGTGTGTGCGTATGTCCGTATTTGTGTCCTTATTCAAACTTACCCCAGAATGGACGTAATAATGGAATAAGAAATTGGGTCAAGTGACAAGAGAATTTGGCATGTTGGGTAAACGTCTATTGAAAATATGCAATTTGTGCGAGATATTGTTAATAAAGGATATCTTAAGAGCAAATATAATACGTTCACTTAAACAAAGGACAATCATGTTGCCATATTTAACTTAGCAAGGAACAGTAAGTACATTACGAGAAGAGTGAATTAAACCAAAGGCTTTATAATTTTTGTCTTGATATTGTACAAACATTTCATCTTATACATCGACGAAGTTAAGCGCATCAACATAGAACGACTGCATATCAGTAGAATGGGTAAAGATGCATCAGCGTGAAAAGAATTGTAAGGCGTATCTTAGGGAACCCGTTGTCGCAACACAGTGACCATGACTCCAGTGGAAGTATCAAGCTGCATATCAGTATAATGGGTAAATTTGAACCAGCATGAAAAGAAAAGGCGTATCTTAGGGAACCCGTTGTCGCAACAGAGTGACCATGACTCCGTTAGAAGTATCAGGTTAATGAATTCCTGCTAAAGCTTGAGGTGAACAACTGAAGACGGCTCTGATGCATAGAACCTCTAACAAAACGGGTTGCAAATTACCAAATAAATGTCCAATAAAGTCTTGCAAAATTAGCCAACTTTCTACTCTGGGTTGGCAGATTTATCGTGGCCGATTCAGGTGTCATAAATAGCCAAATTTCCACTCTTGATTGGCAGATTCTTTGTGGCCGAATCTGGTATCATATATATTCAACTTTTCACTCTGGATTGGCAGATTTATCGTGGTCGACTCTGGTGTCATACTAGCGTGCGCGAGTATGGTAGATTTTATAATAAAACAGCTTCCAATATATTGTCAGAGTATCAAAATCTGCATTTAGGATCACTTTTCCTAACAAGAGTTTCGGTCGTGATTCCAGCAGATTTTCAAATTTTTAAGGTGTCTGAGGAAGCAGAAAAATCTCATCTTATTCCTTGTACTTTGGTCCCTGTGGTATCACAATGGACCACAAGGTCTATATGAGCCTGACATGCAGGCTGCCACTCCAACCTAACCTAAGGTATCGGCCGAGTAATTCTATTTTGTTTTGTATGAATGGTTTTGCGAGGACGTTGCCCTCTTTTTCTTTTTGCATGGGGTCCTTTCCAAGTTTGTAGAAGCCTTCTATACTTAAGCTATAGTATTGGTTCTTATGTGTCTGCTAGTTGAATACCAAGATTAGCTTAGCTTCAGTTAAGATGGTCTTTGGCCTTATGGACCCTTCTCTCTCATACACTTAAGCCGGTACGTCGGTATGTTCCACACTCCGCGGAGTTCGTAATGCGTTAAAACTTGTTTCGTATTGCTCAGCCCACTGGCTGCTTGGGGTGGCATGTACGACCATTGATGGCATGTCATCAAGTCCATGGGCATTATGTCCTTGGACTTTGTAACATGCCACTCACCCACATGTTTTGGAATTTTCATCACAAAAGCTGGACACTGGCAAATATAGTGCTTCTTCGCTTTACCTGATGCTGAGCTACTTAGAGCTTGTCTAGCTTGCTTAATCCTCAAATCGTCTTCCCATCTGTTCCATCCTTTATGATCTTTGATATTCTGTTCCCTTCTGATAACTTCCTTACTCTAAAATAAAATAAATAAATGGTTCCCCATTACATCCCATGAAGAAAATGGGGAGAGTTTCTCACAACCAGTGAACTGTACGCTTCCCAGTTTTATATTCACTGATTGGGACCTACAGTTTTACACCGATTCCGAACGTTAGTTTGAGAACTTTTTCATAGCTAAATACTCGACAGTGTCGCCGTGACTATGCGAGGTGACCGCCGCCGCTGAAGGAAATTTAAGGTGGTCAGAGCCGGGTTCGAACCCAGGATCTCATGTACAAGAGGCGCGTACACTACCCACGGCACCACTTGCGGTCACGGCCATATCCTACCATGTTTTATTCAGGTCCATTGCTGGCTTAGGTTGGGAATAATAAGTTGAGACCTTGGTGTGTCGCTTCATGACACAATTCTGGGCATACAGTTAAGTCAGTGAGTCAATCTGCTTTACGATATTCGAACTCTTTTAGTATTTCTTTATAGTATTTTCGGTCCCTCAAGATATTAGAGCCTTTATATCGCGAAGGCTGAGCACTAGGAGATGTAGTGTTTCATCGTTCTGCTCTCATATTTCCATACCAGACCTGTCACATTTCCTGACCTGCCACATTTCCTGACCTGTCATATTTCCTGAGGAAGGGACCTACAGTACGTGCCCACTAAGGTTACCCATTGTAGTTGCCTATGCTAGTTACTGCAGAAGTAGTGCGAATGAAGAGGAGGACCAGAGCGTCGAACATCACCTATTCCGCTGCCTGGGCATTTGGATGAGGAGGAGAGAATACCTATAATCTGGCATCATATTGAATGTAACAGACATTTTTACCTGCTTAGGAGAAGGCGTGTAACCTCGTCCCTGGGGCACACGACTTTAGCACAAGGAACACCCCAAGCTCTAAGGAACTCCCCAAGGAAGAGACTTATATGCACTCCTCTGGAATTTAGCATCGGGCAGTGTTCTCTCTACCCAATCCCTTCATGGGATGTTATGCGACACCCTCTTTTTATAGTGTTCTTCTGGAGTTGAATCGATCAGGTTTCACAGACGCAGCATATGCTGATGACCTGGCAAATGCAGTGCAGACAAAATACCCCGCCATGTGCAGAGATGTGCACCACAACTTAATCAGGAGGCTCCCTCAGTGGGTCACAGAGTATAGGCTGGATGTAAATACAGAGAAATCCCAAACTCGCACTCTTTACCAGGAAGCACCAGGTTCTGTATATTCATCCTTGTATATATGTGGTGGATAAACTTGTCCAACAGATAGTGCAAGATATCTAGGGGTGATTCTCGATAGAAAACTGAATTTCAAGTCCAACACTATGGATTGAATCAGTAGAGACACAGTGGACCTATATTCGTAAATACAGACCTTCGGAGGACGAGGGGCTCTATTCCCGAAAATACTTCACTGGATTATATGGCTGCTGTCTGCCCGATATTGCTTTACGACATTGTTGTGTGGTGCCCAGTATTGGAAACATTCACTTATATAAGTCTGAAGACAAATGTCCAGTGCATGGCAGTGGTGAGTATCACAGGTGTTCTTCGCACAACTCCTACCGAAAGTTTGGGGTTTATTCTACACCTGTTACAACTAGATTTGCTGGTAATGCACAGGGCTGTAATGGTGGCAATCCATTCAGGACATTGTCCTCAATGGATAACCAGCCCTTATGGTCATGGTTCGATCTTGACAGATCTGCGGCTATCTACAGTAAAAGTGGACTACATGACTCTCACTTCAATATTTGAAATTAATCCTCTTATATCCCGTACAGACAGGACTGAAAAGTACGTAGGATATAGGAGGTATTTTGTCTTCTATGCTGACGGTTCCAAACTAGATATCAAGGTAGGGTTTGGAGTATATTCTAAACAGTTGAATCTAGAACTTCTACAAAGGCTACCATATCATTTTAGTGGTATACAGGCAGAAGTCGTGGTTATCGAAGAAATTACTCTTTGCCTGGGAGAAATGTCATCACCGCCTGGGGTGGAACTCATCTACAAGAGGCGCCCACACTAACCATTGCACCACCAATGGCAGTTCGATATTACGCTAAATGGGTGCAGGGGCACAGGGAGATTCTAGGGAATCATAGAGCCGACAGCAATGGTGTGATTACGGGATTTAGGACTGCATGAAAACCCACGATGGTTGAAATGGAAGGTCTTAGACGTGCGAATGATAGTTGATATGTAAGCAGAGAATCAAGGCTCACGAGGTAAGTATGGCCGTGGTATGGCCTGTTTTGTGTAAGATCTTTTTCCAAATCCTAGACAAGATGTCTCGTCTCTAGTACCTGAGATCATTGGCCACTGTTTAGTATCACGACACGCGTCTTGTCTGGGAATTTCAGCTCATGATTAATGCAGAAGCTGTGGGGATGAAGGGAAGGTCTAGAGTGTCGACCATCATATATGCTGTTGTCCGGCCGTTTCTTTGAGGAAGAGATAATATCTAGGATCTTGCTTCATGTTGTATTTATGAGATATTCAGGAACTTATGCTGAATGATGGTAGGACATTTTACTTGCGAATGATAGACGATGTGGAGTCAGAGAATCAAGGTTCACAAGATGAGTATGGCTGTGTTATGGCCGCAATTGTACAAGATCTTTTTTCAAATCCTAGACAAGATGTCTCTTCTCTAGTACCTGAGATCAGTGCCCACTATTTGGTATTACGACACTAATCCTAGACAAGATATCTCTTCTCGAGTACCTTTGATCACTGCCCACTGTTTACTATGACGACACGCGGCTTCTCTGGTAAACGCAGGTCATGAATAATGCAGAAGCTGTGGGAATGAACAGAAGGTTTGGAGTGTCGAACATCACATATACTGTAACCCGGCTGTTTGTGTGAGGAAGAGATAATATGTGGGATCTTGCTCCATGTTAGGATTAATGATCTAGAACCTTTTTGGCTCAGTACTAATTCCTTCTACGTGGACTATAATGCATCTATTCTGCAGCCACATCCTGGAATGCCAACTGAGGATATCAGGTGGATTGAATGCCCCTTAACTATACCTGGTAAATTTACTGGTTCAACAATGGAAACGAAATATGACGTCCGAAGTATCATAACGGTCTCCCATTGTACTTTCTGTGACAGCTTTTATCATCAGATTTTCTACTAAGTGCTGGTGGAGGAATCTGTGATCGTCTTTCAGACATTTTTTGTGCCTATGTACGTCGCTTCACCAAGGCTGCCTTGTGCTTAACCTGCACTTGAGGTTCAGTGAAGGTATGGCCTCTATTGGTGTAATTGTATTCGTTGTATCTTTTGCAGTTTTTCAATAGTCCACTTCTTCTGCATTGATGCTTGTCAGACTACAAATGCATTAAAAGGAATTACATGAATCACGCTTGTGTATAGTCCATGTCTTCTCATCTTGGGATAAAGTCAAGGCTATGTCAAGACTAATCTTTTGATTGTTTAGTGGAATATCTATACGCTGAAAACTATCGGCCCCAGCAACATATTGCAGAAACCATGTACATGTTTGCCAGCATTACTTTCGTGAATTGAAGGTCAGATGCTTTTTGTTTCTTTATGGTGACAGACAACAGTATTTTCAACAGTTTTCAACAAACAAACCACGTTTGGGTCACAAATACATATATTATAACCCACTAAGCATTGTGCTCCAAACATGTTATATTGAATAGCAAACACAATTTGTTTGGACACAAGTGTACTATATTTGCAGCAAGCTAGAAACACGTTATATTTGCATCCCAACAATAAAAAAAGACATATTTTTCAGCGTGTACTTCAAATTTTGTTAAGAAGAGTTGTTATTAAAAATTTTCATCTACAAATTTAATTGCGATCTATGATAATGTTCTCTGCATTTCCAGTAGCATAAATAATGCGAATTTCGAAATATTTGTAAAAAATAAAATAGTTCTCTACCATATTAATTGGAGAATATCAAATTTATCCATGGAACATAATAGCTGCCTCCGAGTTAGTTGCCCCATATGCCACAGAAACAACCTGCCTCAGTAGGATTATGGTCTCCTATAAAAGCTATAAATCAACAGTTATAAACATCACTAGCACCCTGATTTATTGCCTACCGCTATGTATTCCATCATACCAAAACAATTCAAAAGAATTACATTTAATACGATGCCATTTCATGACTAAATGACACATTCCATGTCACAGGCAACAACATAACACTTGAAACCTTTTAAATTAAATGGATCTTGATAAAACACACTTTAACTCTCTTCTCTCTCGCTGCCATATGTGACGATTAATTTGTGTTACGTCCAACGATACTTCATACTCATATGTATAGTTTTGTCCATTTGTGAACAAATTGTTATTTGCATATGTCCAGAATCAGATAAAACTATGATTAACGATATTGGAGCGCATACCCACAACCGCTGCTGGACAACCATTCCCGTTCACTATTTCCAATTCTGGCCAGCACTCAAAACAATACAACAACGAAAAAACAGACACCCATAACAGCGACACAAATCTACTAATGAAACTTAACCCATTTGCTTTTTGTGTATTTTGTTTTTCTTCTTTTTGGGACGATAATGTCTCTTATGACATTCATCGTCAGTTTCATTTGGGTTTTAACTATATTGGATGCAGCAAATGCTGCAGAGCGCCGTGGAAGTGATCAGCATAGTGGTGCAGGCAACCACAGCAAGTGCAAGTTTCGGTTACCAATTGGGATGAACAGCACTGGACCATTTCTGGCTGGCCTGCTTGTCTCCTCTGGGCCAGCTACATTTGTTGTGAATATTTAATCAAAAACAAACCTCAGTATTCAAGTGAAACAGTTTGCAGTACATTGTTGGCATAACATTTCAGTTTTGGGCACAATAGTGTGTCTTTGTGTTACTGCTGCAATTGCAGCAGATGTTGCTGCTGATGATGATGATGCTGCTGTGCTGTGAGCCGTGGTACAACATCGGGAGACAAACTGACAGCGGATGTTATCATGAAAGCGTGCGGTGGTCATTTTATTTTTGTTTGACTTCTTTCGTATTGTCTTGTTGTGAGCACTTTGTTTGACTTTTGATTTGGCACCCTATAAGAAGCAATTATATCAAACCTTAATATTGCACTCTGACGATCTTCACTTAAAGATTAAAAATCGGAAATTGGAAAAATTGGCTTTTGCCGAAAATCGACAGGATGCGGAGAAAACTGCTTACGTGCCCGGAACGAAAAATATCGTACGCCTGAACGAAATCTCACATAAATAATCTTCATTATAAAAAATATTGTTTCCCAGTGTATCCCATGAAGGAATTGGGAAGAGCATCTCACAACCAGTGAACTGTGCGCTTGTTTTAGTTTTACACTCACTGATTGGAACCTACCGTTTAACACCTTTTCCGAACGGAATTTTTTGAGAAGCTTATTTATGGCTAAATATTCGATAGTGTCGCCGTCACTAAGAGCAGGGATTGAACACACGTTCCCATACGCATACTAGCCATTGCACCACCTATGACCACAATAATATTCGTTTAGCGAATGTAAAATCGTATAAAAACTGGTTTCCATTACATCCCATGACAGGATTCGGGAGATCTTCTCACAGCCATGGAGTTGCACAATTTCTAATTACACTGATTGTGACCTATAGTGTTACACCGGTTCCGAACGGCATTTTGAGAATCCTTTTCATAGCTAAATGCTCGATAATATCGCCGTCACTAAACAAGGTGACCTCCTTCGAAAGAAATGTAAGGTGATTAGAGTAGAGATCGAACCCAAGTTCTCATATACAATAGCCAGGTACACTACCATTGTACTATCGACGTTTTGTAACGGATGCACAATTTGCGGGTATTAGTTTCAATCTAAACCCTGGTTTCAGACTGAGTGGTCGGTTCTGGCGCAGAATGAATGGTTCTGTCGATACTGCGAAAGCTGTCGGAGCTTGGTATTCATGCAAAGCTGACTCGTCCTGAAAGAAGGACACTGAACGACACGAAAATCTCAGTAAGATTGGCGAAGATGTCACCGAATCATTTAATACGAGGCGAGTCCTCAGGCAAGGCGACAACGTATCATGCGATCTCTTCAATATATTAATTAAGCTTATTGTGAGAAATGCTGCAGTCAACATGAATTTAACTATCAGCAGCAAAAGTCACATGATGCTCGAGTATGCTGATGAGTTAGACATCATTGGGCGAAATCTGCGAGAAGTTACTCCAGTATTTTCAAGAATGGAGAAAGAATCAGCAAAAGTAGATTTGACAGTAAACGACAACAGGATAAAATTATTGATTTTGACAAGGAGAACATTCACTCGTCTGAAGGAAAGGATGAACGTTGATAACCTTTATTATTACGAGGTAGTAGATGAATTCATTTACCATGAATCTGCCTCGGATCTGCCTGGGAATCTAACGGAGATTTGAGTTTCTTTGCTTTTTCGGGGTAAAAAGACACTTTAAAGATAAGACGTTCTCTCGTGAAATATAGATATAATTCTATCCGTCTCAAATGCCTAGAATTTTGGCGCAGAATCCTGGATCATATCGTTTGCTGATGAAATATAACTGGGAAAAATAAATGGTCATATAATAGAAAACGAAGAGTATCGAGGACGTACACTCTGACAAAAAACGTCATCTGTAACATCTTCTCCCAAACATATTCTGCAGGAATCATGTATATGTTTGGAACACACTTCAAACATTCATATGCTTGCAAGTCCCAAACTCAGGTGTATTTAAATACAAGCATTAGCATGTTTACTGACAAATATGTATGCTTTTACGTGGAAACATATGCGTATTTGATCCCAAACATCCTTATACTTACGTGGAAGCATTCGCGTGTTTCCCCCAAATTTACGTGGAAACACATGTGGAGTTGCTCCCAAACATAATAATCTTTAGAAACGAATTACTTATATAAATAATTAATATAAAAAACATTTACTTATATAAATAATTAATATAAAAAAAATCAATGAGTGTTCGAACTCACGGATGATGTGTTAACACCTTTTTGCTACACGGTACCTGTTCGATTTCTATGAACACATTAGTAAATGTTACATTGGAAAATTAAAAATAACAGTTTTTTGGTATACACCGGGCAATGCTGAACATCAAAGGACTCGCTTTGTTTGGCCATAGCAACAACAGCGAAACAACCAAACACACAACATCACACATAGTTTGTCCGAAGTAGCTGACGTATACGTGTGTCACATAACCTCATGTTTGCCATATCAACAGCAACTAAACAGTCAAACACACAACATCACACATACCTTGTACGAAGTAGCTGACGTATTTGTGTGTCACCATAACGTCGACTGCGCAAGCCCGTGAACAGAAGCATTGCAAATGAAATTTTGCGTGGCAATGCTTTATATCTCCGTTCAACATGTACATACATACATTATTATGTTAATACATTCGCTATAGACACAATTTCGTTTGCCTCACCCCTGCCACACCACTCTTTCATTGCTCTCTTGCTCGCTCATTATTGTTTAACACGTCATTATTCTTTTTCGCAGTCGCAGAAAATCTGGTTTTAGCAGCAGCATAAAATCTGGTTTTAGAAGCAGCATAAAATCTGACTTTGATAGATTTAGTCCCTATACGCCGCTATGCTATAGATGTTAACACATCAAAAATTAAAAGATTTAAATGATTTTTAAGTTTACTTGCATTGAATGCACTTTTTAATTTGTTTTGCATCTGTTGCTCTGTTGTTTCTCCTTTCTTTGTTGTCTCTCACGTTTTGCTCTTCAGAAGGTTTCAACTATGTGTTGGTTATCACTAAGCCTTGGCGTATACTTATATACAAATCTAGTTCATGCAAGAAAAGCGTGTATTAATTACTTGTGTGTTTTATATTATATTTCACAAATGGTCTGCCATTCCGATTTTTTCAGTAGAGGCTCGGGCAGAAAAAGACAACGTGAATTGTTCCTTTCCCCAAAATTGTTTCTCTCTTTGGTAACACACAGAAATATATGCGAAACACATACACAAGAACAAAAGCAATATCACAAACCATTTAACCGTCCGAGCGTTTGTTTATTCTTCAGTCACTGATCAATCGCTTTTGATACCTTCCGTCCGATGACTTATTGACGACTGAATACATGAAATTAAAACGTAATACATCACGCACATTCAGGAATAGTTATGAATCACTCACTGAGAGAATATTGGAAAAATATTGATACACACTTACAAGTTATACACACTCGTTGCCCTTCTTTTATTCCCTTGCTCTCGAGAGAGCATAAACAGTGCAATAAACACGGCTGTAGTTGTATCACAAACACAGATATATTTGGGTAGGAAACACTTGCATTATAACATATTAATCATTGTGGCTCAAACAAGTAATATTGAATAGCAAACACAATGGGTTTGGGCACAAGTATAGTATATTTGGGACAAGCTCCAAACACATGTTATATTTGCATCCAAACAACAAAAAACGGCAGATTTTTCAGCGTGTTATGCGAAACAAAACAGCGCGTTTACGCTGGCTAGGGCATATGAGTAGAATGGATCAGAACGAACCAGTGCGAAAGGTATTCGAAGTCGTACATCGAAAAATATGATGACCAAGACTTCGCTGGGAAGACCAGGTGGAAAATTGCCTGTAAGAGTTTGTTGGTATAACCAACTGGAGGTGAAAACCTGTAGACTGAGCCGATTGGAGATACATTCTATCATTATTTTGTAAGGCCCTTGACCATGTGGATTGTTTGAGGACACCTTAGTGGGTACGTAAGTGGTTTAAACTCTTTAACGTACTTTTTTCAAAACTAGAATTAGTTTGAAATATTTAAAATATTAAAAGTTTAAATTTAAATTATTTGTACCAAAAACAAAACCCATGGAGATATATGCAACAACATTCGTTAGGCCACTCACAGTCACTTATGTTGGTTAATCTTTGGAGAGCTTTCTTAAACTGTTTTTCGAAACTAACAGATTTATATTGTTTCCGGACCGTTTAGTATTCCAGTCTGCTTTTATTTTATTGTAGGGTATTTGGTCACCACCCAATGACACTTCTGTGCAACTCATTACCATTCGGAATTGAATTCCCAGTCTATCGCACCACTTGACACTCGTACCACAATCACTAACAATTTTATTGTTTAACATATTTTAGTTAAAACAAACCACCAACCAAGTCATACATACATATTTTTGATAGTTTTGCTGGTTATTCGGACTGGTGTTTTATGGCTGACGAGATGTTCCCATTGTTTGGACCCCATGGGTGTTGGTGTTGGTAGTAGTGATGGTATTGGTCATAGAGTATTTCTTTAAAGAGAGCAAACTTGACTCATCTGACGTTTCCTTTCAAACTCTTCGTGGTGCGATCGGTGTGATAGAGAGATGTTTGGCGAAGAGTGACTTACACCAGGTGGAATTTCAAAAACTTCTGACTTTAATTTTTCATGTCGTTTTGGTGAAAAATTAAAAATGTAAATGTGTTTTACCCTTTTCTATTGACTGTTATTGTTAGCATACATTTGTGTGTGATATTTAACACAATAATTTTAACACACAAAACAAACTACCATTATTGTTATTTTGTTGGTTGCTTTGAACCAGTGCCTCCATCTGGTATTATTGAATCAATTCTTTTCATCATCCAACGTTCACATCACGCCAGGCCAACTGCCATATATTTGGTGAGAGAAATGTTAAGTCTATATATAAGAATTCGTCTATGGTATTGGTAGTGATTCCCTATTCACCACCAACCCATTTCTTGCGGAGCTTATCTGGTGGGACCCCTCTGCGTTATTGATTGCATTTTTTGTTTTGCCGTTTTTATATTTTGCTTCGAATAGTTATGGATATAGTGCGTGTGAGTTGAGTAGTAGTATCTTTTGGATCTGTAACTGATTGCTGGTGATGGTTTGGTGTGTATATTTTTATGTATTTCATAATGTGACATGTTATGATAGAAATTTAATTTATTGCTGTTACAAATTTATATTCTTCTCATCTCGTTTCGTTTCTGTTTTTTGTTGTTATTGTTTGTTTCAATTTCCCTGTTGACCAGAGGAAGTGATAAAAATGTAACTCGATTCGTTAAGGTTGTTTTTATTAAAACGATGACATAAACAAATTGATTGTTTATCACCGAACTGTAATAAAATCAAAATAGCAGAAAAGAAAATTAATTATTCAAGAGCAAGACAAAGTGTTGGAAAACAAGTTGTAGTATCGTATCGTGTTAACAAAACGTAGGTTACATATGACTTCCGATACTCGATACTCCTACATCTTTAGAGATAATGTTTTGATTTTAGAATTGAGTCTAGAAACGGATGAAGTAAGGCCGATGTTTTTGAGAAGCTGTCCAGGAATTGTAGCATTAACCAACATCAATTAAGAAACAAGTGAATACGAAATGTAGTATATGTAGTGTAGTAAATGTTAATACGAATGCAGTAGCAAATCGTTCTTATCCCGACAAAAATATCCCATACCTCTCAGATGTTAGCTAAAGTGAAAAGGCGATTGAAGAAGCAACCTGAGTGGCATGCCAATACTGGTGTGCGTCAGGTTATCTGGTGACAATTGTTGAACATTGAAAATCGTTATAATTTAGTGGTAGTGAACGAATACATTTACCTCGTATCTGACGCGAACATAGGAAACAACGTCAGCCTGAAAATCAAATGGAGAATTTTGCTTGCAAACATGTTATTTCCGGTTGAGCAGGAACTTCTCAAATAAGGCCCTCTCTCGAGAAACGAAGATCCCTCCCTATCAGACTCTCATACAGCCTCTGTCAGTTAATGGCGAGTCCTGGGACATATCGTATGCTGATGAAACACCACTGGCAATCTTTGAGAGAAAAATGTTCCGAAAATTATGTGGTCCTATAATAGAGAATGGCGAGTATCGACGACTGATGAACAACAAGTTGTATAATCTGTGCACGCTGAAAAATCTTTCTTTTTTTGTCGTTGGGATGCAAATATAACGTGTTTGTAGCTTTCTGCAAATATACTACACTTGAGCCCAAACACATTCTGTTTGCTATTCAATACATCATGTTTGAGACACAATGATTAATAGGCTATAATATATGTTTTGGAGACCTAAATGTGTTTTTTGTTTTTGTTGAAAATCGCTAAAAATAAATACGAGACAGACGACAAAGAAACAAAAAAGCAACAGATCTTCAATTCGTGAAAACAGTTTGTGCAAACATGTACATGTTTCCTGCAATATGTTACTGGGGCCGATATTTCGCATCGTTTATCTATTCATCGACGTATTTGTGCGAATCAAATTAGCGCGTTTACGCTGGGTAGGCCATATCTGTGGAATGGATTAGAATGCACCAGTACGAATGGTATTGGAAGACGTACTCGAAGGGCGTTAAAAATATGGCGACCAAGGCTTTTTGCTGGAAAGACCAGAGAGCCTGCGAGAGCTCGGTGTAACCAACTAGACGAGCAAAGCTGAAGATTGTGGAGAACGTGTTGTCCTCATATCATAAAGTCTAGACCCCACTGGTTTGTTTGAGGCCACCTAAGTAAGTATGTACATAGCAAACAACTACGAGTATGAGTATCGAACTCACGAGCTGTATGCATCGTATCTCAACTTCGACGTATTTAATCGAATCAGAGTATGTCCGAAGACTTATTCGAAAGAAAGCGAGAAATTGGACGGCCGAACTACAGTAGAAGGATCAGATGGATGAATACCTGCGAAAGCTAACTGTTTCCAACTTTAGGGAAAATCAAAAAATATTAGTTTTGTAAGGTCCCCAAAATCCGTGGATTGTTTTTGGGTAATTAAGAATGTAAGTTAGCAGACAATCCTAACAACATCACAACATCATCAATCCGAACACGTACATGGTAGTTTGTCAACTCCTTGTCTTTTTGAAAAAAAAATATTTTTTTCCGGTAAAAAAAACACTTTTATTTCCTAACACAGCCTCCTTTAGCTCGAGCTATTTAGTCAATCAGTTATCGAATTTGCTTATTCATTCCAAAGAGAAAACCTATTCTCTAGGTTCTTTAAAAAATGGATACGATTCAGGGATGATCTCTTCATTTGATCAAAATCTCTTACCACCTAGTCATTTCTTCTGGTCTGGAAATAGAGAGTAGCAACTGCGTGCTAGATCCGTAGAATATGGTGGATTACGTAGCAACACGTAACGCGATTTATAGATTTTGCCACGGCGACTATATACCTGTTCGCCAGTGCTTTATCAAGGTGGAGGAGCAAATTTTTTTCCACAAATGCGGTCGTATTTGCTTCAAATACAATTGAAATCTGTCCAGGGCTGTAAATATTATTTGCTGGTATTGGTTTTACCTTTTTAATGTAATCGATGTTAGTGATACAGCATGCAGCCCAAAAAAACTGTCGGCATATCCTCGTTGGCCGACTGTCCTGCCTTGGCGGTCTTCGGTATATGCTCAACCGTAGATGTTCACTGCTTTGATTCGTCCTTGGCCTCTGGTGTGTTGTAGTATATGTTCTTGTTCATGTTCGTGCCACTGACAAATCTGCCTTTTCTCCTTGTTTGGATGCAAATATCACGTGCTTGTAGCTTATCGCAAATATAGTATACTTGTGTCCAAACACATTGTGTTTGCTCTTCAATATAACATGTTGGGCACACAAAGATTAATATGATACACTGAGACAATAAAAACGTGATTGACAATAAAGAAAGGAACAGCTGCTGATCTTCAATTCATGAAAACAATTCTTGCACCTAAGTATAAGGACGTTCCAAACATACACATGGTTCCTGCATAAAGTTCTAGGGGGCCGTTTTTACAGCGTGTGTGAAAGAGCACAAATCTCCTTCGGATTGCAGTTAAAAATTGCCAAATAGTCCCTTGAAGTGGTTGCACGGTTGCGCTTATGGGCGAGTGTGAGTAATCGCGGCACCCATTCCCATTTTGTATCCAAATACTAATTACTCGATAGTATTGCTGTCACTAGGCGAGGTGACCGTCGTCGAAAGAACTGTTAGGTGGTCTTAGCAGGGATCGAATGCACGTTCTCATGTACAAGATCACCGCTCACTAACCATTGCACCACCGACGGGCCAATATCCAAATATTCAAATAAAATGTCAGGTAAGTAGTCAGTTGATATGCCTACAAAATTGCCCACCACACGGACTTGTATTCTCCGATCGCCGAATATTATTTTATGGATTTTATCGAATATTTCTGAAGTCACCACTTCTTTTGTGCGCCCTGAATGTTCGACGTCATTTGTGCTGGTACAAACACAAGGGAATTCTATAAACCACTTGATAACCATTGAAGTTCGTGGCAACTATACACCTGTGCACCGTCGCGTTCTCATGGTGGAAGAGCACTATTTTCTCTTTAATTTATTTTATTTTATAGTTCTCCCACAAATGCTGTTGGTCGTGCTTCAAATCTAAGTCGAGTCTTTCCAGTAGTTGTGACTAATACTAGCCGGTAATTGTTTTGCCCTCTTCCATGTAATCGAGGTTATTGATACGGCATGCAAGCCAAAAACTTTCGCCTTGACATTGTTGGCTGACAGATCCACCTTGACATTTGTTGTTACCCGTTTACCCGGAGACGTCAACTGCTTTTATTGTTCCTTGGGCTCTGGTTTGCTGTGATGGATCCATGTTTCGTCCACGTTTACGAAACGGAGCAAAATTTCCTTCGTATTGCGGTAGAACATCGCCAAACACTCCTCTGAAGTATAGTCGAGTGTGAGTAGTCGCGGCACCCATCTCGGGGATCGCTATTTCATGTCCAAATATTCAAGTAAAATGTGATGTATATTCTCTGGTGAGTTGTATACAACCTTACACACCTCATGTACATTCATTCTCCGATCTTCCAATATGATTCCATAGATTCTATCGAAGACTTATGGTGTGATGACTGTTTTGGGCAACCTCAACCTTCGGCGTTACTTTCCGCAAGGGAATTCAGTAAGACATTGTTAACCATAGACATTTAAGGTGCAGAGTCCCCATAGTATTTATCAAGCCTTGCCTTGGTTTCTGTGATAGGTTTTTAGTAGGAAACTTAGTACTTGAAGAGCACGCGAAATTTCCTTTTTTCATTTTCCTCGAAATTCACGAGATTGTCTGCTTTCGACGGCTGTCAAATAGAAACTAAATGACGCAGATTGATTGATCATATTGCAGTAGTCTATTAAGAGATCGTAGTTGACAGGAGCAGTATTAATTTTTAATCAACCATAAGGCCGTCGGTGGTGCAATGGCTAGTATGCGCGGCTGTTGTGCATGATAACGTGGGTTTGATCCCTGCTCTGACTATTTTACATTTCCTGCGACGACGGCCACCCCGCTTAGTGATGGCGACACTATTGAGTATTTAGCCATGAAAAAGCTCAAAATACCATTCGGAACCGGTGTAATACTGTAGGTCCTAATCAGTTAGTGAAGAATTAGAAACCCCATTGTTCACTGGTTGTGAGAAGCTCTCCCCAATCCCTTCATGGGATGAAATGGGAAACATTTTTTCATGAGGAAAGTAAAAAAAATATCTCCTTCATGGGATGTAATGGCAAACAGGTTTTTATGAGGGAAGTTAAAAAATTCATGGACCTTTCATACATCCTGGTCTAACCTCCTCCTGCTTAACTCCTAATAAAAGATAAGTGTGTTGTGTCAAGTTCCATCTCATGTTTTTCATTACAAAAATTCTAAGACAAAAAAAGAAACATATTTAAAAAGTTAAATGCAAGTGGACTTCCATCGCAGGACCCATGCACGTCCTGTATTCTAGGAGTTCGATTTAACGTTATGGAGTTGCATGCATTAAAAATCAAAAAATTCGGTACCAAAGATTAGGGGTAAAATGTAGCAAGATAAGAGATGTCCATACCCATAAGGGTTGATGGCACTTCTTCTAAATTTTAAAGATATCATTGACAGTGACTGCAAAACTAGAACGCGCACAGCTCACTGGTTGCAAGAAGCACTCCCTAATCCCTACATGGGATGTAACGGGAAACCATTTATTGTTATTTCTTTTTTGACTGAGTTCCTCGAGGATATCCCAAAGTAACTTCTTCCATATCTACTAATAAAGACTTCATTATGGATTAGTACTTGAAAGTCCTAAAGCAAAATCCATGATTTACTTTTATTCTAATTCCATTTTCCTCAATCAGTAACTGCAATATCCTTAGCTTATCCCTCTCTATTACCCATACTAATTAATTGAAAATTATTTTCCTATTTGTCACAATGGCTTCAATGGTTTCCGAATAAAAACTGGTACAAGTCCATTGAAACTAATGTGATTTTAACTTTGGCAAACAACCCCTCCAGGCCAAATGTGTCCTGTCCTCCTTTACGACTCCTCTCAAAGGAATGGAAAATGGCTCACCCAGCTAAATGCAGGCGAGCGCTAGAAATCATCACAGATGTGAAATAGATGTGATCCCCAGGGGTGATGAAGTGAAAGGAAAATCATTTGGGAATGTTAATACGCTACTCATACAACCTGTAAGAGTATTTTCATTTTGTGAAAATGGAATAGAACCGAAAAGGATACGGTGTGTATGTGTGTGTACTTAAATATTTGTTTAACAAAAAAAAAAACAAAAAAAAAACAAATGAGAAAAGAAACCCTAATGAAGATGTTAACAAAAATGCACAAAAGATTTTTCAATAAAACAAAAAACACAAAAACCGTAAAACAAACACACGGAGTCGCGTCTCTTCCTGAAAGGGGAATTGTTTTTTGAAAAATAAACCAGAAACCCAAAATCAACCCTCTTTTCTTCCTATGTATTCTGTATATCCTTTTGAAATGTAACGAGTAGTGTAAAAAAGTGGTTACTTTAAAAATTAAGCCATTAGACGTCTGTTACATAAACCGAGACAAGTGGCATTACACACACATACACAAAATGTTTAATTCATGTCATAGAATATGACCTGATTCCAAATTGCAGCAATACTCTTAGTACTTTGGGAATTCCAAGGAACGCCAGGACACTGAAGATACCTCAGCTGTCTGGAAATTTTGTGTTCCTTTCAATAGAAAAAAATAACGTTACTATTTATTAAGGCCAACTGCTCAATTGTTGTTCAAACATTTCACAAAAGAGAAAGTTATTTCGGTTTGGAGTTGAAGTTTTGTTTCCAAGGACGGGGTTGACAATTGCTTGGGAGGATGTGCAGAAAACCTTTTTAGTTTCCTCTATTAAAGAAAGCTCAGCTGCTGACACGAGTATGTGGGCAGGACACAAATGAAATACATCAACCGTACTTAAAAGGAAACGAGGAAATTGAAATTGCACTGGCATTTTTGTGGCCAAAGATTATCATTAGATAAACTTTACTCCGTCGAGTTAAAAACGAACGCGTTGGAATCCCTTAACTTTTTGAGAAAGTGGTCGTTATATCCGGCTGGCTCATTAAAACTTATGGACATATCTTCCTGGCGTCAGTATACTAGTCATACGATTTGCTGACACCACTACCTTTGTCGGAACTACAACGACTGGTTGCGAGGGCCATCTGAACAGGTAACGAAGTATTAAAAGGGAGTGATGCTAACTCTCGCCACAGATCCTGGGGTAGTACTAACTGTAATCGGAGCGACCAGACCTTAGTAGAATTCTTGAATACTAACCAAGTGATTTGACACTGAATATTGCACGCTGAAAAATCTGTATTTTTTTGTTGTTGTTTGGATGCAAATATGAAATGTGTTTGGAGCTTGATGCAAATATTATGCTTCTGTACAAACATATTGTGTTTGCTATTCAATATTACAAGTTTTAGACACAATGCTTAATATTTTAGAATATATGTATGGGTTTGCGACCCACATATATTTATGTTTGTGATACAAATACAGCTGCGTTTTTTGCACCGTTTATGCTCTCTCGAGAGCAAGAAAATAAAAGAGGGACAACGAGAGAGTCTATCTTGTAGTGTGTTTGTGAATTTTTGCATTGTTCTCTCAGTCAGTGATTCATAAATATTCCTGAATGTGCGTGTAAATTGCAGGTGAAGCCAGTGTTTCTTATTTTGGCTGATGCATTGCGGTTTAATTTCATGTATTCAGTTGTCAATGGTTCTTCGGACAGAGAATAGCAAAAGCGTTTAATCAGTGAAAAAAAAGAATAAATGAAGGCTCGGACGCTTAAATGGTTTGTGATGATACTTTGGTTTTTGTGTATGTGTTTCGTATATATGTATGTTTGCTACCAAAGTTAGAAACGATTTTGAGGAAAGAAACTGGAAAGGTCAAAAACGTGAAGCCCTTTGTCTGTCCGAGCCTTTACTGAGAAAATCGGAACGGCGAACCGTTTGTGAAATAAACGCATGGCTTGCATGAAAATATACAAATATATTCTTTGTGAACCAACGCATAGCTGAAACCTTCCGGAAACAAAAACGTGAGAGACAACAAAGAAGGGGGAGAAATACGCATATGTTTCCACATAAAAGCATACATGTTTGCCTCATGTTTACTGTTTACATTGAAACACAAGTGAGTTTGGGACTTGCAAACATATTAATGTTTGAAGTGTGTTCCAAACATATACATGGTTCCTGCAGAATATGTTTGAGAGAATATGTGAGATAGACCGTTATTTTTCAGCGTGTGGGACAAAGTTACATTTGTCAACAAAATTAGTGAAGAGGTAGTAGATATAAGAATTTGTTCTGCAAATCTTATAGATGAGATTTAAGAATGAAGGGATTCTAATGAACACATGCAGAAAAATAACGGCCTCTGTAACATATACCCTCAAACACATTCTCCATCAACCATGTACATTTTTGGAAGACACTCCAAACATTCATAAATTTCTAAACTTACTTAAATTTTAATGCAAATATTAGTATGTTAAATGCAAATATTAGCATGCAAAGATGACTTCGTTTAAATGAAGCGATATGCGTGTTTCATCGCAAACATCCATACAATTGCGTTGAAACATTCATGTGTTCCTCCCAAACTAACGATGGCCGACAGAATGCACGAAACTAAAACGCATCAAATCACCCACGAATTAATTTAATCACGTATACAGGAATATTTAGAATTCATTAACTGAAAGAATAATCCAAAAATACAATTACAAATTTTCTATAACATTAACTGAGGCTGACAACAATCTGTCTGCCCGTCTTTTACTATTTTACTCTCGACAGAGCATAGCTACAAAGAAACTGAAGCAAACAATGCTCCAAACACAAAGATGTATTAGGATCACAAACACATCCATTGTAATATATGAATCATTGTTTGTCAAAAGAGTAATATTGAATAGCAAACACAATGTGTTTGGACACAAGTATACTATGTTTGAGACAAGCTCCAAATACAAGTTATATTTGCATCCATACAAGAAATAGACAAATTTTTCAGCGTGCACTAATTCTCAAATCACCGATACATAAGGTTCAAAATATCACGGCTACCACCGAAACCAATATGCTTTCGAAAGAAGGCCAGTACAAACTGGCAGAATTCAGAAGCCTATTCATAAAACGACTGGACCATTCTCAACTCGTCTACTCTAGTAGGGACAAATTCGACGATAAAGTGACAAGGACTAAGCGCGCACTGGCACTACGCGAGCACATTCGAAGATCGGGGCCCATTTCGATTAAGGACTGCGGTCCAAGAACCCATATCTCCCTTTTAACCCAGGGGGATACCTGGGCGTACTTTTTGGCAAAAAGTTCATATCTCCCTTTTAACCCAGGGGGTTTCTTTGGCCGTTTTGGCAGCGATCTTCCAATGTACTCGCGTAGTGCCAGTGCTCGCTTAGTCCTTGTCACTTTATCGTCGAATTCGAGCTGTACAATAGAGAATTAGAATTGTACTAAGTGTAGAGAATTACTAATCTACTGGCAGGACTATAAAAGAAGTCTTGGCAAATACAATACGATATTGAGAAAGGCGAGATGTAATTCCTGGAGACAATTCTGCGAACACGTGAATAGCTCTAGTGATATGTCGAAGATGAAACAAATTCCTCTCTAAGAGGCACATTCAGGCGGAGACGCTAGTGGACGACATGACGAAAAGGATGGAGATAATGCAACAAACGTTAAACTACCCACTGGGATCAAAATACAGTTTTGTTTCTACTGCAAATACAGCTGTGTTTGGTGCATTGTTTATTTCAATTGTTTTTTATCGCTATCCTCTGTCGAAAGTCAAAGAGAGACTTTCTTAGTCCTTAGCTTTTTTTGCTTAGTGACGGCGACAATATGGAGCTTCCCAAAAAAATCGTCCGGCATAGGTGTAAAACTGTAGGTACCATTCAGTGAGTGTAAACTGGAAAGCACACAGCTCAGTGACTATGAACAGCTCCAAGCTATTCCTTCATGGGAAGTAATTCGAAACTATTTAATATTTACTTTTTTTTATAGTTTTTACCAAATAAAGTAGATGAACTACAAATAGAAAATGTTCTTCTTCATGCGTTCATTCACTAAGATTGACAACTTTGCTTATGTTTTTGACAGGTTATCGATAAACAGTTGAAGTCGGTTCAAAGCAGTTCCAGAATACCAACATAGTGCGGATGTGACCACGGCGTTGAAAGGAAGTGATGTTGGCATAAAAACGACAACGTCGACGACGACAACCGTAATAAGGGCGACTGTACTTACCCAGGTATTCGTTTAAACGAAACACAGACTTCTTATTCATGAGCATGAGCTTGGTCGATAACTTTTAAATGACTGATGAATTTGAAAATATATTACCAAAAAATTACTATATTTGTTTCCAAATCTTATAAGATTGACAAATATTCCTTGCTGAACCACAAATTGAAAATATTCTTCTTCGTGCGTTCATTCACCAAGATTGACAACTTTGTTTATGTTTTTGACAAGTTATCGATAAACAGTTGAAGTCGTCTCAAGGAAGTTACAGAATACCAAAATTGTGTTGATGTGACGATGATGTTGAAACGAAGTGATGTTGGCCTAAAAACGACAACAACGTCGACGACGACAACCGTAATAAGGGCAAATGTTCTTACCCAGGGATTCGCTTAAGCGAACCACAGACTTGTCAGTCATGAGAATGAGCTTGGTCGATAACTTTTTATATGACTGATGAATTTTGAATTTTGATATTATAAATGTTATAAAAATTATGTGAACATGATAGTGATGCGATTAAATTCGATCACATTTTTATTTGGTATCAAGAAGGGCGGTAAACCAACAATAAACATCAACGATAACTGATGTTCATGCTCATGAATGACAACCCTGTTGTTCGCTTTAGAGAGCGCACTACTTTTTAACAGTCTGATGACATTTGTGTTTGCCTTTTTCAATGTCTGATGACATTTGTGTTTGCCAGAAACGAAAAGTGCATAAGTCATCAACCATTACTGACAAATTATGGATTCATGGTCATAGTAAACAAGTGAAGTGTGTAATAAATATATTTGACTCGCAAATGTCCTAGTTCTGAGGAAACCATAGAGTAGTTTGTCACCACTCTAAGGGTTTACATATAGGTTCAGTTTTACATTCTTTGTGATGGCAATGCTGATGTTCTGCTCTATCTATGCTACATTATTTTTATTTTTATATACATAGTACATATGGATGGGTCAGTTGCCAAATCGATTAACTCCATCAAAAAAAAATCTGTAGAAACTGAACTTTTCGCTGGGTTTTCACATTCCACGTTCATTCTAAATGCAAACTGACATTATGTATTATTTCACTTCAGCTTTATCTACTATATAGTTTCAAAATGAACTGGGTACTTTAGATTAACACACAGACTCTAACATACAAAATTTCGGAAAAGTTGAGTTAATCCATTTGGCAACTGACACATTCATATAATATATATATTTTGCAACTCAAAGAAAAGATAAAAGCATTGGCAAATATTTACTAAAAGTAAATACGTTTATGAGTTACTAGAACACCGGGTCCAACTGCTCGAAGAAGAATGGTTTTGAAAGGTTGCATGAAGAATGGATGCTGCTGTAGAGCTGCTGCTGCATGGAAAAGTATTTGGTCAACAGCTCTCGTACAACATGAATGCCTCAATTAGATTTTGAAGAGAAAACAAGAAGAAGAAGAAAAACTGTTAAACCATGAAACAAAAAAATCTTTGCAAATATTTTGAAAAGCCTTTTGCCACACGACACAAAGGCTGAGAGTTAAAAAGAAGATAAAACAAAAGGCCACTATTGACACAAGGAGCAGGGGAACAGATGAAAACAAAGTGAACATATTTTTTTATAAACTCATATGCAATTACTTAAAGTTCGGTTTACAAGTGTACACAACACGGTAAAAGGGGGTTAAAATCTCCTTCCTGTTTCAAAGGATACCAAGCATTCACTTACTTTCTTATCCTTTACCTCCTCAGTCTCTCTTTCTCGTACACAGTTTATTAGACGGTAGAGGCGATTTTGTTTGCTTAGCAAAAAATGGTCAACTGTTTTCTTTTTTCATTTTATATTCAATTGCGTTGGTTAACTGAAAAGAGCATCGGAAGATTCAGCTCTTTTGATTAGGTGAAGTTACACAAATATGCGGGTTTCGAGGCACAAAAGTGGAAGTGTCGTTTTTTATAACATTCTATTCATTGTTTTTTTTCTCATGTTTTCAATTACATTTAAGGGGTGGTTTGCCTCAATGGTGGCCTGGTTGTTTGGTCTGAGAAAAAAAAGTTATTTATCCATTGAGATTATCATTATCGTCGTCAGAACAATCATTCAGAGGATTACTCCCACCCTTCCTGGCATCACCATTTCACTCTTAACGATTTCGTGTAATAAGCGTGAAAACAAATCACGCATATGTTGGGATTTCTCAAGTGTTACCAGCATCGCCATCGATTGCACAACTGGACTTTGTAATTAAGACATTTTGAGGAAATTGCATTTTGTTTTAGTTTTTGTCTACAAAAATGCGACAGATTGGGTATTTAAATGCAAGAATAAGTTTCAATTATTGTTTGGGGAAGAACTTATTTCTGGGCGAGTTCATTACTTCATTAGAAGTTTTCATTAATTTTTTTTTATTATTATAAAGGGTGTCCCAGTAAGAATGTACTTTTTCATTTTAAAATAAAAACACGTATTTTTGATGTGTTAACATCTATAGGCACGGGTAGGGCAATCTATCAAAGTGAACACATGCAAACAACACACAGCGTTAGCATAACACTCGTGGTTGTTGTACAGCAATAGTCTCTGCCTGAAAATAACTATGATGGTATTGATATAGCGGCAGCGAACAAACAAGCAGGTCGTCGCCGCCAAAGAGTATTGAATAGTAGAGAGAACTCATGGAACGAATTGAATGACTCAAAACCACTGGCACAATCTGGCGAATGATTCAAAACGTATTACTCTCTTTTTGTCATAACTTGGTCCATTCATAATTTTGATGTGATACGTTGATGCCTTTTGAAACATTTATGCTTTTTGTATTGTTTTATGTAATAACATTGTGGAAATGATGCATTTATATTGAAATATTCTATAAAGGAGGATAAGACTCGGTTATGCTTTTTTACTTAGACTGTCTACATGAGAGCTGAAAAAGAGTGCAATAAGTTCTCTATACTATTCAGTACTTTTTGTCGTCGCTATATTTATGACAAAACAAAAACTATTATTTTAGTGAGCTAAATATTGCTTTATTTATTTCAACAATATTACAACTAATGTTAAAGCAGATGTAAGAAAAAATAAAGCTTAATAGCAAAAGAGCCTTCAGCACAAAAACTATTCCTTTTTTTATTTTCTAACGTAACATAGAAATCGAACAGATACCGAATAACAAAAAGGTTTTAACACATCGCCCGTGAGATCGAACGCTCATTGATTTTTTCTATTTTTAATTTTTTATTTTTTCAGACAACTGGTACTACAGATATTGGCAAATTCCATCATGGAGCGATGCTCAGCTGAACAACTCGTAAAAGAGCTCCAAACATTTTACATCTCGCGCACAGTGAGGCTCTTTCGGTCAACATGCCGGGATATCTGAGTCAACCATCGGCTGGTTGTTGCAGAAATTCGATGAAACTGGATTGGTGCAAAACCGGACAACACCCATGCGCTTTCGCACAGGTCGTTCGTCCGAAAATATTGCTGCTGTGGAACCAACTGTGCATAAGGCGGCGACAATCGCAATTCGTCGTCGTGCCCAGCAATTGAGGGTTTCCTATAGAGCCTTTCAGCAGATTTTAACACAAGATCTATTTTTACACGCCAATGACGCCTAGAGATCATTTGCTACGCTTTATAATCACCTATTGCATGAGTGAACAATAATCGTTGATGACGATTTTTCAAAACAAAAATCATCACGAGGGACGAGGCTCATTGCACCTAAAGGGATAAGTTAGCAAGCACAACTGCCGCATTTGAGGTACGAAAAATCCACATGTCATGTCAGTTAAGAAAAAACTATGTACCCACAACAAGTCACTGCTTGATATGGTTTTTGGACTAGCGGAGGCATCAGACCATACTTCTTCGGAAATGAAGCTGATATGGTGAACGGTGAATGTTATCGTGACATTATAAATATAACCTGAATTAGAAGACATGGACTGGGACCATATGTGGTTTCATCAGAATGGATCCTCTTGCCATACATTTTATGAAACGTAGTTCCGAGTTTATTGTGAACGAAGTTCCAAGGCCGCTGTATAACGAAGTCAAATGCCCGCAGAGATCTTGCAATTTGACATTAAAGGACTTCTTTCTCTGGTGTTACGTAAAAACATGATCCCTGCCAATAAGGCCAAGACGGCTTTAGACCTGAAGAACGAAATCATGCTTTCCAAAAAGTAATGGATATTTTTGATTCGAGAATCTTGTGCTGCCAAAGGAGTCGTGGTGAGTATTTAACGGATATTGTGTTTGACTAAAAACTAAAAACATGATGACAACAAAAATTATTTCGACAAAATTTAGTGCATTTTATTTATAAAATGAAATCTGCGGTCCTATTTTATCACCAGTTACTAATATTAAATATGAATATTTTATATGTTTGATAACATAAAATAATATTAAATTAAATTATTAAATTTTGTTGCTTTGTGCCTTAGTTTATGAACCCTCCTCCCGGTTCCAAATATGAGTGTAAACTTTTGTTAATGTCATTTGATAAGTTTGATTGTCATAACATGAAAAACGTTGACATATTTCAATATATTTTTTTATGTTGTTGTTGTCGTTGTCTTCATTTTGGTTTTGATAACCGTCCCTGGCTCGCAGCTTGATTAAGTTGTTTTTATTGAAAATCAATCTCGGCTCGTTGTCTAAAACAGGTGGCGGCAACTGTTAAAATCCCCTCCACCAACTGTTATAAATTTAAAGAAATTTGATACTTTTTTTTTTGTATTCTGTCTCTGGGCAAATATGCGCTGTTGCTTGTAGGTTGTGTGCTATATGAATTGCTGGTTCCAAATGTAATTGACAGTTTGTTAAAGTTAATAACAAAAATATCCAGAATGTGTGAATTATTTTGTTGTTGTTTCGTTTTGTTGTGTGTGTTTTAAATAGGCAAAAGGGGGTTTGGTTGACGTTTTTGCTTAAATTTCAAAAGCGGCTGTCACAAACCGCAATTGTTATGTGACATTAGATTTAAAGTCGTATTTTATTCAAATAATCGTGATTATTACAATAGTTTGTAAGATGAGCTTTGTGATAGTAGAGGAGGAGACACAAAAAAAATGGTTTCCCATTACATTCCATTAAGGAATTGGAGGGAGCTTCTCACAACCAGTGAGCTTTCTAGTTTTATACTCACTGACTGGGACCTACAGTTTTTACACCGATTCGGAACGGTATTTTTAGAAGCTTTTTCATGGCTTAATACTCGATAGTGTCGCCGTCACTATGCGTGGTGACCGCCGCCGAAAGAAATTTGAAGGTGGTCAGAGCAGAGACCGAACCCATGTTCTCATGCACAAGAGCCGAGCACTCTATCATTGCACCACCGACGGCCACAGAGGAGGCACATTCAAGTTAATTCATTTCAATTTAATTCAATTCAATTCAATGCAATTCAATTAATTTAAATTCAATTCAACTCAATTCAATTTAATTTAGTTCAATTCAATTGAGTTCAATTCAATTCAGTTGTATATTTGTTGGACCAGTTTGTTCTCGGTTGATATTATATATTTAAATGGGTTTTCTGGTCGTCAGTATTTGCGCAAATATAAATTCAATTCAATTCAATTTCATTCAATTTACTGCAATTCACTTCAATTCAATTCAATTCAATTCAATTCAATTCAATTCATTTCAATTCAATTCAATTCAATTCAATTCAATTCAATTCAATTCAATTCAATTCAATTCAATTCAATTCAATTCAATTCAATTCAATTCAATTCAATTCAATTCAATTCAATTCAATTCAATTCAATTCAATTCAATTCAATTCAATTCAATTGAATTCAATTCAATTCAATTCACTTCAATTCAATTCAATTCAATTCAATTCAATTCAATTCAATTCAATTCAATTCAATTCAATTCAATTCAATTCAATTCAATTCAATTCAATTCAATTCAATTCAATTCAATTCAATTCAATTCAATTCAATTCAATTCAATTCAATTCAATTCAATTCAATTCAATTCAATTCACTTCAATTCAATTCAATTCAATTCAATTCAATTCAATTCAATTCAATTCAATTCAATTCAATTCAATTCAATTCAATTCAATTCAATTCAATTCAATTCAATTCAATTCAATTCAATTCAATTCAATTCAATTCAATTCAATTCAATTCAATTCAATTCAATTCAATTCAGTTCAATTCAATTCAATTCAATTCAATTCAATTCAATTCAATTCAATTCAATTCAATTCAATTCAATTGAATCTTTTGGGTAAAATGAAGTTAAACGAAACGAAATCGTGTTTCCGTGCTTTTAAAGAAGAAGTGTTTTTAAAGAAGAATTAGTGAATTATCATCTTGAGTTCTGTTTAGAGTTAACAAAAGTACAAACTAATCGTATGAATAATCAATTAAAATGGCCCGTTCACTAAACAAAATATAATGTTTATTTTTATTAGTGTCCTTACCTAATGCAGACTCTGATATTCGAAAAAATTAATATATCACGCACTTTCAAATTGTTGTTTGTTATCCCCATTTAATAAATATCTTTAAGATGATTACGTTTCATCGTTTCATAGTCTGTAATATTGCATCCCATCTTTTCCTCTTCATACTAGTAACACAAATATAATTGGGCCTGTCCCGGGGCCGAAAAGAAAAGTTGG